>WOXC01006611.1:0-401597 GCA_011680675.1 Gymnobelideus leadbeateri | reverse complement strand
AGATAAGCAATTCAGTATGTGTTGTACATGTATAGCTATGAAAAACATTACCATAGTAGATATATTGTAAAAGACTGCTTATATTTCCCTCCCACCCATCTCACCTCCCACCTGGTCCATTCCCTACTTTGATCCTGTCCCTCTTTGATGGTGGGTACTTCCAATCTTCCCTCCCCCCAGAATGCCCTCCCCTCCATCATCCCCCCTCTCATCCTCCTTTCCCCTACTCAGGAGAGTGGGTGAGGTTAAGATATTCTGTTTAGTATGTATGTGATTCTCTCCTTGAGCCAACTTCAATGAGAATATGCTTTTGCCTTTTTGCCTTCCTGTTCTTCCCCTCCCCTGCAACTACTTCCCCTTGCCTCTTCTACATGAGATAGTTTACCCTACCCTGTCTCTCTCCATCTCCTCTTGCCACTTTCCCCTCTCACCTCTTGACTTCACCCCTTAAGAATCATCCCTTCCTTGGGGCGGCTAAGTGGCGCAGCGAGCAGAGTGCCGGGCCCGGAGCCAGAAGGACCCGAGCTCGGATCCGGCCCCAGACACCCAACACACAAAACAAAAACCCAGCTGCATGACCCCGGGCAAGTCACCCAACCCCAATTGCCCTCCAAAAAAAAAAAAGAAAAAGAATCATCCCTTCCCATCAAATTCAACCTGTGCCCTCTATCCATGTATACCTGTGAACATCTGCCATGTACCCTTCTTCAATTATTTTCATAATGAGAAAGGTTTCATCAAACACAGTTATTGTTTTTCCATGTAGGAATGTAAATAGTCCAACTTCGATAAGTTCCTTTTGATTTCTTTTCCTTGATTACCTTCTCAAGCATCTCTTGCTTCTTGTATCTGAATGTCAAATTTTCTATTCAACTCTGGTTTTTTCATCAAGAATGCTTGAAAGTCCTCTATTCCACTGAATGACCATATTTTCCCCTGAAACAGGATACTCAGTTTTGCTGGGTAGGTGACCCTTGGGTTCATTCCCAGCTCTTTTGCCCTCTGGAATATCATATTCCATGCCCTTCGATCCCTCAATGTAGAAGCTGCCAGGTCCTGTGCCATTCTGATTGTGTTTCCACAATATTGAAATTGTTTCTTCCTGGCTGCTTGTAGTATTTTCTCCTTGATGTGGGGATTCTGGAACCTGGCTATAATATTTCTGGGAGTTTTCTTTTTGGGATCTTTTTCAGGAGGTGATCTGTGGATTCTTTCAACCTCTATTTTGCCCTCTGCATCTAAAACATCAGGGCAGTTTTCCTTGAGAATTTCTTTAAGGATGATTTCTAGGTTCTTTCCTTGATCATGGCTTTCAGGTAGTCCAATAATTTTTAAATTGTCTCTCCTGGATCTATTTTCCAGGTCAGTGGTTTTTCCCATGAGATATTTCACATTGCCTTCTATTCTTTCATTTGTTTGGATCTGTTTAACAGCATCTTGATTTCTCATAAAGTCACTAGCTTCCATTTGCTCCAGTCTAACTCTGAAGGAATGAATCTCCTCAGTGAGCTTTTGAGATTCTTTTTCCATCTGGCAAATTCGACTTTTTAAGGCATTCTTCTCCTCATTGCCTTTCTGAGCCTCTTTTGCCATTTGAGTTAGTCTATTTTTTAAGGTGTTATTTTCCTCAGTCAGGCTGTTGACTGTCATTTCATACTTTTCTTGCATCTTTTTCATTTCTCTTCCCAAATTTTCCCCCACTTCTCTTATTTGCTTCTTAAGGTCCTCTATGGCCTGTAGCCAGCTTGTATTTTCATTTGGGGCTTTTGGTGCAGGAGTTCTGACCTCACAGTCCTCCTCCATGCTTTGAGCCTCTTTGCCCCTAAAATAGGAGTCCAATGTTGAACTTTTCTGTTTATTTTGTTTCGTTTGCCTAGGCATATTGCCACTTAATTACTTGATTTTGGGGCTTGTTGCCACAGTAGGACTCTGCCACCAGACAGGGGAGCTTCCGCCCAAACGTGGGGTCTTCACAACTTCCGCCAGTTGTGTGGCCTCTGTAAAGCCTCCACCCACTCTGGCAAGTTGGATACCCACCCCAAACTTCCCCCCCAGACCACAATCCAGATCCAGGCAGTTTAAAGCAAAAGCGATTAACCCCCAGACTGATTGCTGGATCTCCCTACAGTTTGCAGACCAGGAGCTAGAGCTACTACTGACACTGCAAAATGGCTTCTGTGCAGCTGTTTCTTCAGCAGCTTTTTGCCCCCAGGGGAGGAAGCCACGTGTTCCCCAAACACTGGTCCCAGAGTCCATAGGGCACTAACCTCTCACTTTGTGCTAGGCATATCTGTGCTGATAATTCTGGAATCGCCACAATTGCTGGTGTTCTGGGGTTCCACCAGCTGGCTGAAGGCCTGGCCGCCCTGGGGCTAAAACCGCGGACCTGGGCTCAGCTCTGCGGGCTGTGCTGTTGGTTCCCAGGGCGCTGTGCTGCCTGCTCTCAGAGCACTGCGCTGGCTGCTCCCTGCAGGGCTGCTGGGCTGTCCTCAGCAGGAGGTTAGTTTCTCTGTGCCGTTCTGTGGGTGCTGTGGCTCCAGAAGTTGTTCAGAGCCCTCTTTCACATTGTTTGAAATTTGTGTGGGGCAGAGCATATTGGAAATGCTGTTTCTACTCCACCATCTTGGCTCCGCCCCCGAAAACAAAAAAGACCACCATGAAAATAACATTATTCATCAATATCTGTTGCACAGTATAAAGAGATAGTGAAATTCTATGGACTGCTAAGTATAATCCTTCAAATATAATAAACAAAAACAACAGCTAGGATTTATATAGCATAATGAGATATACAAAGTGCTTTATATATCTCATTTGATCCTCACAACAATTATGGGAAGTAGGTGCTATCATCATCTGCATTTTACAAATGAGGAAACTGAGACAAATAGTGATTAAGTGATTTGCTCAGGGTTATGCAGTTAGTAAGTGTCTGAGGCTAGATTTCCTATCTCCAGGTTCAATGTTCTGTGCATTGCATCAGCTGCCTGTTATGGGAATGGGAATATAAAGATCTTCCCTGCCCCTAGACCCTTTGATAGGCTTAGGTGACTCTGAGAACTTTCCTTAATTTGAAAATATATTCTGCCCCCTAATAGGCTGAATGTGGTCACATGGAGCCTGTGGCAGGAGGCTTGGTTTTCAGGAATGCCCACACCTTGTTACTTTGTGATTGGGCAGTGGGTCAAGAGAGCTGTGACATTCTCTGAACCAGGAGAAGGCTATATAATCCCTGATTTGAGGCTTTGCTTTGGGGCTCACTTTGAGAAGTGTTGTGTGATTGGACCAGATGAGACTCTGGGCAGCCGTTGAGAGCCCCCTGGCTTTGAAAACCCAAATGTTGATACTTCCTTCTCTGGTAACTCTGATTTGGTATTGATGTAATGGTTGGACAGTTTGGAAGCCTGTCCACTTGATCTGTTTGTTTCTCTGTCTTGTAAGTTCTGTCTATATACTTTGAAGTTCGGGGTGCTGACCTTTTTCCCCTGAACTGAACTAGGTAAACAATATGTTTGATTGATTAAAGTAAGCTTGGTAACCTATTTTGAGTTGCTTTCCTTTAGAAAAGCAGATCTAAGAACCTGTGTTAGCAGCCACTCTGGGGATGCTGGGGTGCTTGCTGCTACAGAGAGTAGTTGGAAGCACCCACTTTTGAAAAGGGACAGGATCAAACTAGAGAATAGAACAAGTTGGGGGTGGGATAGGATGGAGGGAAATATAATCAATCTTTCATGATATATCCACTATGGAAATGTTTTGCATAGCTACATATGTACAACCTATATTGAATTGCTTATCTTCCCAGTAAGGGTGGGTGACAAGAAAGGAAGGGAATGAATCTGGAATTCAAAGTTTTAAAATCAAATGTTTAGAAATATATTATTATTATTATTATTTTACATGTAACTGGCAGATAAGATACACAGGCACTGGGGCGTAGAGATCCACCGTGCCCTACTGGAAAGTTGGAGGGGGAATGGGGGAAGATATGGGAGAGAGCAGACTAGGAGAAGGGATATTCAGTAGGATCACTGTTTTGGGGTGGTGGGTAGGGGAGAAATGGAGAGAAATTTTGTAACTCAAAATCTTGTGGAAATGAATGATATAAACTAAAAAATAAAAAGAGAGGATAAAAAGAAAACTAAAAATAAATCATTTAATTAAAAAACTCAATAAGATAAGAGAAAAACATGAAAAGAATAAAGACAAATAAAGAGGAGAGAGAACTATCCCTGTTTGTTGCTGATATGATGGAAAATCCAAATAAATATACTAACTGAAATAATGAATGGCTTCAGGAAAATTGCAGGGTACAAAATAAATCCTCAAAATTCGACAGTATTTCTATATAATACTTATTAAAAAAAAACACTAGAAACAACAATAGAAAGGGAAATCCAGTTCCAAGTAACTGCAAAATCCATGAAACATGTGGCAACTGAGACCCCAAAACACACAAAAGACATATAGTTTCAAATCCATTGTGTTCTTTAAAGTAATAAGGAACAATTTAAATAGTTGAAGAAATATTCAGTGTTCATGGTGAGGCTCTATCAACAAAATGAAAATGACAATGCCACCAAAATTAATTAATCCTTTTAATATCATACCAAATATATTACCAAGAGAATAAATTACAAAACTTCATAGAATAATAACAAAAATCATTTGGAAAAAACAAAGGATTGAGATTATTAAAGGAAATGATGAAAAGTAGAACCAAATAGGGAATAGCATTTCCAGATTTCAAACTATATTTTAAAGCAGCAGTCATCAAAACCATCTGCTGGTTAAAAAAATAGAGATGTATCAATAGAAAATACTAGACATGGGAACTTCTGGAAGTATAGAACTCAATAACCCAATATTTTATAAAGTGGAAAATGTAAATTGCCTATGGAAAAACTCCCTATATATATATATATATATATATATATATATATATATATATATATATATATATATATATATAAACTGCTGGGAAAACTGGAAACCATAAATTAGGCTCAGAGCAATACCTTACACCACATTTCACAATACATTCTAGATGGATATGTGGTCCTTAATATTGAATATCATATTATTTTAAAATTTTTTTAAAAAGGAAAAAAATAGAATAGAAATAGATCATACACCTCTCACAGCTATTGGTGGGAGATGCATTCTTTTTTTTTTTTTTTTGGAGGGCAATTGGGGTTAAGTAACTTGCCAAAGGTCACATGGCTAGGTTTTTGTTTGTGTGTGTTAAGTATCTGAGGCCGGATCCGAACTCACATCCTTCTGACTTCAGGGCCAGTGCTCTACTCATTGTGCCACCTAGCCACCCCGGAGATGCATTCTTAATCAAACAATAAATCAAATTAGTTACAAAAGATAAAATAGATAATTTTGATTACACGAAACTGAAAAGTTTCTGTATAGCGACAATCAATTAGCATAAGAAGGGAAGTTGATTGAATGACAAAAAAACTTTGTATCATATGTCTAATAAGATAACTAGATTATCTATCTATCTATCTATCTATCTGTCTATCTGTCTATCTATCTATCTCTTGGATACTCTTATCACAGTATGTAACATATAACATAGATTTGTCTATTGGGGAATGCCTGTGGTGAGTGCTTGGGAGCACACACACCCCTACCCCCACAGAGTCATTCCCCCAAATATTTCTGAAGTTTTATCTCACACGTTGTAAACTTACAAGAATGATGAAAGGTGGCAAACAGTCAATTTTGGAAGAGTTGTGTAGAAGGATAAGCACCCTACATACACACACTCACACACACACACACACACACACACACACACACACACACACACACACTAATAACCATTCCCCAAAAGATAAATGATCAAAGGTATGAATAGTTTTCAAAAGACTGCAAAGTAATCACAATCACATCAGTGCCCCCAAATCACATATAATAAGAGAAATGCAAATCAAAACAACTGTAAGTTTTCACCATACACCCTGCAAATTGACAAAAAGTATAAAAAGTTGCAGTCAATGTTGGAGGAGCTGTGTGGAAGGGCAGACGTACTGACATATTGCTCATGGAGCTGGGAAATGGTTAAACCAGTTTGGAAAGCATTTTGGAATTATGCAAACAAAGTGACTAAAATGTCCATGTTATTGAACCAGAGACTCTATTGATGACTTTATCCTTTAAGGAACTATCAGTAAGAAAAAAGTCTCCATGTACTCCAAAATATTTATAGCATCACTTTTTGTGACAGCTAATAATTAAAAAATTATATACCCATCAGGCTATAATATTGTGGTACATTAATGTATTGGAATGTTACTATGCTGTAAAAATATGATGAACACAGAGGAGTATGGAAAGGTTTTATGAACTGGTGCAGAGTTTAGTAAGCAGAGCCAAGAAAACAATATACATAGTAACTACAACAATGCAAATGGAAAAAGCAACAGCACATAAAAAAATTAAAAGTAAATGTAAAAAAATTATAAAGATGAGCAGTATTTGAATGAAGAGTATGAGAAAGGACCCCTAATTTACCTCTTCATGAAGGTGGGGGGTCCATAGGTATTAAAAATTGTGTATATTTTCATAATTTAAAAAATGTTTTCAGAAAACAAACTGTACTTTCCCCCCCTCTCTTAAAAAAAGTATTACTTTTCATCTGGCATAGCTCTCTAAGAAGAGGAGGGGAGGGATACTTGGGATAATTATGGTGATGTGAGAAATAGAAAATAGCTATAAAAACTTTTTTAAAAGTAGGCATCAAGACATGCCTACTCTCTTTACAAAGTATGACCAAGTTCTCTGATGGAATTGAAAAGGTGACTTGTCATTTTCTGGCTAAAGATAGGCCATGCCCTTGACGTCCTTTAAAAACTTGGGAGCATTGGAGGCAGTTGTGTTGAGTGTAACAGTATGACCTTCATATCTCCATCAGAAAATAGTAGGGGTATGTAGGAGAGAAAGAGAAAGAAAACCCTTTTGACCATCTCCTATATAACCATCTCAACACCTCACTTAAACCCTTTTTCTCCCCCAGGCCTCACTTCAAGTTTGAAACCATGAACTTTTTGTCCACATCAATTCTACCAATCTTCTTGGAGGGGGCATGTCAATTCACTCCCTGTGAACACACCCATCGTCTCCCTAACTTTATGGAGCAAAGTACCCCTTCCTGAGCACCAGGGAGTTACTCTTTCTCTCATGGATGGTAAGTTCCTTAAAGGCAAGGACTGTTTTTGCTTTTGTATTTGCATCTCCTGTACTTAGCAGAGTACTTAGTAAGTGATTAAAAAAAATTTTTTTTTGTTCATTCATTCACCTGAAGACCTTGAAGCACTGGCTTGAGTGACCTTGGCCACATGTATTCCCGACAAGTGCATCTCACTACCAATGTACTCTAACTTTATACCCACTCTTAAAACTGATGTGTGTATTTGTGGAATAATGTGTCTCAGACTCATGGAGGGCATGTTTTTAGCTACTATTCTTACTGTTTTATCTTAGTAAATGCCTTTGTCTTGATTTAATTTTGTCTATCGAATGACTAAAGTAAGCTCACAAATGCAGGTTCATGAGTTTTAGATTTAGGAGTTCAGATCAAGAGAGTATCCTTTGAAACAAAGTTATTATAATCCCCATGGGAACCCTATCTGCCAACCTGTGATCCCTGAGTTGGGGAGCTAGCACAGAAGTGCTATACAAGATTCTGTTCATTGGTTCTAACTAGTGGATTACTATGTAGACCTTTACAAATTTTATGTCTTATACCCCTAAATTATCATAATATTGTTAATTATTTCAAATCCTAAAAATAATAAATTACTTTTTGTGATACTTAATTTCCTCCCTTTTTTGGGATCATAGTGTTCCATAATGGGGTTAAAATGGGACTTGGGTAAGTGGATTTTCTCACCTCAAAATCTTTTTCCAATATAAAATTTTTTTAAAAAATCATTTATAAATGTAAAAAGAGCTAATATCATCGACCTGCTTTTGTATAGGAAGCCTTCTCTGATAATTTCTCTCTAGAGAAAATTTCCTTCAATGGTCCTTATGATGATTTTTAATCACAAAGGTAAAACTTCAGGACTTCAGGGATGATCATTCTTTATAAAAGAAATCTTAAAGGTTTTGAATATACTGATTCTATGCATTTTCCTAAACTTTTTTAAAAGGTGACAAATCCTGTCATTTTAGTTTTGAAAAAGAAAAGTTATAGATTTAGAACTAGGAGAGACCTTGGGCACTTAGGAGGCTCACTGGATAGTGTGCTGGGTTGTTCTTGAGTTCAAATCTGGAGTCAGACACTTGCTAGCTGTGTCACCCTGGGAAAGTCACTTAACTCTGCCTCAATTTACTTATTTGTAAAATTAGCTGGAGAAGAAAACAACAAAGCACTCCAGCATCTTTGCCAAGAAAATCCCAAATGGGGTCACAAAGAGTCAAGCACAACTGAAAAACACCTGAACAACAGATCTTAGAGATGATTTATTACAGTCAACTCATTTTACACATGAGATATGGCCCAAGATAGCACAAATGCTAAAGTGACAGATACAGGTTCAAATTCAGATCCTTTAGATCTAGGTCTAGCATTCTTTTTGTAGAATTATGCTGCCAGCTTCATTCAGGAGTGAGGTGAGGTGGGATTCTCTACTATACACATGGTCCATGCAGCCATTCCAGCTCTTCTGGAGGCTAGAGTACATTCCCTTTGGAACTTTACCCAAGAGTTAGAGTTAACCACTTCACTCTCTCATTGATGTTTATCCAAATTTTGGGATGATATGGTCATGGGATCAGAATTTAAGATGAAAAAGACCTTAGGGAGACTTCTAATCCAATCCCTTTATCTTATAGTTGAGAAAACTGACACCCAGAGAGGTTATATGGCTTGTCAAAAGTTATACAGGCAATAAATTCCCTGCCCTTCTGGGCTAATAATGACTTTTGAACTCATAACATTTTCTGCCTATACTATTCCTTTGACACTCCTTTAATAAGATTTCATACCTATGCCTTTTCTTCTCAAATACATCTTGACCTCCTTGAGAAGCAGTTCATATATCTTTGATACTCTCATAATACTTACTATTGTGTCTTGCATATAATAAGTGCTCAGAAAATAATGGTTGATTAATTGATAGTTTGGCTGATTGCTTTTGACTTATGGGTTTTAGTGACAGACCAATAAATCCTTTCCTAAAATCGTGATAAAATTATTGGAGCAAAAAGAAGAGGGTAGGGGTGGAAAATGGCAATATCTTGTGTTGAAGGGTATATCTCTTGCCCAATCATTATTTTTCCTTTATTTGTCAAACTTTTTTTTAAAAAGCAGCTATTTTAATGGTTAATTGACTATACATCAGGTTTTTTTTGTGAAATGAAAGGGTAATTTGATTTTTTCAAACTCCTGGGTCTTAGAAGGAAATCATAGAAGGCATAGTTGCAAAACCAAAGGATATAAAGTATTTCCTGGGAGAATTAAATGACTCCAAGGATTGGTAATAGACAGCAGAGCCTTTCACCTCTAGGTCAGTAGTTCATATCCAAATCAGGTCTGTAGTGCCTTGAAGTCATTGTTTGAGTGACAGCTGTTGGGTGGCCAGGGTGAAATGAGTTATAGGGTCAAGCACAATTCAAGGGAACAGGTGCTGTCCATAGCAGCCAAATCCTATTGCTGACAATCTTGCCAGAGACTGAGAAAAAGTGGTAAGAAGATAGATTGATATTAGTTTCTAATTTCCAGGATAGTACTAGTTCAACAAAATAAAGGAAAACTTTATTTTTCACTCCAGTGTCTTGTGATGTTGGATGCCTATGGAGAGAACAGCACTTTGATTGTTAATTTCACTATAAGAAGAAAAGAAAAAAAAACACACCCACATGTATATGGTCCAGTGGACATCAGATTGACAGTAAATGGGGCAACTAGAATGCTAACTGGCATGACTCCTGCATCATCACCACAATGTAATTTCCTTACTTGATGTGCTAATTTTTCTATACATCTTCCTTATGTAACTTCCAAAACTTATGACATGTCTCATCTGATTTGTCATCAACATTCTCTTTCTTCCATTTTAGCAATAGGTGGGGATAAATAAGTAGGGGGCATTAAGAAAGTCGTGGATAAATTATACAGTGATTAAAAAGAAAATTTTAAATAAATGTTCATATACACATATCATGAGAAATTTCACTCACCTCACTCAGCTCCTGGATTCTTACTATATACTTTGGGAGGTAAATGATGGGTAGTAGAGGGTCAGAGCAGAAGTCAGTACCCTTGATTTTTTTTTCCAAGAGAGAAATTAAGGTAGTTCAGCGTTTTGCCTTCAGGAAGATCAAGTATTTTGGTCATATATCTATGCAGTTATGGTTAGTGTGATTTTAGGGTAGCTCTGATGATATTAAATCCCTTCCTAAAACAGTATGTCAGGAATGACTATTTCTCAATGCAAAAACTGTTTACTTCATCATGGGTTTTTCCCTTTTTTGGTTTTGGGACTGTAAGCCAAGTGCAGTGAAAAAAAGAGGAAGGCAGCAGAATAAGAATAATATGAGAATATCTATAAATTCCCCAAACTGTAGTTCTTGATATTTCTCAAATATACCTTCAAATGATCAACAGTCCAATAGCCTAGGACACCATTATTCTTGCAAAGAAAATAGTATACTTGGACAGTTCTTATTTGGTTTCTAAGGCAACTCTTAGAAGAACCTGAGGTTACCTTTGCTAATACCAGTTCCTCATTTGACAAGAGAAATTTCTTTCTGATTCCAGATTTCAGAGTCTCCTAAAAGTTGTGAAGAATATTCTTTGGGGAATCAGATGAAGAGGATCTCACTGAATTCAGGACATTCTTTGCTCATTGTATATCTACAAAGTTGGATATCTTTGCTCTTCAAGGGACTTTCTAGAGGAATGGAAAAGAGGGAGAGGATATTTGAAGAATTCCCTTTTTCAGTCTGGATGCCCCATCTTTAAAAAATTGTTTTTTTTTTTTCTTTTTGGAGGGCAATTGGGGTTAAGTGACTTGCTCAAAGTCACATAGCTAATAAGTGTGTCAAGTGTCTGAGGCAGGATTTGAACTTAGGTCCTCCTGATTCCAGGGCTGGTGCTCTACTGACTGAACCACCTAGCCTCCCCTGGATGCTCCATCTTTAACCAAGTTTTTTATATGGATGGAGAGAAGGATGTTCCTCCTCCTTTTCTCTCTCCTGCCTTTCTCCCTTCCCTTTCACATCTCCCCTTTCCTTCTTCATTCCTAAATTCTATCTTCCTCTTCTCCTCTTCCCTGGAAAAAGAATTTGCAGGAGGAATCAGCAAATCCTTTCAGAATGTCTATATTAATGAATTATTAACTCAGCCACCCATGACCTTAAAACTAGAACCAGGAGAGGCCTAGGGCAGGGAGAAAAGCTGCTGAATTCTTTATCGGACTCCTGTCAAGGGAAACCGACCATTTGTCTTCCCTCATCAGGAGAAATTAATTAATATGAAAGGCAAACTTTTTAATTGTGTGTCAAATGAAATCAGATAGAGGCTTTCCCCAACAGAATCACTTCACCGCCTTTCAGCTGCCTTGGGTAGCCCCTCTCCTCTTCAACCCCAGCTCTTTTCCACAACACCCAGACAACAGGAGAATTGGCTTCCTGGGGATTATTTTAATTTTTTCCCTGGGAAAATGATGAATTTGGGTAGTTAATTTATCGATCCTGGCTCCTCTTCCCGCATGTTTTATTTTAGAGGTCATTAATCAATGAAGAAAAACACCACTAGGTCCTCCCTTCCATTTAATACACTCACACTCCTTATTTATTCCTCTGGAACAAATTCCCAGCAAATATTCCCCTATTGATTTGGGAGCCATGGACTTTTATAAAGGTTTGATCGTTTCCTGAGCTGGTGAAGTGATTTGTTTCCAACGTCTTTTTCTGTATAATGATGGGGGGGGGGGAGTGAGGAGAAAGAAGGGAATGGAGAAGGATGGGAGAGAGAGCAAGTGTGTGTGTGTGTGTGTGTGTGTGTGTGTGTGTATGTGTGTGTGTGTGTGTGTGTATGTGAGAGAGAGAGGGGGGGGGAGGGGATAAAAGTGAAAAGAAGAAAGAGAACCAAGTGCTTCCATTACAAGCAATATGATACATGAATATTTGAATAGAAGATAGGAGAGAAAAACAATAATGCTGATGATAAAGTACACCCCTAGAGGTGAGGTGGGAATCCAAACCAAGGTGTAGAAGGCACCAAAATCTCAAGCTATACAGAAGGTAAACATTGGGCTAGACTGGTGCAGTGAGATAAAGGCAATCAAATCCTATTTCTAGCTGACCACTCTCTGCCATTCCTTCAGAATCCTCTATCCATTTCTCATAACTCAGGACTCTGTCTTGACTAGTAGCTAGGTCTTATAAGAATGTACCAAGGATGCACTGATGTAATTTGACTGCTTCTCCTTCCCCAGTCTCCCTCTTTTCAAAGGCTACTCCTTCCCAGCAAATACTTTTCCTCTGTGCAAACCTTTAGGTTTTCAACCTGGTCTCCTGGTTGAGTTTCTCTTTCATCTCCTTTTTGCCCTCACTCTTTTCTCTTTAGTTTGCTCTCAAACTTTCTCCTTTTCTTCCACTTACTATTCTCTTACCCACCAGTCATTCAGACTGTCGTCAGCCTGTCTGCCGCTGTAATTGTATGAAATGGGCCTGTTGCTTCCATGCCTAAATACTGGTAGCCCTACAGATGGGGGTTGGGGTGGTGGTGGTGGCGATATCTTGACAGCTTTCTTCGGCTCAAAATTGTCCCTGCTTACCTCCACCTCATTTCCCAGTCTGAGAACTCAGAAAGCTCTGGCCCCATCCTCTCCCAGAGTCCCGAATTCAGGAATAAGTAATTTACCTTAATTTCCCATTGGTTTTAGAACAGATTCTTAACCCAGGGGACATCAGCCTACCTATGTTCTCCGCTCGCCTTTCTACAATGTTAGGAAGAGAATTATGTTGTCTCCTTCCCGATGTTCTACCACTAGAGAAGTATGACTTGAAGATTGAGGGGCCAGGTGCTATCCCAGTGATGAGAGAGTGAAGGAGGAGGTAGGGGAAATGGGGCATCATTTCAGCTTCCTGATAAGAGACGCTTTGCACCCACATTTCAAGAAATTCTAAAATAAATAGGGATCACAGAGGCTTCTCAAACCTGGAAGGGTGATGAATTGGTAGAGAAAAAGGAAGACTTTGGGGAATTGGGAAGATGTGGGGTGGAAAGGCAAGAATGTTTGCATGTTTAGAGTGGGAGCTGGAAAGGCCACAGTGACAGGGGCAAACGGAGAAGAATTGATGATATTACAATGACAACGTGAGAATTCAAATGAAAACCCCAGAGAGGCAGCAGCGTTCTTGTTCTTCTCTTGCTTCGAAGCAGCCCTTCTGCTTGTTTCTCAGCACTGACAGAGAAAGTGTGAGAAAGAGAGTTTCTGTCTGCTCCCGAAGCCTGAGCAAGGACATTTCAGAAGTCCTAAGAGTAGATTAGTCGAGAAAAGGGCTGAAAATTCATTCTATCTGACACAATGAAGCTGATCAAAGACAGCTTAGATTGTATGGTTAACTTCACAGCCCATAAAATCATAGGTTTTTTTTTCTCCTAGTGGTGTTTGCCTTTAGCTTAGGTGTTATCAATCTACACAGCACATGACGGATGACCTTGTCAAAATGACGCCAGTCAAAACATTTTTAGAGGAGCTCTGTTCAAATTTGTGTTAAAATGTCTTGAGTTAGACGCAGACAAAATCTAAACAGCAACTTTTCCCAGGCTCTGCTAGAATGAATGAAAGGATAGAAAAAGGAGCAGAGATCGGGAAATGAAAGGACTCATAGAAGATTTCAAATAATTGTGTTGCGGGGTGTGCGTGCGTGCGTGTGCGTGTGCGTGTGCGTGTGTGTGTGTGTGTGTTGAAGATAAACATTGCATCGTCTGTTTTCTTATCTGCTCTATGTAGTAAGTAAACAGGAGGAAAACTTGGTGCTTTTTGAAACATCCCTGTATTCCAAATCCTGGTAGTGCAAAAGAAGGGGGGAGAGAGAGAGAGAGAGAGAGAGAGAGAGAGAGAGAGAGAGAGAGAGAGAGAGAGAGAGATGGAGTGAGAAGCTCCAGCATAGAACATGTTTTCAACCTGAATTCATCCTAGTGCGTTTGAGTAGGTTTTTGAAACCTGAGTTCTGGAAAGAGGTCTATGCTCCAATGGGGCAGATTGTAAACAGCGGGTATTGCTGCTTCCTCCTGGCTCTCTGGAAGTGGACCTCTCCAGAAGCCAGAGAGAACAGACGGTAAATGGAATCAAAAGTGTAAAGGCACAGTTGTGCCACCAAAATGGGAATCCAAACAACTGAAGAAGAATGAAGAAATGCTTGAGGGACAAAAGAGAGGAGATCCAGAGGAGAGAAAACCTAAGAATTCAAGAAAAAGGTGAGATAGACATAGAGATGTAAAGGGGAGAAAGTCTGTGATAACTTTTTCAGGTAAAAGAAAGCCTTGCAGACAGGACGGTTATATTATATAAGTTCCAGGGCAAGCTATAACTTTTTTAGAAGAAACTGAGTCCCCAGACTCAAAAGTGAAATTCCCCTGAAATCAAAAGTGCATCTATTTTTATTAAATGTTTCACTCAAGCAACATCACCACCCCTTCCATCCAATACAACTTTCTCCCGGGAGGATTTAGAGAATATACATGGATAGGCAAGTTGACTCAAACACCAAGTTGACTCTAACACTTCAGGGGAAGCGTTGGAGGGTGAGAACAAGTTCCCAGGAAATCTTCAGTCATCGCTCCCAGGATGGAAACGTTGGCATGTGGATTCCTTTTTCGTTTCTTAATTTTCTCTCGTTACAAGATAAGGGAATAAAAGGCACGTAAGAAGATCAGAGAAAGAACGACAGACCAACAGAACGAGAGATGCCAATAATAAATAAAATAAAATAGAAATTGAAGGTGTTAGACGTGGTTTAAGGGAGAGATCATCAGACTAGCATCTGGATCCTGCGGAGTTATAACCTATCTCGCCTCTTTTTTCTTCGTCCCTGGTCCGTCCGCCTGTCTGCCTTCCTCTCTGTGTCAGTGTAGGGTCTCTGAAGGGTATCTGTGCCTCTGTCTGTCTGCATCTTTCTATCTTGATTTCTCTTCCACTAAAACACGGGCGCGCACACACATACACACACACTTGTATTTTGTGCTGTCGTAAAACCCACGTGTTCAGCGGGGAGGCTGCCAGAGAGCAAGGCAGAAGAGCCGGGACGTGGCTGCCAAGAGCAGCCCCACGGCGGGTCTGGGCTGCCGGGATCTGTCCCAACCACCTCCAGCTCAGAGTTCCGACTGCTCCCTCCGCTGGCTTCCAGGATCCTTTACCCTTTGATCACCCTCGCATTCCGCTTCTTCCCCCTGGCGACTCGCGATCTTCAGAGACTGCTCTGGGGCATGTAAGCGCGCGCGCGCACACACACACACACACACACACACACACACACACACACACACACTCACAAGCGGCGTCTCCCTCTAGCTCTCCACTCCAAGTCCAGCACCCCTCGGTTCCCAGGTAAGGGGTGGGGGAGGGGTGTATAAGCTGAAATTCTGGAATCGGGGCCCCTTGGGAGAAAAGCGTAGAGGATGGGGGGGGGTGGGAGAGGGTGCGTCGTGGGGGTGGGGAGGTGATGGGAGAATAATGGGAATGGGAAGGAGACTCCCTTTTTCCTGCGCTGGGTGTTGAGTGATCCTAAGTTGCTGAGTTCCGGTGGCTCCTGTACTCCTAATACCTGGTTGAAGGCTCCCTCTTTAGTATACAGACTGGTGAGAGTGAAGAGTTCCTGAAACCCTGCTTTCTCTCTCTGAGTCGGGGGATGTGGGGTATAGGGTGAGAAGAGAGGGAAGGCTTCAGCTTAGGAAAGAGTTTTGGGGGGCACCCAGGGAGGGTCAGGATGGTCTGAAACCCCCCACCAATTAGCAGCTAGGTTTTCCTCTTGGCTCCGCTATTTGGAAGCAAACTTTCTGTGGTTTCGGAGTCGGCCACGAAACTGGTGGGAGTGAGGGGATGGAGAAGGGAGGTTGCTGGAACAGTTGATATAATTACGGAAGATGCTCCCCAGAACTCTGAAAGCCTTGGCTTTTCTTTGTCCGGTGCACGACGAGTCTGCGTCCTCCTTTCTGGGACTGGCCGGGGTGGACTGGGACCCATACCTAGCTAGGTCACTCTCCTACTCCTTCCTCCTCCTCTCCTCCCCAGCGTCTGCTTTGACCATCCTTTCCCCAGTCTGACCGCTCCCCCTAAACTCGGCTCACTCTTCTCTTCCCTTCCCCGCCCCTCTTCCCCCGACTCCAGGCGTCCGACATGCTCAAGCCCAGAGACCCCGGAGGTTCGTCCTTCCTGAAAGTGGACCCAGCCTACTTGCAGCACTGGCAGCAACTCTTTCCGCAGAGCGCCCCGCTCAAGGGCGGCGGCGGCGTCTTGGGCCAGCCGCCGCCGCTGCCCCTGCCACCTCCGGCGCCCGAGCGCGCTGAGCCCGTGGCGGACAGCTTCCGCCCTCGCCCTGCCTCCCTGTCCTCTTCGGCCTCCTCGGCCTCCTCCACTCCGGCTTCTTCGACCACCTCTACCGCAGCCTCGGCCTCTTCGTCGTGCGCCGCCGCTTCCGCGGCCACGGCCGCCTCCCTGGCCGGCCTGGCCGCTCTGCCCGTGGCCCAGATCCCGGTATTCGCGCCGCTCTCCAGTTCCGAGGTGCTGCCCTCCGGAGCTCTGCAGGGCAAGGACTTGTGCATCGGCTCCTGTTCAGTCTCGGGCTCTAAGTGTAGCAGCGGGGCCACCGCCTGCGACAGAGGAGTCCCTCGATTTCGCTGCACAGCAGAGGAGCTGGACTATTACCTGTATGGACAGCAGCGCATGGAGATCATACCCCTCAACCAACACACCAGCGACCCCAATAACCGTATGTAGCGCCCTTTCTAACCCCTCCCCTTCTCCAGCTCCGGTAGGGCTTAGTTCGGTCTCTGGAGGGTGCGCTGGTTAAAAACAGGCTGGGAGGTGGAAATGGGAAATAGCTGGCTGCCTCAGTTCCCTGGTTCCCCTGGTCATGCTATTGTAAAAGTTTTCTGGCACGGGACAGGGGGTAATGGTGGCGGACGGGAACTCTCCCTTGGCTTCCTTTCCCTTCACTTACAACCACAAACAACGATCGCTTCTGGGGTGAAGTAGGTACAGGCAAAAACTCAGCGTTCAGGACTTTTCGGGTTGGGAGATAGAGTTGGAATGGGATGGGAGAACCACAGAAGGGAGAGAAAGGCTGGTCCCTTACTCCCAAGTCGGAGGGTTCCGATTCTTCAAAGCCTGAGATGTCTGGATGAGTTGAGGGCGGTGAGTGTGTTCGGGAGTGTGGTGATTGGTTAGTGACCCCTCTGCTACCATGAGAAAGGTGGAAATTCGGACCTTTCTCGAAAAGTTCTTAGTGTTAGTGGTTCCAGAGCTTAATTTCGGGGCCTTGAGACAGCAATGAGATGAAAGCAATCGCCATTCTCCTAGACAGATTTCTGAGAACTGTTTTTTTTTTCTCTTAGATTAAACCGTGGCAAACTTAATGGCCAGGGAATTATTTTGAATTTCATCTTTAAAAAAGAAAAGAAAAAACCCACACTACTCAGATAAGACAGGCAACCTAAAGTTTTCATTTCCTCGTATAGGGCTCGGGGCTGCCCCCTTCCTGCACTCACCTCGGCAGTCTTGCAGATCTTGGTAGCGTCAAGTAGTACTCGAAAGTTTATTATTATTTTTGTCTGGTGAAACATATGACATGTAATTTAATATGATATGCATTTCCTTACCTCTCAGATATATATGTCGTAGATCAAATTAACTGTCAGATCCAATTTAGTCATGATTTCTGGATAGACAATTAAATTTTAAAAAGCATTTTGAGATTTTAGAGTAAAATTCCAACTGATAACCAAAGATGGATATTGACTTACAGCAGTTTCTTTTTGTTGGTCTCAGAAGTTTAATAAGTTACACATTCTGTTTACAGATCTTAAAATTTTAAATATACTGCCAGTGACGTCTGAACGTAATATTAAGTATAAGTTGAGGTTCTCAAATTGAAAGCAATGTGAGATTTTAAGAATCAACATTCCTTTAATTATCATTTCATTTTCCTCTCTACTGTATAAGAAAAGTTTGACTACCTTGTTCGTAACCCCCTTTCTATTATATTTTATAAGCTGTTATTTCAAAAAGCACCTTCTTACCTGAAACTTCTTAATTCGTTATAAAACAACTATTTAATAGTTGCCGGAAGAGCCAACAAACCCATCATCTCCATTGTAAAATGGGAATTCGATTAGTATTAGGATGCATACATTTGATTATATTGGTCAGGAGAAAGCAAATGATGACCATAGCTAGGGGGGAAAGTGGGGAAATATATATAAAAAAGCAGCACCCAAACCCAACAATCCAGCAGATATAATATTTCCCTCCCCCCTTTCTTGACTTGCTTTTCAGAGAAGTTTCAAAGGATGAAACAAAACGAACAAGACAAACAAACAAACAGAAAACCCTTTCTAGTTTTGTTCTGGAATTTGAAAGCCCTTGAATTTAAGGGTGCAGAAAATCTAGCCTCATAAATAGCTTCCTCTTAAAATACACTTATGGTCACCTGCCAGATTCTTTAAGGAAAATGTGTCCTTTTGAAAGCAGTCCTAAAAATCTGTCAGGTAAACCTTTAAAAGATTAAACAGTGGTTCAGAAAAAAAGCATTTCTGGTGAGCAACTGAGCAAGAATAATAATCGGGCTTGCTAAGTGCTTCATGGAGCCTGTAGTTCGTCTCAGAACATTATAGTAGGATTTTAGGAAGAACTGACCCCTTAGGCTATGTTTGCTACAGTGTACTTGTACTCTCTATGGATGGACAGTTCAGGAACTTAAAACATTTTCACCAGAAGAAAAACTAGTCACCGGAAAAGAAAATGCTGTAGGGTTTTAGATTCCCCATTAATCTATTGATAGTGAACAAATTTATTGCCCAGATATCTTTTCCTTGAAGCCAAAGAAAACTAGTCATTTAAAAATGCATTTGTTTATTGTGCTAATCTGACTTCTTGCTTTGGTTGTGCTAAAAGTATGTAAAGGAGTTTATAAATCTTAAAGTGAGTCCTGTTAAATGCAAAGGGGAAGGTGGAGAAAGAAACTAGGAGAGAAATGGAAAAAGTACAAGCTCGCTAATTAAAGGGAAATTGAGAAAGAAAATGGCAAGCTGACTAGAGTAGTCCTATGACTTGGGAGGCAAGATTTCCAAGTTCGGGTTCAGGATCCTCCTTGAGTTGGGTGAGGTGGTTATTTCAAACAGTGGAATGTGTTTTACACTGATGAAGTGAGAAATGATTGCTTTTAAATGGGAGGGGGGTGTCCTAAAGGAACTCAAAGATTGCCAAATGTTTTTGTTTTGTTTTTTTTTTTATTTCTGTACTTTCTTGGAAGGGGTTACGGGCGTTGGTTTTCTTGCTAGTTGAAAAGCCGATTTGCAAGAGGAGGCAACACGTGGAAACTTATGGGGAGCTTTTAGAACGTTGTCTACGTTTGGGGTGTGAAGAGGTTGGTTGGGGGTATAGAATGAAGGATACAATTCTTAGAGACAGCTTTTCTGCCGTTCTGTTATGTCAAAACTCCACTTTGACCAATATGAAGGCTTCGGTTCATTGTTTCATTTCTATCATTGATTTTTTAAAAAAGCTATAATTTCATCCCTTACACTCAAGTACATAGACACAGAAAAATTACTTTTTCTGAATTGTATTAACAAGTGGCGATGGTTTTCCGTAGGACAGACAGTCATTAACATCTTAGTTTTGAGGTTTGGTATCCGAATCTACTTCACCTTAGGTGACAGATGGGAAGTTTGTTATGTTCACACAAAACATTTGAAAACTACTTCGATCCAACCAGCTGACCCAATCTATTTTCTACGTTGTCTAACTCCTTTTTTAATTGTTATGTCTTTACTAGTTGAGTGCATAAATCCTACATCAGTTCATCATTTTTCTAACTCACTGTTATTTAAATAACACATTTATAATTCATTTAAGCTTATGTATTTTAAAGTAAAGTTTTTATGTCTCTATTAAATGAGACTGTTGCTGACTCTGATAATTGTAACTCCTGAAATACTTCCCTCTTGTTTTTATTTTAAAATAAATCTGTACTGTAAATAAATAGAACCTGAATTCTACACTATTTCTCTCTTGTCAGTCACTCAGTTTTTCAGGGTTTTTTTTTGCTGATTTTTTTTTTTTGTCTCTCAGTACCCATAAAAAGAAAACTTGCTCTCCCTTTGAAATGTGTTTCCCATTATTAGTACCTGAACTGGGTAAATTAGCTGATTCACAAGTTTTTGTTTTGCCTTGTTTTTAAAAAAGATTTCAGGAATTGCCATGTGGCTTAAGCACAGATATCTCTGTCGTTTTAAAGAGATTAAAAAACAACAACAACTTGTTTTTGCTCCTATTCTTTGCCCACTACTGTCATTGAAGAGTGTGGACTTTCAGCAAAGTTGAATTCCGGGTGGGTGTAAGTGATTGTTGGCATTATTTTTTTGGTTAGAGATGAGGGGCAAGAAAGAAGTTAGGAAATTAAGACCAAGCACTTATTTGTCAAATGGAGTGCCCAAGTTGACGGGAGAGGAGTAAGAAGACCCCAAGAGGTGTGAATATTTTTTATCCCCTTGTAGACTATTCCCCTAACCTTTAAGGGGAAATTCCACTATGGACATACTGAAGACTTTTAATCATGGTGCAATAATCAGCTACACAATAAATTTGTTGGGTAAAACTAATGTTACCCAGTCAAGTAGTTTGTATATACTCAGCATGCCAGTCAATTAATGGTGGAGTGTATTTAGCTTCAGAGAGACTGACCCCAAATATCAGGCATCTACATTTGAAGCTGTTGATTTTTGCTGTTCTATTTTCCTTTTCTTCCTTCTTGTGTGAGTGTCCAGAAGATCTGGTAACATATATGATTTAGTTATTTTATATCATTAGTTATCCAGCACCCTTAAACAGAACATAGCCATATATTAGGTTGAGGTTAGAAAAGGTGGTGACTGTTTATTTAAGGTGATAAAATGGTCCATCAGCAGTAATCTCCATCGATATGTGCCACAAGGAGATGAAGGATGAGGGGACAAGCCACAATTAATTGCCCTATAGTTTTGTAGGAGAGAGTAGAGCCAGCACAGACCCAGCTTCGATCTTCTCTCTTAGCTCCTATTCATCATCTCTACATTGTATATAGGGGTCTCTTAGGGGCAGGGGGCAGTAAGGTTTATCTACACACAATATTCTCTCAACCTGGGCTACTCTCACTCAAATTTAATTTATTAATAGTCATTCAAAGACAAATAAAACCAACATTTCCTTTCTCCCTAATCTCCTGCCACTCTCCCATTATGTACATATACATAAATATATATATTCACATGCATATGTGCATAATCAGGGGTGAGTTTGCTATTCCAAAGCTATTCTGAGGGAGAGATAACTCCCTTTTATCTTCTAGGGTATGGTCATGTTTTATTGTTTTTCAAAGCCTTTCCAAAAGATCCTTTGAGAAGTAATGACGTTTGAAACACCCTCGTGTATGCATTTTTCCCCTTCAGAGAAATAGCTCTCATTATTTCCCAGGATAACCTGCTCTGTTGTCTGATTTCTGATTTGAGCTTCATAGAAGTGAACCTGTGCTTATTCAAAGGAGGATGTCAGGCACGGAAGGAAGGGATAGTGGGGAAAAAGATAGCTAGGGAGAATCAAAGTTGTGATATGTGATTAGGGTGCAAACTTGGACGAGGAACTTAGCATCCAAAAGTCCAAAAGAAAATAGCTAATAGCAAGGTACCAGCCCCTCCCCCTTATTCCCTACCACCCCAGGAAAGTAGAGAGGTGACATGATAGAAAGGAAAGGAAAGCACCGAAGGCAGAGAGCAGGGGTGGGGGTGGGGGGGTGGGAGAGGGAGGGAGGGAGGGAGAGAGAGAGAGAGAGAGAGAGAGAGAGAGAGAGAGAGAGAGAGAGAGAGAGAGAGACTACTATAATGTATACTGCTCCCAAGGGGCAAATTACTTCTCTCCAATGACCTTTTCCCCTCCATCCTCCACTCAAGTGCACAATGGACACCCTTCCAAGTACACACACAAACACACAGAGATGATATGTGGCATTCTCATATACACAATGTACAAACATACAGCCTATGCCCCATTATCCATCTAGTATAGACACTGAAGTCTATCTAACTCTATCTCTCTGTCTTTTGCCTGTTTCTCTTTGTTTCTTCCTGGCGAAGAGCAGGGGCTGCCACTCGGCTGCGTGCCTGCAGCTTTTGCTGGGCCAACAATGCTGGGTATCTGTAAAGGAACATCTAAAGTCTAAGGCAGGATCTGAGAGACTGGATGGCTCCTGGATCCTGCTGGGTCTGGCTTGCAGAGACTGTGAGACACTGGGGCTACTGGGTTACTGATAGAGTGTACCTAAAACAGCCACATAAGATCTATAGCTTGCAGCCGACAAAGCTGGGGTCCTCCCTCAGGCTGCTGCTTTTTGTCCTGTTCTCTTGGGACCTGTCATTCATTCATTTCCATTAATGCTTATTAATTAACCTTGCTTCAACATCTAAGGGAGACAATAAGTTAAGGAAATTGAAGGTCCTGGTGGAGACAAAGAAGCTCACAATGAGGGAAAGTTTACCTCTTACAAAGAGAATCTTCCCTTTATCACACAGCAAGATTTTTAGTCAGCTGGATAATGAATACAGTCAAACACCCCCTGTTCCCCCCATTTCTGAGGTGATAGGAAATACAAGTTCAAACAAGTAAGCAAATCAAAAACATAGCCACTTTCTAAAGTATCTTCGTGCACATTTGGGTTTGGTGAGTTATGAAGAAGTGATTGTTATAACCTTTATATTAAGGATCTTGGTACTATGGCAGTTTGAAGCATTTTGCATTAGATTATTAAACAAAAGGACATATTCTAGACAGAAATAGGGCCATGAACTCCATGGCTAGGAACTCCTACCAAAGGAAACATCTTTGGGTTAAAGTGTTCAAGTGTTTGGGTTCAAGACACTGTATTGAGAGAATATATAAAAATGTCCCACTATCTTTCAAAGTCAAGAAAACTTTATTAATAATGTTTTTATGTCTACAACCCTAATTTTAGAGATACCTTTCTATCTTTGTTATCATTTCCATGAATGAGGATATATTTATTTTGGCATATCATGCTTTCCTAGAAAAAGTGTGCAAGGCTGATTTTCTCCTAAGCTTTCTTATGGGTCTTCACAGATGACATGCCTGAAAACACATCGATACACCATTTGTTCCCATAGTGTCTATTTATTCAAAATAGAGAATTAGCTATTTCATTTTAAAAATCATGTATCATAAAATTCTTTTAATATTTTGAGGTAAAAGGTAAAATTTAAATATCTTCAACAACTGAAGGTCTTGTAACACAAGAAAATAAACTATATATTCATGAATTTTTATAGTAGTTGGCCAAAGGATTTTTGCCCAAAATCATACTACACAATATAGAGGTATAGGGATAGGTATGTGAACTGTGATTTCACTGCTATAAGGGATTCTTGTATGAGGAATACCCCTGTATCAATGCAGATAGCAACTTCTTTGTAATTTATCATTTTGTTGAGTTACCTAGAGCACTGAAATGTTAAGTGACTTGTCTAGGATCACACAGTCAGTATGTTTCACAGCCAGGTCTTGGACTCAGGTCCTTCTGGACAGCTTTTTTTTTTTTTTTTGCCTATGTATGTATGTTTGTGTGTGTGTGTCTGTGTGTGTGTATGTGTGTATATGTATAGTGAGAGGCAGACACACACATATATAGAAATATGTGTGTATATATGTATGTAATAAATGACAGTAAAGATGTATAGCTTTATATGTTGTACATATAGTAAATGAAAACCGCTTGTCTTACTGACTGATTATGACACCTGCCAATTCTCAGGAGCTTCAGTTTCTCCATCTGCAAAATCCTATCATTGTTTCCATCACATGTCACACAGTAATGCTGTGAAGTTATATATTGGAGACATAATAATAACCTACATTTCTTTAGCACTTTAAGATCTATAAAACTCTTTACCCAGATCAGCCAGGTGAGGTAGGTAGTATAAGCATTTTTGTCCCAATTTTATTTGAAGAAGATGAAGCTTCAAGACATTCAGAGACTCTCAAAGTCAGATAAGGAGTATCAAAGCTGAGTTTCTAACACTTTCCCCATAAACCACATTATGTCTTTCGGCAGAGAGCTTCTTGGAGATATGACATGTATGTGTGTATTTATCATGTATTATATGTATTTAAATCTCCTTTAAGTCACTTGGTTGGTAGCTGATGTACATAGTTTTTCATTTTATGTATCATTATGGTACAGTGGGAAAGGTACTGGCCCTGTAGTCAAAGGATCTGGGTTCCAACAACATTTCCCCATCTCTAGCTTACTATTTCAGGGACTGTGAGCACTTTCCTTCTCTGAATCTCAATTTCCTTACCTGAAAAATGAGGATATTGGGACTAAATCAGGGGTGGGGAACCTGTGACCCTCTAGGTCCTCAAGCGAGTCCTTTGACTGAATGCAAACTTCACAGAAGAGATCCCCTTAATAAAAGGATTTGTTCTGTAAAACTTGGACTCAGTCAAAATGGCATACCCAAAGACCTAGAAGGTCACATGTGGCCTCGAGGCCACTGGTTCTCCACTCCTGGACTAGATGGTCCTTAACGTCTTTTTCAGGTCTAGATCTATGATCTTATAATCCTAAAATAATGTGATTATTAGCTGTGCTGGAAGTGAAAAAAAAGTGTCTCCTGCACTAAATGTGTCTACTGCCAGTGGTTCAGAATGTCTGGGGAGGGAATACTAAATATTCTTGCCTTCAACATAGCCTTATTGAGTGAAACAGAAAGGGAAAGTCGTCTAAGTAACTCCCTTGGGTGATTTATTTTTATTTTCATGGGCAAATTGCCTTTGCTTATTGTCATTTGTTTTTTAGCTATTTTTTGCTAAGGTGCTGAAAGATCCTCAGATGCT
Organism: Gymnobelideus leadbeateri; assembly: GCA_011680675.1. Classification (NCBI taxonomy): domain Eukaryota; kingdom Metazoa; phylum Chordata; class Mammalia; order Diprotodontia; family Petauridae; genus Gymnobelideus; species Gymnobelideus leadbeateri. Next base: position 376,464 of record WOXC01006611.1, on the reverse strand, counting down.
GGGTATTAAAAAAATTTATGAATGTTATCTATTTATTTTCCCATTCATATTTTTATTTTAATCTTTCCAAACATAAGATTGTGGGAATGAGGCAAAAGGACCTCTGTGATCCAATCAGATTGCAGTCTTTTCAACAGCCCCCAAAATAGTTATTCAGATGAAATATTTTCATTCTGTTTAGTCTTGGTTTTGGACACAAAGATCTAAACTTTTTACCCCATTTTAAAGATTTATTTATCTACCATATTGACACAGGGCTCATCTTTTCCTTCTGAATGTGATCACTCATAATTTTTTTTAGTTTTCTCCATCAATCACTTGAGGCAGAATTTGAGATTTTGTTGACCCAGTGAAATAGGAGGAGGAATCCTATTTTGTACTTGCCTTTTGGTAAAACCTGGGGCCCAAATAGAGTCACACAACCTATTTTCACACAGAGAATGACTGACTGAGAGGAACATATTTCTGCTGAGAAGTTCCTGAAAGATATAAAAAACTTCAGCCCCCACAATGTAAACTTATTTCCATTTAAAGAAGAGATGAAACCCTAAGAAACAGCAGTTTCACTGTAGAATTAATGAATTATTCCTTCAAACATTTTTCAGGAATGAAGATTTGAGGAAAGGGACCCCATTGTACATTTCATCTGAGCAGCTGTAAGTCAGGGGCCTTCTAAATTTGTTTAAACACTTTAAGATGATTAATCTATTTATTAAGCACCTACTATGTGCCAAGAACTGTGGTAGGCCCTAAATAAGCCTATTTACCACTCCACCCCCTCCCCCAACAGTGATAGGAAGAATAAGAACAGAAGTTCCTTAACAAATAAATTAAAATGTGAATTCAACTGCAAGAACATTGAAAACAATATTAAGCATACAGAGTTTATTTTGCTAAAAGTTACTTGGGGGGGTGGAAGGGGAGACTTGTATTACTGTGAATTTCTGTAATTGTTGCATAGTCACAGCCTTAATGAAGAGCATTTAGGTCATTTCACCAGAACCTGTGGGCTGTTGCTTCCCAAAGAAGAAGGACCCCAAGTGAAAATGTGGAATCGACCTGTGAGTTTGTTAGGTCTCCATAGGAGCTTCACCTAGCACAGATGGATAAGAACTCAGGAGTTGCCCAAGAGTGCTAGCTGACTTCTTCAAAAAAGGCTTAATATAAGAGCTGGTATATAAAACAGCGCTTAAAGGTTTACAAAGTGCTAGAATGACTCATCTGATCTTTAACACAACTCTGGGAAGTAGTACAAAGTTTTATTATGCTCATTTTACAAATTAGGGAACTCAGAGTAAGAGTGGAACTGGCCCAAGCCCACACATTGAACTCTGAGGATAAAGGATGGTGACATCAAATTTCTCTGAGCTTATTTTGTGCTGGGTGGGCGCAAGTTCACCTCTCACGGGGAAGGCTATACAGACAGGCTTGCAAAATCAGAGAAGTTCTCCTAGGGGCTTGAAAAGTGGGCAAATTAAGATGTAGGAGCTCACAGCTCTGGAACAGCTCCTGAATTCAGTTTGTTGTTACCTTCCAGGTTAGCAGCGGCATACGTTTCATGGCATTCAGTGGGCTGTCTGTCGATGGTTTCAGTCTGGGTGGGAAACCCTGTCCTTCTCCTGCCTCAGTGAAAGGTGGGACCAGGGTATGGATGGAGGTGGAAGGACTCGAGTAGCAGTATTCCAGGAAAACCAGAGACAGGATGAGGAAGGCTTGGAGCTGGCTGGCCCCAAGGGCTGCGCTCCCCAGTGCCTGGTCGGGAAGCAGAGGGGGCTAGCAGACCACACGTCTCCGCGAAGCCCATTAATAACCACAGGACTTTCGCTAGAGACAAGGCGGCCCCAGCTGACTGTGCCTACTTGCTCCCAACTGGGCTGCTTTAGAGGTTGCTTGCAAAATCTCCAGGGCTCCAGTAGAGAGGGGCGGGTGGCGGAGTGATACGGAAGGGCTCCAAATACAGTGAGGTTTTTTGGTGAGCTCTGCTTCATTTCTAGCCTGAAATTGTCTTCCCCTCCCCCCCCCCCCCTCCTTTCTTCTGCGCTATCCCTTTGGAAGAAAGACAACTCGTGTAAAGCCAATGGACTTCCTTTTCCCACTCTTTCAAGAGGGTTCCAGTGGGAGTATGTGGCCGTAGCGGTGACAGCAGCTGTAGTTGATTTGTTTTTTCCAGGTGAAAAAAAAGTATCCCACCTTCGTATTAATGCCTTGGGATATTTAATTTCTCTAGTTTCGGAGGTGAGGGAAGCAAAGAAAAAAAGCAGTCCAATAGTTCAACAACACAAGACACAACGTTTCCTTTAGAATTTAACAGGTCAGATATTTCTTCCTTTAAAAATGCCGCGTCCAAGTATTTCACAAGAAGCCGAGGACTCACTAACAAGTATAAGAATATTCCCACAACCCAACTATTGACAGCGATGACTTTTTTCCCCCGTCAATGACGGGAATACCAATTTAAAGACCAGAAAGAAGTAACCAAAAGCAGGCTAGCGCTTTTTTAGTTCTTGGAGTTATATTTCTGAATGCCAAGTTGTTTGATAGAACTGTGTCCCCAGGCCGAGGTCCTTTTATTGGGCAGCAGGAATGATGACTGAGTGGTCAAATGGGGTTCTTCAGGACCTTTCCCCCACCTCCTCCTTGTGGGGATATTTGGGATTGTAAGAGGAATCAGCTTCAAAGCTTAAAAAAAAAGAAAGAAAAAGAAAAACTTAAAGTTCTAGTCTGGACAGTGATCAGTTTTACTATATATATATCAGTTAGTGAGATTTCTGTTCTTAACTCCAGAAGAAATATTCCTAAGGTTCTTAAAAAGTGTACCTCCAACTGTGGAAAAAAGTCAGGAGGAAAAGGGGGAGAGGGAGAGGTAAAGGGAGAGAGAGAGAGAGAGAGAGAGAGAGAGAGAGAGAGAGAGAGAGAGAGAGAATAAAGGAGAGAAGAGGGAGGAGAGGGGGGAAGAGAGGAAAAGGAGAGAGAAAAGATTAGAGGGAGAGAAAGAAAGAAAAGAAGAGGGAGAGGGAAAACCAGCTCTGACACCAGTTAGTCGAGGCCTAGAGTCCAAAAAGTCTTAAACGCAGCCAACATTTCCTTGTGGAGACTTGGTTTTTAGATCGCCGAGGGTCCGTTTATACCGAATTTAATTCAGAAGCTGATCAGATCTAGAGCCACCTGAAGGCCTTCACGGTCACTAGGAGAAGGGACCCAAGTCTTCTCTTGGAGAAGAAAAGGGAGGAAGCGCACCATTTCCAGTGCAGTGTATCCCAGGGCAGAACTGTCAGACCTTTTGGCAGGGGTGGTGGGGGTGGGGGTGGGGGTAGAGGTAGAGGTAGGGGTGGATAGGGATGAATAAACACACTCGACTTTCTTGTTAAACCTTTCTCTTTCTCCACGTGTCTCTCCTCTCCCTCTCCCCACGGCCCTTCTTTTCACTCGGCAGGTTGCGACATGTGCGCTGACAACCGTAATGGTGAATGCCCCATGCACGGTCCCCTGCACTCTCTTCGCCGGCTGGTGGGTACCAGCAGCACTGCCGCCGCGGCGCCCCCGCCAGAGATGCCCGAGTGGCTTCGAGACCTGCCTCGGGAAGTGTGTCTGTGCACCAGTACCGTTCCAGGTCTGGCGTATGGTATCTGCGCTGCACAGAGGATCCAGCAGGGCACCTGGATAGGACCGTTTCAGGGAGTGCTTCTCCCCCCAGAGAAAGTGCAGGCGGGAGCTGTCAGAAACACCCAGCATCTCTGGGAGGTAAGCTTTAAGGCTCCTCTCTAACTTGGCTGATTTGTTGTTTGCTGTCTAAAAGTTGTCTATACTTAATTGAATGGAATTGATCTCAGTGGGGTCTCTCCTACTGGGACACAATAGGCAGGGAAAGGATGCAGAATAGGTTTCCCGAGTTGGCCATCTAAGACTTGCGGTTCCAGGCCTTCTGCTCTTCCCTCAAGAGACAGAGAATGTTAGAGCTGGAAGGGGCCTTAGCAATCATCCATCCCTTCATTTGACAAATGAGCAAGCTAAAGAGAGGTGACATACACAAGGTTTGGCTCTTGACAAAAGAGCCAAGACTAGATCCCAAGTCTTCTGACTCCTACTTGTAGGACAGAAAATAACTTACTAACAATAGCTCTAAGGCAGAGGTTTCCAACCTTTTTCTATAGAGAATCCCTTGGCTTCCAGTGGACATTCTTATACTTCCTATTCATAATGAAAAGGAATTAATTCTAGAATTTTTCATGTATATGCACATAAGAAACAAAATGAAGGGATTTTTTTCATAAACTACTTTGTACATAATTTTTGTCATTAAAATGATAAATGTTTATCAGAGTACAATAAAAGAAATAGTGAGTCAACAAGAAGGTTTATTCTTAGAATAGGTGGCACTTAGAATTCTGACACTTTAAAAAGAGACACCGACATATCATATTTGGCATAAAGTGTGTTTCTTGTTTTGAATTTGATTGACAACAGGATTGAAAAGTGTAATTCATGGAGATGAATTGTCATAAATGTAATTAAAGCCTTGTGAGCACATTTAAATAGAATAGGATATATTTCTCCAAGGGCACACCCCAAATTTTTGTAGCTTCATTGATTGGAAATCATTGCTACTGATTTTTTTTTTTCTATTGCAATGTGAAGAGTGCTTCATATTCAAACCTTATTCATTTGGTTTTGGTCAGTAGAAATGATTCCTTCAACTGCCTCTAATTTTTCAGATGCAACATAACACTATCACTCTTTCCCACTTCCTCATTTTTTGTGTACTAATAATACTATATTGGAATAATTTTATAGGATAATATGATTATCAAACATTCCTTGCATTCCCTTGACAAACTTCTTATATCCAGGTTGGGAACCCCTGGTATAGGAAGAATAGGTGAATGGATTCCTGAAAATTGACATTATTGCCTTTCTAATAAATAAATATTTATTTGGCATCATCTATATCCAATAATCACTTGCATTTATACAGCCCTTCAGTATTTACAAAAACCTTCCTGCAGGGAGTTAGGTTGCAAATATTAGTCACCTCTTATAGGGAAAGAGACAGAGGTTCTCAGATATTAAATGACTTGACAATGCTTGACAGATAGTCAAGAGAGAGGTAGTCTGATGCAATGCTAGATTTGGAGTGAGAGGACTCAGTTCAAATCCTAACTATACCACTGATTTTGCAGCAATCATATCTGAGCCTCAGTTTTCTTATCTGTAAAATAAAGGCAGTTATTTAAACAAAGTGAGCTAGAAGGTCCCATCTAGGTCATCAAAATTTGTGATCCTATGAGTTGTCAGAGCCAGTATTCAAATTTACATCTTCTTACCAGGTCTTTTCCCACAATACAATCCTACCCCAGACCCTGGAAGAGAGCAAAAGACAAGATCTAGTCCTTGCCCTCCAGGAGTTTCCAATCTTACATCACTAACTTCACTATTGTTTATCATGTTGCCTGGGGTACCGTGAAATTTAAGAAAAGGCTTAGATATCTTGCAGTTTGAGATGTTGAATACACCTTTGTAGGAGCCGAGGGATGGTGGGGTAATAGAAGTTACTCTAACTTTGCTGGCCAATTTGGCAGGTACCTGAAGGCTGAACCTCCTCGGTGTAATATGGAGCAGATATCTGCAGCTGCTTACACATTTAACTTGGCAGGGCAGCCTGTCAAGATGACAGGTTACAGTACATGCTGTTTTATCTTAACCAAGTAGATTGTGGCCTAAATAGTCCATCTTATTCACAAAAACTTGCACCTGTGTGTTAAAGAATATTCTACCCAAGAGTTAAACAGGAGTAGCACATTTGAGCTAGCTATCTCCATAGAGCTAGGTCCATAGGAAAAGGCCTGTGTAAAGATCTTGCTGTAAAAAGTGGGTGAGCTTCAGTTTGTGTCTGGGCAATGCTGTAGCATCATGGGAAAAAATTCTTGGTTAAATTTCAACCTTAAACTGTTATTGGAGATAACTTTTTTTTTTACATTTCACTATATGTTTTAGAATTTAATAAATTAAAATAAAAAATATTTAGTTGACCAAGTATAGGGTATCTCAAAAGCCTTAATACTATTTTAAGCTTCAATAGCTGAAAACTGAATCAAGAGTTTTGGGACACTTTGTATTATCATTGCTACAAACTATATTAAAATCATTCCTTTCAAAGAAATTCTTGGGGGAAAGAGGGAGGAGGAAAAAGATAAATTGTGCTAGATAAGGAAACTATTTCAAAGTAAAAACTAACATTAAGGGAAAAATCATCCAATTATCTGGATTTGAAACATTTCCTTTTTGGTTCAGGTTCCTAATTTAATTGATTATGACCTCAAGTTTTCCTTAAATATGATAAAAGCACTTTCTAGTACTTTTATTGCTATTGTAGGGTCACAAGAATGGTAATACTATATAGTAGCAGTTTTGCCAAGACTTTTCTAAGGTCTTGAAACATTTGCAGTGGTAATAACTTGATTATACAGGTTCACCTCTTTCTGAAAATGACAAACCTGAATACTATTACTTATGCCTTAAATTTAGGGCTTCTATTTCCAGTGAGACAGGGGGCAAAACTGTGAACATAAGAAAATACTGTACAGAAGAGATATTTACTGTTTTTATTCAAAGCTGGAACATCTGGGTGTTCCATGTAATGATATCACACATTTAGAAATCTAATCAATAGCAGAATATAGTTAGAAATATAGGTGTTTAACAATTATTTGTTAATTTTTTTAAAAAGGACCTTATTTTGTGTACAGTAGGAAGTGTTTTAACAGAGATACTGACAAACATTTCATCTGTATCTTTAGTCTTACCAGGTACTAGATTCTGGATTTGGAGAAGTAGTTCTGCATGTGATATAAAAGTTGTATGTGTTTATGATCTAATTGTAGACCCATAGTCCTGAGTTCATAGATATTTGGGGAACTTATTTTCTTCTTCCACAATAGCAAAGTTAGTATAGTTGTTTGGGATAGTAAGAATATGAACATTTCAGATACTGTCATGAAGTTGTGGATATCTGTGAAATTTTCATTATGGTAGTTTTACAGTTGTGCAAAATATCTCAGGGAGGCAATGAAAACCTATCAAAAGGACTATACTACAAAGATGGGCTAGTATTTCCAACGTTATATTGTGACTAGGTAATGGAATATTGATAGACATTTATAACACTCATAGCAACGACTGACTTAAATGTTACTTCCAATTAATAGTAGCTGTAGAATTTTTCTTAATCATTTTAAAATATGGCAGACATATATCATCCTAAGGCATTTTCTGAAAATTCTGGGTATCTAAATCAAGTTATATTTAATGCCAGAAAAATTTCAGATTTTGACTTTATTCTTCAAATTTTTTTTTCTTTCAGGCCTGGATTCTCTTATGTAATATACTTAAAACTATTTAAAAAACAATCTATATGTATCTGTAGGCAAAAAAGAAATTCTGACACAAAGTGCTTTATGACTCATGATCTAATAACCCATTTTTGAACATATTCTTTTAAAATATCTTTCATCCTAGAAGGTCAACATTAATACACACACATTTATAAAATATTAACTTTATATATGTATGTATCTTTTCATGATTGTCTCATTTAAGTCATAAGTATAATTAATTTCTTTCTGCATATTTTTCAAAGTCGATTGCAGGTGAGAAAATGTCTTTAAATTAGTAGCTCAATATTTAAGTCCTGATGGATCTTCTGGGGGTAACTTATCTTTATTTCAGTACTGCAAATGGATTTCTAATATTTTTCCTACAGTGATACCAAGTAGTTGATGGATTTTTGTTTCAATTTACAGTTCATTGTTTTCAACATGGTTGTACTTTATTATATAGAATGTGGGCTTACTGCAGAAAAATTCAAAATTCATATTGGGCACTCATGTTTTTAATTCTTTTGTTTTCCTGGTTGTAGTAAATATATGAACCATTTTCCTTGACATAAACAAATATTGGAAACCTGTTTAGTTAGTTTGTTAGACAGTTCCTATCAAGCACTTTATATTTTCTTTGACGATAACCAAGGCTCTTTGAATGTATAGCCATTCAGAGTATATTAAATACCATTCCATTACCTCACAACATGTTTTCACAGCTATGTAAGATCATGGAGGCATTCTTAGTTGTTTTTTTTTGTTTGTTTTTGTTTTTTTAGAAAAAGGCCAAGACAACTTCTTGTAGTTTAGAGAGATTAATTCTTCATAAAGCCAAAACATTAGTCATTTCAGTTTTCTTTTTCACTTTGACTCATTTCAATCAGACTCAGGGTTTGCTGGTATTTAAAAAAATATATTATAAACTCAGGCTGTTTAAAACAAAAATAGTCCAGGGTGAATTAAGTAAACATTCACTTTGGTAACATAGGCATTTATTCCAACAATACTTGAATGTATGATAACATTTCTGGACATTTGGAAGGAATAGGAACACTCTTTCCAAATTTTTTTAAATAAAGAAAATAGAGACTTTCTCAGCAATTAGGTCTTATTGATGAGAGTGAGATAATTTTTCCCTAATGTGTTTTCTAATGAAGAAGTGGAAAGGGCACATTTGATTTCAACGTATATGAAAACATTATCTCAATTATTAATGTGTCCTTTTCCCCTAGGGATAAATTAATCTGGTTGCACATGGTTTCCCCTTTCTGCTTAACATCAGAATTTAATAAGACCAGACTTTTGGAATGTACACAGGGCACACTTAAAATTCTATTGGACTAAAATCCAGAAGTTTAAAATGAAATTTCTGATTAAGATAGGCTAGTATAACTGAAGCTTTTCAACCCAGAAGTCGAACTTGACAAGACATTTTAGCAACAATTGGCAAAGTAAATTGTACTTCTTTTAAAAAAATGAAGAATTATTCTGGTAACTTATATGAAGTTGGAGCTTATTAAAATTACAATCAGGGTTCCAGGGGAAAATTCAGTTTTGCAAATTCCTTCATGTTAGTTAGGCAGATTTGAACATTTTATTTTCATCCATGATATGGGAGAAACTTCATCTTTTCTTGAGAAAACCAAGATCATAGGGACCATTAGTTTGTAGTTTTATTTATGATTTGACTTTGTTGACAAAGCATTTTGACTTGGATTTTACTTTTAAGTTAATGGTCAATTTTTCATCATTGTCCATTAATTTAGGTTAATACCTTGATAAAAAAAACAAACCACTTTTATATGTATGTCTATGGAAAATAAAACAGGGTTTTTAAAAAAGTAATAATAGAATGAAGGAAAATTATTTCTTTATATTTTACATATACTACTACATAAATTTACTCAAATCGCCAGATTCCATATGCAGAACTGTGTTCATGAGCATGAATCTGTGCATAGATGAAATCTTGAACTGAAGAATTTCTCCCAGTGATAGGGTGGGTAACTGTATAAATTCAAAGACTCTGCATTGTAGTGGCTTGATTCATCAATATGCCAGAAGATAGAATTATGCTGCTGTCACAGCTTAAACTAAAGTAAAAAATTATGTTTTCCTGCATTTCAGGATTTAATACTCCAGGTTACCTATCAGATGAATTTCAAATGTGGCATGTTTATGAAATTCAAATAATTTGTTCCTTAAAAGTAAACCGTAGCAATGTTACTATTGCATTTTAAATTATGCAAAGTAACAGCTGGTGGAGATTTTTGGCTTTGCCTCATTTGAGGAGAAGATGTCTTTTTCATTGGTGCCTGTTTGATAGAGTGAACATTTTGTAGTTTTACATGGACTGTAAAACCATCTGCTGCCTTTTGGAAAGATTTCCAGTATTGTGTTAAAAATATTAATAATATAAGTTGGATGTTTAGAAGTGTACCTTTAAATACAATAACTAGAACTAAACTATTCATATGCTTTTACTTTATACATTTAAACCTGCCCAGAAATACCCCAGCAAACCAAATACTGAAGAATAGACTTAGGACTTCTGATTTCTTTTAAAGAAAAAAAAATATTTGTCCCCTTTTCTTAAAAAAAAAAAGATAAAGAAATAAACTCTCACTTGGAGACTTAATTTAATAAGCTTTAATAAGTGTAAACTTTAATTGCAGACTTAAATCCTGAGGTATAATATGTATTTTTTGGTAGTTGCTTACTTGATAGTATTTTACCTTTGGGAAGAAAAGCTTTTACAAGTATGTTTCTGGGTCCATGATTTCCTCCCCACCCCCTACCCCCACCACCCCAATTATGTCATATTTTGTCCATTTATCCTGTGTCCCACATTGACTTAGAAGTACAATTCAGAAATTAAAACAAGAATAAAAAAATCTAAAGTTCTTAGATAGATGAACTTTAAAAGCCATGTCTCATGAGAGAAATGAAACACAGGGGTATGAACTGTCTAGAAACTGAAACATCAGGTGTCTCAACTAATATCATTCTGTAACTTAGTCTTATTTTAATTGCTTGAAAAATAGTATTTTTATTACCTATAAATCACATATATTGTGGGATATTATGATAAATTTTGTCTTTAAGACCATGAATTAATAATGCATGAATAAAGTGAAATATTGGATGAAGATATCCCAAACAACTTCTATCCAAGATGGTGCCCACCATGGTAAATATAGTTTGTAATTGTGTGTGGTAGTTCTTCCATAACAAATCAGATGACATATACCAAATTAAAGTATACAGTGGTTAGCATGGGAAAGAAATCATTTCATTCTTTGGCATGCTGCATATTTCACAGAACTGTTTTGAGCACCTTCCCCCACCCCGACACTTTTTTTTGGTGGATTTTATATACTCTAAGATTTCATGAGTTCAGACATTCTTTGTGTATTTACACAAGAAATACAGACTCTTGTATAACTACTTAGCATAAAAGCCAGAAAATCCAGAGCAGCGTACACTCTTTCCTTATAAGTATTTGCCACCTTTCTCAGATAAGTTACAGAATTCCATTATCCAAATTGTTACACATACATGTGTGACAGAGGTTGACCTTTAGTCATGTCAATCCTTTTTGTGTAGGCCTCAGGCTCCAGCCTAATGGCTCAAAGCCTGATTTACTCACTGTAATAAGGGCAGGAGGTCGAGCAATTGTCAGGCTGCCTGTTCGTACTCTTCTTGGAGCTTGGTTGAAGGCTGTTAACACAAAGCTTTTCAAAGTGAATTTACAACCACCACCACTGACAGAGGCCAATCAGTACACCATAAATGTCAGGTTAGTGAGATTGAGCAGTAAGTAAAGGACTGACAGCACACTATTGGCTGAAATCAATTGCTTAAGGTTTAACCGAGAATAGCAATTTGTGTGTAACCGGGTTTATGAAAAGAGCTAAGATCGTAGAGTCCCTTTCAGTGTGGATTATATAGACTTACCTGTTAGCAAGAGCACATCCCCCTCACAGGGTAGCGATTCTAACTGTATCCTCATGGTCATGATTCATGATTTGTAAGTTCAGAGTAGTAAAGTATGCCGGCTCTGGAGTATAGTTTTTTTTTTTTTTTTAAATGGGGCAGTATTACACTGAGAGAAAAAAGGGAAAAAATATGGGGCCTTTCAAAGAAATTGAATGGGGAATGTGTCAAAAATATAATGATTCAGGGAAAAGCAGAGCTTCAGCATTATCACGTATGGAGATTCCAAGAGTGTAATGAAAAATTTCTGTAAAGATGGGAGCACCCAAACCCCTCCCTTTTGCCATTCCTGAAGCTTTAGTGAGGCAAAATTTTCACAGAAGTCACTAATGACTGATTATGTACTGAGGCCCTGAATATCCATGAGATGTAGTTGCCTAACCAGACTGAATGCTTTTATCATTTTGTGTAATGACAGACTGGACAACAATTCATTTAGCTCTGGCAGCATCAGCATTAAAATGTAGGGATCCATTAAAATGCTGTATGCAAGGATTTATAAATTAGGCAATTTCCTTGATTATTGCAATCATTTACAAAATTGATTGTTCTGGTGTGGTATAGACAGGTTTCAGCAGTGATCATTGACAGCAAGCACATTCTCTGATATCTATAGCCACTGGTCACTAAACTAGGTCACACATCTATGGTTCTGCTGTACTCTGTCTCAAGGTCAGTTGCGCATTAAAATAAGTTTACAATCATAAAGCACCATATCTGTAAAGGGGACCCGCAGAGGGGCATGGATATTTGTAGATTGTCATTACATGTGTAAAGTTTTTTTTTTTTTTTACATTGACTGCAATTTGTGTTTGTTGATGACCGCAGTATTCAGTGAAGTTAGTAGAACATTTTCTCTTTGTGCCCCAAATCGAAAGGAAATAATTTTTGCAAATTACAGTAGTAAATATTTATTTGATTGAAGATCTAGGAGTCAATAATGTGTTTTTTTTGTTGTTGTGTTCCTTAGAGTTCTAATTAACTAATAGATATATTGTGGAGTAAGTTGATTTTTGGTCAATGATTTCTACAAGGTATAATAAAGACATTGTTACAACATGAAATGCTTGAAATGCTGTAGGTTTTTCTTTACTTATAACCGTATGATACATCTACCCAGTACTTAATCACTAACCACAAACCACAGGGTCCCTTGCAGTTGTGAAAAAGTCAGGGATGGGCATACTAAACATTTAATTCAACAGATGTGTACTGAGTGTAGACACATAGTAGGCTGAATTCTGGAAATTTCAAATGAACCACATAATTTATGCTTATCCAAGGCTGGCTCCCCATAAGTTTAGTCTTATTAGGTCATCTGAATAAATACTTTTACTTCTATTCTTACATCATCTTTTTCCTATGTGCATTTTTCACCTTTGAGAAGCCATCATAAACTGGGGACATTGAGTTAATAAGTTAGAGAGTCCTTCAGCACTGATCATGTTAGGACCAAGATAGCATTTTCAGAACACTTTGAATATGAACATACACATTATCACTATATAAGACTCTATTTTCTGTTTTAAAGAAAGAGGGGGAACTAAAAACTATGTGGCAGTGCAGTGGCTGTATTTATTTAGGTATCTGTTATCTTAGCATCCTAGGAGTTTACTTTCTTTTCTTAAGTATTGTCAAAACCAGGGACTTGCATTATCTATCATGCTAAGTAAGGATCATTTTCATGTCTCTAGTAAAATATGAGGACTTGCTTTATTTCACGCAGGGTGTGATATTCTCTCCTGGCTTTCTCAGCTAAGTACATGTGTACAACCCTCTAAGGCTGCCTCTGATTGTACTGAGCTTTTTCACAGCATTTCTAGTTTTAGTCCCACATGAAGCACCCTCAATGCAGAGATTTCGCTAGAAGTACCTGCATGTTTAACTAATAACCAAAGAGCCACAATATCCACAATAATGAAATACTGAGATGAAGCTTATTCTCCTCAAGCAAACAGGGTTTTCCTTCCTAGGTGAGGATTGTAAATTGAAACTGCCTCAGATAATGAAGTGTCTTCTACAGGAATGCTTGGTGTAATCTAATTCAATAGGAACTTCTTAAGGGTTTTTTAATTGGAATCAAATTAAATGTAATCAAGCCATGTTTTCTGTGTCTAGTAAAGCCTTGAGAAATAACTGTTGTTAGCCCACTTGGGCATTCTTATTTTTTTCAAAGCACAAATAGTAATTAGTGTTAATTCTTGATTATCCATTCTAATGGAAGGGAACTGTGGTATGGAAGATCTCAAATGACAAAGAGCCCCCCAAATAGTTTATTTCTATTTGGTTTTGGGGTATGTTATATCTTTTTTTGGGGGGGAGGTGAGAGTGTCTGTGTAATTCATCTTTGTGATTATGCTTGATTCAGACTATTGTTAAAATTAGTTTCTGTTATATAAAATGTAAAACCAGTTGGGTAGAAATGGAGTGCTGGAGATCTGTGCAAAAATCTAGAAGCAAGCATGCTCAGCACAAGAAGAGAAACCATCCTAGGATTAAATATTTGACATATGTATTGTCCGAAAATTAGAGAGGCCCCACATGAATTTTTTAACTGAATATATGTGCCTATATTGCACCATAATTTGACCACCAGTAAGGAGGGATGACATTTATATATGACTTTGTGTTTACAATATCCTTTAAATCCATTATGCCCTTTTATTCTCACAATAAGCGTGTGTCCAAGTATCATTACCCCCATATAATAAATTAGGGAAGGGATCTTGGAAAAGCTGAGTGGCTTGTTCATATCATGCAACAGTAAATAGTAGAGCCTAGGTTTGAACGTCTGATTTCACATCCGGTGCTCTTTCCATTAAAATGCAGCTGCCTAAAACTAGTATCACTATTTCCCTGAAGCAGTAAAACAACTTTTAAAAAATCCCATGCCTATAAATGGCAATATTTCCATAATATCATCTGCAAATGTGTTTAAGTGGGTCAGTCATGGATGGATTTTGATTTTATGTCTAGTGCTATCATCACACCTATGTATCTTTTCTTTTGGGAAATTCTAAGTCTTCAGATGTACTGATAACACAGGAATAGTTCTGGTACGCTCAGACACTTTCCAGCATGTTTTCTCAAGAACAGAGTGTTTTTATTGGCTATTGGGAATATTCTAATGATTCCTATAGAGTCCAAGAAGAATTTTCATTTTCTTTTTTAAGCCCAGACAATATTAGTACAGTGGAATATTTATCTCCTTTAAAGTGCCTTTTGAAACTGTAAGGGGTATTGTCTTAAAAGTAAATTTCTCATTGGATTGAATACCAGCTCTAAGGACTATTTAGCTGTGTGACTTCTGGGATTTCACTTCACTCTTCTACCTCAGTTTCTCTTTGTGTAAAGGAGATAGCATGATAAGATTATGAGGATTAATGGGAAAGTATTTATTAATAGGAAAATATTAATAATGGGAAATATTTTTATATACTAATAAGAAAGGTTTATAAGTCTCTAGTGCACTCTAGTGCACACACATGTAAAGACTTTCACAATTCATCTGTGAGATTATCTGGAATCAAAGATTGATTTAACCTAGACATTAATGTACTAGATTTAATCACATATAGCATTTGATTGAATTCAGTGATTCAGAATTACAATGTATTTGTGTTTAGCAAGTTGAGTTGGTATTGTACATAAACAATGAATAAATGCGTATTAGAATTATAGAATATAGAAGGAGTCTTTCAGAAAAATTACTGTCTGGCTTTTCTTATTAAAATCGTACTGAGTTTCTATTAGATGACAAAAAGACTTTAGATTAAAATGCTGTATTTGCTCATAACCCTAACTTTTAAATAAGAGGAATTCATAGGCAAGTCCTTTAGTTTCTCTGGTTCTTCGTTTCCTGATCTGGGAAATGAGGTGGTTGCACTAGATGATCTAGGGTCCCTTCCAGAGCTAATATTTGAGTAGTCTTTGATTTACTCACAAAGAAAGCTGACATGAAAGTCAGAAATGTGGGGGATAGGACTTAGCATTGTGACTAGAAAAAAAAACAACCAAGAGCAAAATCTAAAATCTGCAGTTCTTTTGTACATGCACCCCAAGCCAGGAGCAATATATTTGGTGGGTTTGACACCAAATATTGAATTTTGCATAAGAAAACATTTCAGTGCCTAGCAGATTGCAAATGGGCAATAAATATTAAATGACAACAAATCAACCTAGCATCACCTTTACCACTCTACATAAAAAAGTGCATGTGACTGTATATGTACATATATTTACACAAATAAATGATTATATATTAGTATTAGAGATACTCAGCTTAATCTCAGTTTTTTAAATTGGAAAATTGACAATCTAAATGACAATCTATGTTTAGAGACTGCAGATTCCTCCCTTCACCCCCGCCCCGATCGTCACAACTGCCAAAATCATCATAAAATGACCTACATTTAAACACTTGCTAATAAAGAGAAATAAGTATGTTCCTTTGAAAAACCAAATCTTTCAAGCAGAGGCTGTTTGGCCACTTGTTGGGGAATATTGTAGAGGAAATTTCTGAGATCTGTGCTGAGGATTTGTGAAACTCTTCAGAGCTATCTCTGCATCTTCATTTTGATATAGAAAACCTAATTAATTAATATTTGTTAGGTTTATGTAAATCATTCCTATTCTGAAAGTGCTTTAAGCTTTCCAAAACATTTTCTTCACAGCACAGAATCCCAGAATCTCAGAAATGGAAAGACTTTTAGAAGCCTTTTAGCCCAATCCATAACTGAAAAAGAATTCTCTATACAACATACCTGAGAAGTAATCAGTAAGCCTTTGCAAAACAACCTCAAGTGAACCATTCTATGTTTGGATAGTTCTAATTGCTAGGAAGCTTCTCCTGATTTTGAGTCTAAAGTATTTCTTTGAATCTCACCCACTGCTCTTAGTTCTGCTTCCCGGGGCTAAACAGAACTCTTGCAAGGTAGCTAATACTAGTATTGTTATTATCATCTTGTTAATAATGTCTTTTTCGGGGCGGCTAGGTGGCGCAGTGAGTAAGAGCACCGGCCTCGGAGTTGGGATGACCCTAGATCAGATCCGGCCTCAGAAAATGAACACCCACGCATAAATAATGACTAGCCGTGTAACCTTGAGCAAGTTACTTAACCCCAATTGCTTTAAAAAAAAATAATGTCTTTTTCAATGGGGTTCAAATGGAAATAATCCTAGAATAAGACATTATTCCACTTAAAAGACCCCATTTAATAGACTATGGACTATTGCACAAGATGATAAAATTACTTATTTTGTTGGTTGAATAAAAGTATTAGTATGTAAGTTCAACCTCTGTACGTTCACCAAAACAGCTGTGTCAAAATTCCAGTATCAGAGAGGACAGCAGGGATATGTTCTTCATTGTGTTCTCACATGATTTTGATTTCCTCTTCTAGGTTTTTGTATTTTGAAAGTTCTTCAATTTGTGTAGCTCAGAGATTATGAGTATGGTGACAGAAATTTAAAATGATGTTTCAACTTTTCTGGATCAATATTATGCCAGTGATTGTGAATGACAGTTATGATAAGGGTTCAATGCAGTTTATTGGTAAAGTTTGCCAGAATATATTGAGGTCTATATTTGTAGTGTGGGAATTTGTTGTCTGTCAGTCTGTGACAGAAAGTGAGTTTCTGATGTATACTTCTAACCACCAAGTTATGTTTTGATAGTTTTTCCAGCTAGGTACTAAATTTCCACAGCCTGCAGTAATGTGTTGCAAAGTTTCTTCCATTTCCTTTCACAATCTACATCAATCACTAAGTCTGGGCTCTTGAAGGATAACTTTTTTGTAACTCCTAGAGATAACCTGGTCCAAGAATTGCCATCATAAAGACCTTTGTTTTCAAAAGCAAACCTATGAGGGGCGGCTAGGTGGTGCAGTGAATAGAGCACCGGCCCTGGAGTCAGGAGGACCTGAGTTCAAATCCGGCCTCAGACACTTAACACCCATAAAAAACTAGCCCTGTGACCTTGGGCAAGTCACTTAACCCCAATTGCCTTCTTAAAAAAAAGCAAGAAAACAAACAAACCTCAGTCATATTTTTGGTGCTTCTTTGTCAATATATTGTTTACTATATTCATGCAGTTGTTGCCTGTGATGAATTTTTTGTTCTGGTTTTAGATCTTAGCCATTTCATAGGCTTAACCTAGAGAAACCAATTTCAGTTACATTAGACAAATCCAGTCAGATATACTTGTTATCAGACTTTATTATTTCTAGGTGAAGTGTTGTTTGCTTGTTCTAAAATTATTTCTGTAGGTTCTTGACCTCTTTATCACGTGCTCTAAGCATATCTATAGGCAATCCCTTTTCTCCTCTCAGGGTGAGGAAGTATTAATCTTAGTCACTTTAGGGTGATGGATCCTGCATTTTATTAATATCATATGGGTTTTTTGTTAGAGTACTTTCCAAATCAGTTATGCTTTACTCTATAGCTCTTCTCCTTCTTACCTTTCCTCCTCCTCCTTCCTACAAAATGCAGATGAGGAAACTGAGGCTCAGAGAGGTTGTGACTTGCTCAGAGTAAGAAAGTTGCCTTTATCACAGTAAGTATCTGAGCCTGTATAGTTCCCCTAGTATTTAAACAGCTAGTTGAATGCTCTTTCCACTACTGAGATGCCTCACTAGGGCCTGGGTAGTTCGGTTTGGCCAGTGGGTGTCACAAGCTCTCTACCTGATCCCTTGAATGAACCCTTCAGTCATATAGTGAGCATGATAGATGGCATGGCAAGGAAAGAAATGAATAAATCAGTGATGCGCTTTGCCTCATAGGCCTATCAGTCCCTCTCCTTAGTTGTTATTTCAACCCCAAATAGTTACCATCTGTTCCTGGACCCTGCATCTGGTTTCATCTGACTTTTGGTATTAGTCCTAGTGTTAGTTCTGCTTCCACCTTTAATTCACCTTTGGCTACACTTCTTGGGTAGATTTAGAGTTTACAGTGAAGTCTGTTTTTGTAGTTTGTGTGTGTGTGTGTGTGTGTGTGTGTGTGTGTGTTTACATGTTGGTGCAAGTGCACTAAAGAATGTTGAAAGGGTGCATAGCCAACCCGGTAACATTTATGTTGAAGGGGATAAACAGAGTATAGAGAACTTAAACACACAGATCTTCTTAAAGTTTTGGGTCAGTACCTGTGACAGATTTTTTGAGAGGAAAATATTAATTTCTGGTCTTTCAGAAGTATGCCATTGTCGCTCATTTTGTGCCATATCTTGTCATTTGTGTGGATCAGATTTACCAGAGCCAGTCACAAAAGGCAAAATAGACATACATAACAAATCACATTTATATAGCACTCTGATGCTTTTTCATAATAATTTTGTGTTATAGCCAGTGCAAACATTGCTTCTTCCGTTTTAGAGAAAGGAAACTGAGGCCTAGAGAAGATAAAGCTGTCACAATTAGTGACAGTCATCTAGGACTTAATTGAATGCTTTTTCCATTACACCATGCTGCCTTTAATTTAAATTTAACCTCTTTGTTCCTGAAAAAAGCTTTGGCAGAGGTACAAAGTAAAAAGCAGAAGAAGGCAAGGGGAAGCAGAAAGAAAAAAAGTGAGGATTCTGTATCATCTATAATTATTTGTTCCAAGAATGAATGTACTTGTTACTTTTTTCATGATCTCAGGCAGTGGTGGGTATACAGTAGATGTCCAGCAATTGAACATGTTCACTTATTGAATAGACATGGTTGGGTATATATTAGGCTTAACCAATATTTAGTATATATATATATATTTCTGTTTACTTATATAGTGGGAGAAAGGTTAAAATGACACAATGGTTTATAATAATCTATACTGATAAATCCACCTGAGGACTGACCTCAAGTGATCAATTTTAGAGGATGGGTGAGTGGGGAGAACTTTAATTGTGTGAATATATATGAATATATGAATAGGTGTGTAACATTGGCCGTTATATCTTGCATAGGATATGAGGATACCTACTTCCTTACAGGGCTAGCTTGTTTATTCCAACCTGCTCTCATATGGGACAGTCTAGGGTTAACCCTGTCATGTGTGAGGAGATATACTTCTCCTACTCACCAGTATAGCTCTTGAGCCTCAAATGATGCATTTCCATTTACAAAAACAAGTCACTTACAATAATGATATGCTTAGATCTCAACCATAACAATTTTTTAAACAACAGAGAGAAATAAATAATAAAAAATTCCAGGTTCTCATATATTAAAACAAAGTCAGTAATACTAAACGCATCACTATCCACACATAAATTGGAATACACTCCCCCACCAATGCATTTGGTGGAGGATGGGCACACACTTCTAGGAACTTGCCAAAGGGACACATGAGTGAGGAAAAACCCATGTGCTTAAGGATAACTCACAACTCTGGAACGATAAACTTTAGTGTCCTCTTTTTGTCTCAGGAATTCTCCATAAAAGTTTCTCAGTGAATGTAGCTTCTGTGTTAAATGGATGCTTCTGCTTCTAAGTTGAGCTGATCTAACCCATATTTAACTAACACCTTATTGGGCATGCCATGTCAGTCAATCTGATTGGTAATTGCTCTAATTCTTTGCTTCCAAGCTGCTCCTCTGCTCAGCTGGTTTTTACTCAACAGAACATGTAATACCCAACATGTCTAGTTTCAAACTTCTTAGCTGATGAACTTCTGAAATTTCTCTCTCTCTGTCTCTCTCTCTCTGTCTCTCTGTCTCTGTCTCTCTCTCTCTCTCTCTCTCTCATATTTCTGGGTTCAGATTCTAGACCCTCTGTTATATTCCATCTTACTGAGTAAGTCTCCACATTCTGTCTATAATTATATAAACTATAGTTGTCCCATAATCATAAAATAATTCTAGTGTTCATATCACTTCAATATATAACAGCTTGTTGCATTCAAAATGAACAACTCTCTCAGAACTCTATATCAGAATGATTGCTTCTCTTAGAACTTTGAAGAGACTTAACTTAGCAACAAACTACTTCATATGAAAGGGCGATACCTTTAAGGCATGATACTTTATGGGGTATTCAAAGAGGACTAGCACCCGTGTTGTAAAGGCTTTCTGAGCCCTTTTCAGACTGTTCATGCACCTTTGGTGTGCACCTGGCCCTGAACTCTCATCTGCGGCTTCAAGAAGCATGCATAGTGGCCATGCCCCAGTAAGCCATTTTGGCAGACAGACTATACCTGGTTGAGGGTAACCAACAGCCCTTAAGCTTATTGGTTAGGGGAGATGTCTACTCCAAGCTTGTGAGGACTTTCCCCAGTGGAATGGGCAAATGAGAGTAATTTGCTTCAACTGCCATAAAGGCAGCTAAAGTAGGCACTGTGGAGTGCTTAAGAGTTTGGTCAAACATTGAAGATGCCAAGGTCATTCACTGAATCTCAGGACATCATCAGTCATCTTGACTTTTGTCTTGCCACTGGACTTTGATGACTCTGGAAGAGAGAATGAGACTGACAACTTTGTGCAACTCAGCTGCTCTTTAAATCTAATTCATGCATGAGTCAAGAATCACCCTGTAATGTCTTTGGTGCTTTCCAAAAATGAAGGACAAGCAACAACCTTACATACACATATATACACATTCATAGTAGTTGTGTAATACTAGTCATTTTTTCTTTTCTGGGCCTCAGTTTTGTTATCTATAAAGCAAAGAGTGAATTAGAGAAACCAAGGCCCCTCTACTAACACTGGAGGATACTGTGAAGGTGTTCTACAGTTTGCACATGGCCTCATGTTATAGTTAGCAATAGTAGTAGTTGTGTGATCATAGATTTAGAGCTGGAAAAGTCTTAGAAGTCTCCATTTCCTGACTCCTGACATTTTCACTCCCATGCCTAGAACTCTCTTTCTCTCTCTCTCTCTCTCCCTCTCCCTCTCTCTCTCCCTCCTTCCCTCCTCCCACCTCTCTTTGTCTCTGTTTCTCTCTCTCTGTCTCTCTTTCTCTCTGTCTCTGTCTCTCTTTCTCTCTCTGTTTCTCTCTGTCTCTTTCTTTCTGTCTCTGTCTCTGTTTCTCTCTCTGTCTCTCTCTCTCCTCATCTCTACTTCCTGCTTTCCCTGGCTTCTTTAAAGTCTTAGATAAAGCCTCACCGCCTACAAGTAGTCTTTCTGTCATCTTTAATTTCAGTGTCTTCCCTCTGGGGTTATTCCCAGGGTCTCCTGTCTATAGCTTTCTCACTCATAGTTGGTTGCATGCTGTCTCTCCCATTAGACTATGAGCAACTTGAGAGCAGGGACTGTATTTTTGCTTTTCTTTTCAATCCCAGATTTTAGCACAGTGATGCACATAGTAGGCCCTTTACAAACACTCATTGACTTGACTCACTGACATACTCAAACAAACATAGCAACACCCCTTCATGTAGCTTTTGAAATCTTAATTTTATTGAATCGTGACTGTTGAAATATTTGTGGAAGGGAGACTGGCAGAAAGCTTAGACTAGCTCTGCTGCTACTTATATCACCATAAATGACATTTATTTTGCCCTGCAATATGCAAGAGAGTATTAATGGAACTATACAGAAGTAAGGAAGCTAGTAAAAGTTCCTTGAAGTTCAGCAAAAGATGGTTGTTTTGAATGTTATGCTCCAGGGGAGTTTTCCATCTGTCCAAATTTTAGCCTGGAACTAACTTCCTCCACACGGTGATGAAATCCCTAACAAATGTAGTGTGTAGTGACAGCACCAAAACATAAGGCCTTGATTTTTTTTCAAAGCACTTGTATTTATAGTTAATTCTATTTGAATTATAAGTGACCTTGATATGGATCACTCCTGTATTAGCTTTATTTATTTATCTATTTTACCAGCTTAGGTTTTTTTAAAAACATGGTGGACAAGAGAGTTGTTTTATAAATCACAGCCAGGATAGTGACCATCAGTTTTCACAGTGGTAGAAAACTGTTTTCTAAAGTTACTGTATCTTGTATTAATTTCTCCCAAACCAAATCTAGAGTCACCAAAGGAAACAAATATTTTAGAAGCATACTCCGGGAGTTAACAATGTTGTTCATTGCAGAACATCAAAATGACACCAACACTTTTTAATGTAGATCAAGAAAAAATTTTTCTATTTACAAAAGCTTTTGCTTTAGATTGGGAGTGGGGAACCTGTGGCCTAGAGGCCACATGTGGCCTTATAGGTGTTTGGGTATGGCCTTTTGACTGACCACAAGTTTTATAGAACAAATCATTTTATTAAGGGGATTTGTTCTGTGAAGTTTAAACTTTCTGTCCAAAGTTTAGAACAAGGAAACCAGTAAAAATCCCCAAAAACAAAACTTGAAAAAAATCAGGACTTTTGGGGTAGGATTCTTTTTAAATTTTAAAAAAATTTATATACATATAAATATTTTGGAGGAGGAAAGGCAGGGCAATTGGGGTTAAGTGACTTGTCCAAGGTCACATGGCTAGTAAGTATTAAGTGTCTGAGATCAGATTTGAACTCAGGTTCTCCTGACTCCATGGCTGGTGCTTTATTCACTGCGACACCTAGCCATCCCAGGGGGTACGATTTTTTACATTGCTGCTGAAGTAACAATTTGGATGAAATTTGTATGAAAATTCTATGAATTTTTGTATCAATTTCTAAGAAATTTGTATGAAAATTTTATTCCTAGTACCCCAAATTCTGTAGAAAATATTGGAGAAATAACCTTATATGTCATGTGATTACAACTAAGTTAACATATAATCGTCAAAACATCCAGAAAACTTAGAGACTGTATATGCAAGCTAATAATTTTGGCCCTTAAAGTTCATTTACCAGAATAATACTCTCTTGTTGCTGTTCAGTTGAATCCAACTTTTCATGACCTCATTGGGTTTTTTTTTCCTATTTTTTACTCTTTTCATTTTATTTTATTGTTTCTTGATTTCTCATAAAGACATTAGCTTCCATTTGCTTAATTCTAATTTTTTTTTGGTGTTTTATTAGGGTTTTTTTTTTTTTTTGCTTTTTGGAGGGCAATTGGGGTTAAGTAACTTGCCCAAGGTCACATGGCTAGGTTTTTGTTTGTGTGTGCATTAAGTGTCTGAGGCCGGATCCAAACTCAGGTCCTTCTGACTCCAGGGCCGACGCTCTACTCACTGCACCACCTAGCTGCCCCTTTTTACTTCCTTTTTTTTTTTTTTTTTTGCTTTTTGGTGTTTATTAATTTGTTTGTTTACTTTTAGTTTACAAGATTCAATTCCACAATTCCTTGGTGGTCATTTAATGGTTTAGGGTTAGGGTTAGGGTTAAGGTTAGGGTTAGAGTTAGGGTTAGGGTTAGGGTTAGGTGGTCATTACACATATGTTGTGTCCGTGATTGTATATAATTTTCTCCTGGTTCTACTCTTCTCAGCATCAGTTCATATAAGCCTCTCCAGGTAAATATGAAGTCCATCTGCTCCTTGTTTCTTATAGCACAATAGTATTCCATTATATGCATATACCACAACTTGTTCAGCCATTCCCCAATTGATGGGCACCTCCTTAATTTCCACTTCTTTGCCACCACAAAATGAGCTGCTATAAATATTTTTGTACATATGGGTCTTCCTCCCACTTCTATGATCTCTTTGGGATATAACCCTAGAAGTGGTATTGCTGGGTCAAAGGGTATGAAATTATTTATAGATTGCTCTCCAGAGTGGTTGGATAAGTTCACAACTCCACCAGCAATGCATTAGTGTTCCAATTTGCCCACATCCTCTCCAGCATTTGTCATTTTCCTGTTTTGTCATCTTAGCCAATCTGACTGGTGAGATGTGGTACCTCAGAGTTGTTTTGATTTGCATTTCTCTAATCAATAGTGATTTAGAGCATTTCTTCATATGCTTATAGATATCTTTAATTTCTTTCTCTGAAGACTGCTTGTTCATATCCTTTGACCATTCATCAATTGGGGAATGACTTGTATTCTTATAGATTTGACTCAATTCTCTCCATATTTTAGAAATGAGTCCTTTATCAGAGATATAGGTTGTAAAAATTCTCTCCCAGTTTCCCACCTCCCTTTTAATCTTGGTTACATTGGCTTTGTTTGTACAGAAGCTTTTCAGTTTTCATTGTTTTTTTTTTTTTTGGCAAAGATATTGGAGTGGCTTTCCAGTTCCTTCTCCAGCTCATTTTACAGATGAAGAGACTGAGACAAACAGGGTTAAGTGACTTGCCCAGGATCACATTGGGTGATAAGTGTTGGAGGCCAAATTTGAACTCAGGAAGATGAGTCTTCCTGACTCAAGGACTGGTACTCTTTCCACTGTGCCATCTAACTGACCAATAACACTCTCTATTAGCTGGCAATTTCTTCATTCATTTTCATCAATTTCTAACATCAAGAATCATTGTAGGACCCAAAGGAACTGGAATACTGCACCAACTCCCTGTTCCATAACCAGGTATTGGTCTTGGACTTGAGTTAGTCCTTGAGAACCTAGACTCTGATGAGAGGGGAGTTAGGCTCTTTGTTCTCCTTTTCTTCAGCTCATTAGACTCCTATCATAGCACCCAGGGGACAAATTTACTGTTGCTTATGTCTAGAAATTCCTTAAAAAGCTGGAAGTAAAAAGGTACTGAATGTGAATCAGGAGTGGAACAGGTCATTCATACACACAAAAGAAATGCTAAACATAAAAGAATCACTGAATATATTAAGAGAAAGACATAATAGGATTCAGTAACTTAGCTTGTAATGACTGATAATTTTCTGGGAGGATTATACTTAAAACTCATCAGAATATAAATCTGTTTGTAGGACTGCTAATTAGATAGTTTATATTTCACTCTATCTCTGTCCTGTCCAAATAGTTCCTAGTGTGTGTCTATTGGCAAAATGCCAAAAGAGCCAATCAGTAGCCACCTTCTCTGGGCTACAGTACTTGTTGGGAACTCTTCCCCTGCTACCATTTTGTTCCAACCTAATGGGACCCAGAGCATCTGGACCACTCAGACTCATAAGGTGAGTCATTTCCTAGCCTAGATACATGCATCTTAGTTTCAAGATTCTTCTTCTGGAAGACTCAGAGTTTATTGATATTGCTTGGAGTATTATCAGAGTGAGGAAGCACAACTGTAAATTGTCTCTTTTAACTGAAGTGGCACTTTGCTTTTTACTCTCCTCCCTTTCTACTCCTCTATATCCCTTCTTTTGGTAAAGAACAGAGGACTACTGCAGAGTTTATTAAAATACCAAATCCTCTGAGTACTGGTTTATCACATGTCAAGCTCCAAAGCTTCCATGTAGTTGATGGCAATAAGGAAGGGCAATTCTGAGCATGCCCTCCATGAGATGGCCTTTGTTACACTTTCTTTGTCATCTTTCCTATATTTGCCAAAGTACTTTACTCCATGTATCCAGTTATTAAAGGCCTCCAGATATAAAATCAAAGTGTGCTGATTTTGTCTGAATTCCCTACTTATATCACTTTTTATCTGGACCTATTACATTTTGTTGGGGACTGTAGAACTTCTCATGTCTAGCACTCCAGTGACACTTGGACTTTTGATATCTAATGTCTATAAGGCCTATAGTCCACTTTCCATCTATAGCTCTGCTTGGTTTCAACTCCATAGAACAAGATTGTCCCTACCCCTGACACCCTTTTTGTGTATTGTCTTCTTAGATGGCAACCTACTTGAGGGCAGGAAATGTCTTTTTTCCCCCCATATATCCAGCTCCTAGTGCACTTCCTGGCACAAAATAAATGCTTAATTGTATTGAATTGAAGCTTAGCAATCCAACATTTCCTTTCAATTTTGAGTCAGGCTTAGAAATACCTTAGAAATCATATAGGTTTTAATTAAGAACCTTATAGCATTCTTCAAAGAGAACTGGAAAACTCCTTTCATTTAGAGTTTGAGAGAGGTGAGTTCTTGTGAGAAAGCTTCTGTCCCTGGAATAGCCCTAATGGCAAGTTCACAGCCAGTGTTGACCATGGCCAGAGGGCAGTGGAACATTTGAGTTAACTTTTACTTCTGGCATTTTCCCATTGTTGGAGAAGATGCTAGGAGCTTGACATTATGGAAATTTTCATGGACTAATGTGCAGAGATAGCACAACTAATGTTTTAAGTCATGTTAAATAAACAGCAAGAAACAAATTGGGATTTTAACCGCCCTAGTTTTCCCCTTGCTAGGCAGAATCAGAATCAGGGTGTCCTGGAATCTCTTTCTGTGTATCTTTGCTTTGAGGATCTCAAGACTGTAATCCAGAAACACTGGAAAGAAAGGCACTGTGGTTCAATCTCAGTTTTTTACTTGCTCCCTGTGTGACCCTTGCAACTTACTTAACCTGTATGGGTCTTGATGTAGTTCTTTCTAGCTCTGAATCATATTCCACATGAGGTAGAGGAATAATGTTTTCTAAATAAACATAAAGGTACATTTTAATGTACTTTATCTTGACTATTCCCTTAAATTCTCAGATCTTCCATACATCTCAATAATCCCAAAAATCCCATCATAAATTATGTACAAAGTCGATCAGGTTACCTTATGAGTTTCTGCTGTGTATGTAGCAGGAGAAAGACAGACAGATGGTCATTCTGGGCATTCTCTTTAGTTTCTAGACAATGGGGTGAAATGGGGCATGGAGTATGGAATGGGGAGCTAAGGAAGAAATTGATCAATGACATTTGTTTAGCACCTTCCATATATAGAATATTGTGCTAGGTGCTATGGAGGAATAACAATAATAGCAATGCCTCATATTCATATTGCATTTTATTGTTCACAAAGTACTTTCACGTACTTTGTTTCACTCAATTCTTAGCTTTAAAAATTTTTTTTGCTTTTTTGGAGGGCCATTGGTGTTAAGTGACTTGCCCAAGGTCACAGGCTAGTTTCACTCAATTCTTTTAATGAAGCATTACTATCCTCATTTGAGTAAACTAAGGATGAGAGTTAAATGACTTGTTCAGATCACATGGTGAGTAAGGTATATGCCTGGAACTCAGATTATGGTTTTCCAGTAATAAAACCATATCTCTTTCCAAAATGATTTTTCCCCTTCCACAAAATAGAAGAAATTATCCACATTCTTGCTTTTTTGGAGGGGAGTTAGAAGACGTATAACTACACACAACAACAACAATGACAACTGCAACATCAATGAAAGAACAAATTTACAGATTTACAGAGTAAATCAATATAATTATAATGATATTTTAAAAATTCAATAACATAGCACAAATTTAATAGCAAAGTACCAAGGGAACACTGAGTAAACAAGTGACCAGTAAGGGAAGGTTAATCCTGAAAGACTTCTTGGTGGAGGTATTTTGACATTTTTGAATCATGTTGTGAATAAAATGAAATATGTAATTTGAATGGAAAAAAAAGATGATACTCCAGAAGGGTGGGGAATGATAGATGCAAAAGTTAATGCTGAGAACAAGCAAATTTTGTGTGTGTGACATGGCAAATAGATAGTTTGGCTGGAACAGAGAACACAATGGAACTCATTATCTCCACCCTTCTCCCCTTCCTCCAAGTTTCCCAATTTCTTTACCACCATATTCCTAAGCAGGTTTGTAAAGCTATAGTCATCCTTGACTTTTCTCTCTCCTTCTCCCTACCCCCATCGAGCCTGTTGTCAAATCTGCCTCATTATTTAGAGGGGCTAGAGGGGTCCTATCCTAGTTCAGGCCCCTTTTATCTCTTGCTTGTAATATTGAAATAACATTCTAATTCATCCTCTTTCCTCCTGTCTTTCTCAGAATTAAAAACAAAACAAAACAATTCCCTCATCTCCCCAAATGTAAGATTCCTGAGGCCAGGAACCACTTCATTTTTGTCTTTGTATTCCTAAGAGCTAGCTTATTATCTTGTGTGGAGTAGTGCTTAATAAATGTTTATTTAATTGAATAAAATCATAGGAATAAGGTTGGTGAAGGTAAAGGCTATGGACCAGCACTGTCATTCAACAGTTCAATTTAACAAGCATTTATTTAGCATCTACTATGTGTAGAACACTGTAATAGGAATTCGGAGAAAGGTAAATGTGTATCTGAAATGGTCTCTGCCTTCATGGAGTTTACAATACCAGTGAAAAACATATTATTTTCCCATCCAATTTCATAAACCCCTTGAAATATGTGGGTTCTGTGGACCCTAGGTTAATAACCATGTACTTTTTAAAATTTTTTTGCTTTTTTGGGAAAGGGAGGTCAGGGCTATTGGGGTTAAGTGACTTGCCCAAGGTCACACAGCTAGTAAGTGTTAAGTGTCTAAGGCCAAATTTGAACTCAGGTCCTCCTGACTCCAGGGCTGGTGCTCTATTCACTGCTCCACCTAGCCACCCTAATAGCCATGTTTTAAAGAGGTTTTCTGAACCTCTGAGGGGTTAAGTGACTTCAACCAGAATTGCAGAGAGGTGGCACATGGACCTAGGTCTTTCTGACCCTGAAATCAGCCCTCTATCAACTATAGACAGTTCATCACAATACACACAAAACTAGTTAAAACACAGAATATAAAGCAACAAATGCATAAATTAGTTTCAAACAAAATGATAGGTGGAGTCCAAAAGGAATAATTATATTTTTCTGATGGGGTCAGGAGGAGTTATCAGGGAAGTTTTTTTGAAATAGGTGGTATTTCAAATCAATTCAAGAAACATTGAACACCTAATTATGTATATAAGTCCTTCTGATAGATATTTGGGGTATGAAAAAATGAAGTTAATTCCTGCTTCAAGAAGTTTGCATTCTGTTCTCTATTATTCTTGGCAGATAAAACATATTCACAGATAAGTAAATTAGAAGTTCATTTGAGAAAAGAGAGAAGTCTTAACTGAGTCATTGAAGGATGGAAGAATTTTAACAGGCAGAGAGAATTCTAGGAGTTGTAAATAGTATAAGCAAAGATATGGCAATAGCAAAGTGGGGGAACATGTTCAGTTTTTGCCAGAATATAGAAATATGTAGGAAGAGGAGAATAACAGGGAACAAAGCTAGAAGGCTAGGGTATTGTCAACTTATGGATGAGCTTGAGCATCAGGCTAAAAAATTTACTCCATAGGCAATGGGGAACTAATAAATGATATTGAGCAGTGACATGCCCAGATGAGTGCACAAGGAAGATTAATATGACAGCAGCGTAAATGTTGGAGAATTGAACTTAACAACGGAGGTTTAATGGGTGGAAGGAAAATTTGAGATCTGATTTATATTCACTGGTTAGTCACTGTAAGCTATTTAGCAGGGGAATGACAATGGTGAAAGTTTAGCATAGAAAGGTTTATTTCTTGTAGCCAGTGAAACTAAGTGCCTAAAGTTAGGATGAAACCTGATCATCCACCTCATTAAGAAAGATAAGGGCTATGACAAGGATATCTCTATCACTTTCTCTCTCTCTTCCTTACCCCCAATTTTGAGGATTACCTATATTTGAAAAAAAAAAAGAAAGCACAGTTTATTCATCATGTGTGTTGTCAGTCAATAAGTATTTATGGAGTGCTGTACATAGAGCACCATACAAGACCCTCAAAAATTTGAATGTCTTTGGTTTGACATGTAAAATTTTGCTAAACATAACAACTGTATCTCAAAAGAATATTGCCTAGGATAGCATGGGGAGTGAAAATGGGGTCTAGGAGAGGAATATGAGAAAAGAGAATACAGAGAAAAGATGAACATAGGAAAGCATAGAAAAAGGTCAACTTAAAGGAACAGGCATTGAATTTCTATGTGTGAAGCAAATGTCTACGTTTTTTGTCTCAGTGGCTTGAGTAGTACACAGTTGTAGGTTCTTCTAGCTGGCCTGGAAAGGAGGGTTTTGTAATACTTCCCAGTTATTACTTTCTGAAATGTCTATTGCTAATTTTAGGAACAAATTCTCATAAGATAAAGATGACCAGGAGAGAGAGAGAGAGACAGAGAGAGAGAGAGAGACAGAGAGAGAGAGAGAGAGAGACAGAGAGAGAGAGAGAGAGAGATAGAGAGAGAGAGAGAGAGAGAGAGACAGAGACAGAGACAGAGACAGAGACAGAGAGAGAGAGAGAGACACAGAGAGAGAGACAGAGAGAGACAGAGAGAGACAGAGAGACAGAGACAGAGAGACAGAGACAGAGAGACAGAGACAGACAGAGACAGAGACGGAGAGAGATACAGAGACAGAGAGACAGAGACAGAGAGAGGGAGACAGAGAGAGACAGAGACAGACACACAGACAGACACACAGACAGAGAGAGAGAGAGAGAGAGAGAGAGAGAGAGAGAGAGAGAGAGAGGCATGTCTGTGTTCATGTCCATGTTTGTGTATATGTGTGAATTATTTGTGTATATGTTACTATAACTAGGTTAATGAATATGAAAAGGAGACATTTTTCATTTTTAAAATGATAAGAAAGAATGATTAAAAACAAGAAATGAAGTGAGACTTAAGGAATTTAAAGAAGGGATGGGAAGAAAGGTAGAATGGGGTGGGTGAGAAGAGGGAGTTGCTTAAAAGAAATGATTCTGGAAGTGGGAAATTAGTGACAGAAGCTGGAGATGAGGTGTGAAGAGAATAAATAGAAAACCAGGAAGGGAGGAAAGATGTAGAGAAAGCAAAAAAGAGATATCCATTGGTCTGTGTTGCCAAGCTGATGAGGAATATATACTTCATCATCAGCAAAGGGTGGTATCATTCAAAGGTCTGTATTTTATAACACCTTATGGATCAATTACACATTTAGAAGGACCCACGCTTCCCCTACAATGACCAGAACCTTTTTCTTGTCCTGAATCTTCCTTCCTCCTCAAATCCTCCCACCCCTTTCCTGGAATGACAGGAATGCAGCTGTTTGTGGACTGGAGATTAGAACTGATGTTGGTGGATTGTAAAGAAAGCTGTCTTTTGGGGGACCTTCGAAAATAGCTTAAGAGTCAATTGATATTCCTGAGCTTCCCTTTCTATTAGTCTGTAATTTTTCTTAGAATGTCATTGTCACCAAAGAATATCTACTGAAATGATCGATTCATTAAAAATGTCTCGTTTGTGAATTGTTTAAAATTAAACATTTAAAATTAAAATCATATTTTAATTAATTAATCCAAAGTGCTGGTATTAAGCTAGGTCACTTCAATTCTAATGCCTTAAAAACAGCAAAGGTTCATGTTTTAGCTTGTTTGACAATATTTCAGATTTTATTTCAATTTCTAATTTTAATTTTTTAAAATGTATTATTTTCCCCTGAAGTTTTCTTGAACCATACTTGTACATAGTATACACTCAATAAATACTTTTTGATGGATTTAGAATATTTTCATCTTTTTAAGTGTAAGTTTATTCTGGCTAACTATTTTATAAAGATGAAAACAGCAAGCTTTCAATGTCTAAAGTTTGATGTATAGATCGAGACATAGGCCTGAATGAGTGTTAAGAATTTAATAGTCTTGACTGTGTTCAAACACAATTTTCACAAGTAGGTTACCTGAGATATTTTTCTTTCAGTCATCATGTGCATAATGAATACGGTAGTTTATAAGTAATTTCCAATACTGACTCGATAGTGTAACCTTCCCTCTTTGGCCTCAATGTTTTCCTCTGAAAAATAGAGAAATTGGATTTCTAAGGTTTAGTCCAGATCTAATGATCCCATAACTTTTGTGCTTATTAATTTTTCTTATTATAGAAAGGATTATTCCCATAATTAGTTCTTTTTTTTGCAGTAAAATTTTTGGAGGGGTGGATGTGCAAACCTTCTCCCATTCCTTCCACTCTCCTTTCCGGTGACTGTTCTGTGCTCTATGTCCATTTGACTTTTATTCTTTTTGCCATCTGTTGTCCTTAAAAAAAAAAAACCCAACAGTCTTAATTTGTTATTTCATCATTGTGGGGAACTCCATTGTAATGAGAAACTCCTCTGTAACATAGTTAGAAAGTTGCTTGGGAGCATTGAGAGTCACATAGTAACCTGTGTCTGGGGCAAGACTTGAATCCATGTCTTTCTGACCCCAAGATACTCTAGTACTATGTCATGCTTCCTGTTCTGCCTTTATTATTCTGTTTCATTTCATAAGTTTTAGTATGGCATCTCAGTGAAAGAGGCCACATCTAAAGCAAATGGTGATTGACTCTTTGGCACTTGACTCTTCCCTTTGAGTCATGACTCTATTAGTACCTCAGTTAATGGACCAGGAAATAATCCAGTTACTTCAGGATCCATGGAATTTATTTAATGAAGAATTGAATGAAGAATAAGACAATATTTCACTCTAATTTTGTCCTGCACTTTCAATTTCTTCTGTCTTTTTTTACTGTCTAGCTTTTGTATCCTACATCATCATACAGCTCCTGAATGGAGTAATCCTAGAGGAAGCTATATTTTGGTGGTAGATATAGTGATTCCAACATAAATAAATATTGTAAAATATCTCTGGGATCCTTGGGGCCTCAGTGTAATGAATAAATACATTACAGTATGCTATATTATTTTTCATTAATGTTGCCTTCCTTCTTCCCATATTTGTTTCAGTAATGTCATCAGACAGCAGATTTTTCTTGCTCCCCATCTAGTAGTTACAAGTCTCATTCCTCTAAGAAATATTTCAAATGTGCTAATATTCCTCTTTAGGCTCTTTTGGTTCCCCATTCTCTTGGCAGAAGGAGTGAAAGATTTCTGGGATCTGAAGACTTTAGTTATAAAATGACTGATAAAAGAGAAATGATGGTTTTGGAAAGTGATTCATTTGTGGGAGTTCAGTTACTGTATATGGGGGTAAGTGGGTAGAGAAAAAGTAATTTTAAAGCTTTGAAATAGTGTAAAAATCTATGCTTTGAAAATGGAAGATGGTGATTATAACTATAATCCCCATGAGAGAGTGATTATAACTATAACTATAATCCCACACCAAAAAGGAATGAGTAGAGTAAGGTCAGACAGAGAAGGTAACATTATTGCTTCATCACACTATACAAAGTCAGCGATGCTGGTTACTAACTTACCAGAACACACGTCTTTTTCTGTTATGAAGTTGGTGCAAAAATGTTCCATTGTGAACCTCTGCTTTGAACCATCCACCATAACAGCACTAGTAACAATGGAACAGTATACACGTATAGTGTTGTCTGCATAGAACTCTGTGAATCAGAGATTTTAAAAAAATGGTTTTTTTGCTCTTTTGGAGGGGCAATCGGGGGTAAGTGACTTGCCCAAGGTCATACAGCTAGTAAGTGTTAAGTGTCTGAGGCCAAATTTGAATTCAGGTCCTACTGAGCCCAGGGCCAGTACTCTATTCACTGCGCCACCTAGCTGCCCCAAGATTTAGACATTTTTAACATAATAATAAAAATAATAGATACCATTTATATAGTGCTTTAAGGTTTGCAAAGAATTTAAAAATATTATCTCGTTTATCTTTACCTTGAGAAGTAGGTGCTATTGTTATCCTTGTTCTCCAAAAGAGGAAACTGAAGCAGATAGAGATTAAGTGACTTGTTCAGTGTCCGCACAGTTGTTTGAAGATGAATTTGATTTCTGCTCTTTCTGACTCCAGGTGGAGTACTCTATCTACCATGTCACCTAGAAGCCTATGTGTAAGTAGTTATGTGTGTAGTTGAGCTGGACAATTCAGGTTCTAATATAGTCTTTAACTGTCATTTTAGCCATTTAAATTGAGAAAATGAACTTTGTCATGGCCAAATCTCATTTTATTTTGTACTTTTTTGG
The DNA here is from genome assembly GCA_011680675.1 of Gymnobelideus leadbeateri. NCBI lineage: Eukaryota > Metazoa > Chordata > Mammalia > Diprotodontia > Petauridae > Gymnobelideus > Gymnobelideus leadbeateri. Next base: position 342,474 of record WOXC01006611.1, on the reverse strand, counting down.
AATAATCAGCAAGAATTTGTTAATAACTTACTATGTGACAGTCATAATGTTTGGAACATTTTAATGGAACTGACGGTTCTCAGTGGTTCAATCATTATCTCTGTAGGTGACTCCCAGAGCTATATATTTAGCCCTTGTCTGCCTCTGGTTCTGTATCATCACTTTTCCGGTGGACATTTCTTCCTGGATATATGTCCTATAGACATTTTAACTCAACATGACCAAAACAGAAGTCATTATCTTTCCTCTCCAAACTTATTCCTTTCTCTACCTTCTCTATTTCTTTCAGATACCATGATTTTTCCAGTCTCCTAGTTCAGAAGTTATCCTTGACCTTTCCAGGTCCCCATTCTCTATATCCAATAAGTTATCAAATTTTGATTCTATGTCTGCAACATCCCTGCACTCACCCAGCCATTTCCCTAGTCCAAGATCTTATCCCTGCTCTTCTAGACTATTGCAATGATCTCCTAAAATTCTTTCCTACTCTAACACTCTCCTCTCTAACTCATCCAAAGTAATATTCCCAAAGTACAGTTTTGATGATATTTCTCTCTATTGGATACAAAATCCTCTGTCTTACATTTCAAGACCTTTACAATCTGACTCCATCCTATCTTTGTAGGCTTATCATACATAAATTCCCTTCATAAACTTTGTTCTGATGAAATGGGCCAACTTGCAGTTCTTTTTATGTGGCATGGCATTTTCTGCCTTTGGGTCTCTCTACAAGCAATCTTTCTCATTCCTAGAAGCTTATTGTTTGGTTGTTTTTTCAGTTGTAGCTGACTCTGTTACCCTATTTGGGGTTTTCTTGGCAAAGATATCAGAGTGGTTTGCCACTCCATTTTGCAGATGAGGAAGTTAGGCAAACAGGTTTAAGTGACTTGTCCAGGGTCTACTTACAGCTAGTAAGGGTCTGAGGCCAGATTTGAACCCACGAAGATGAGTTTTTCTGACTTCAGGTTATCACTCTATCCACCATACTACCTACCTGCTCCTGCCCAGAAGCTGCTCTCTCCTTATCCTGGACTCTTAGAATCTCTACTTCCCTTTGAAGCTTAGCTTAAGGGCTACAGCTTGCTTGACACCTTTCCTGATTTCTCAGGGTACTAATGCCATCCCTCTTCAGTTAATATTCATTGTCTTGATATTTTGTATTTATTTACATGTATTCTGTGATAGACGGTAAGCTTTCTGAGGCAGGAATTGTTTCATTTTTGTCTTTGTCTCCCAGTTAATTACACTTAAGTATGTAAAATGCTCTTTGATTACTCTGTTGGTTGAGGCTTGGTTCTGAAGTGGTTAGGAAAAAAACAAGAAATATAGCCATATGTAAATGCCAAGTCTCAAAACAAAGGCCTCATCCTTTAACTTAGGTAAGTTGTTCAAGTTTACAGGGCCATGTCCTCTATATTTGTGACTCACCCAAATCTGACTAAAGATAAAGTGTTTAATGGCTTCTTGGCATCAAATACCACATTTTTGGTCTTCCGAAGTATCTATATCAGACCCACTTTGACTTTGGGTAACCAAACCGCCTTTATTTTGAAGGAAATAAAAATCAAGGATTAAAAACTGTTTTACCCATGAAAGAAACAGACAAATTTTATAGCACTAAAACCAAGTTATTTCTCTATCTTGATAATTTATGATGAAAATTGGCAAAGTCTGGAAAAAATCAAATAACTCGGTCATTTATTTATTTATAAATATGATATACTTTATTCTAAAAAGATTGATCTGCAGGGGCCCTAAAACATGTTACCATAAACGTTGGCAGTTTTTTTTACTCTACACAAAGACATTTCAGCTTCTCTTTTTCTTTTTAAAAAATAGCCATAAGGGGGCGGCTAGGTGGCACAGTGAGTAGAGCGTCGGCCCTGGAGTCAGAAGGACCTGAGTTTGGATCCGGCCTCAGACACTTAGCGCACAGAAACAAAAAAACCTAGCCGTGTGACCTCGGGCAAGTTACTTAACCCCAATTGCCCTCCAAAAAGCAAAAAAAAAAAATAGCCATAAAATTGCACCCGGTTCTGTGTACATATATAGCAATTCCTTCCCCCTTCCCCCTCCATCACACACTCAAATTTTTGTACTTCAAAGCTTTAGTGGCAAAAATTTACAGGTGGAAAAAAATTGCTTTGAGAAAGCCTTCTTCAGAGGGTGGGTGCAAGCCCTTGTGCACATTTTTCCCCCATAATTGCATTTCTCTGCTCACTGTCCCTGTCCCTGCACCCAGGATATCCTATTGGGAAGCCAGAGCCCTACTGAGCCACCATCCCATCGCCTGTTTCAGCTGCTTCTGCATGGTGAAGCCAGCTGGGCTAGTTGTACTTTTTAAGTCTTGATCCCCTTCTTTTTATTTGTTTTGCTGTCTCATTTAAATTGTAGTGTAATAAATCAATCCAGTTTTTAATCACTTGAACAGTAAATCTCCCAAAGAATTAAAGTTAAACAATGTTAATGGGGATTTACTTTGGATGCCATTATTTAAATATGACAAATGACTGTGCATCAAGCTGTGGAGCACCGTTTATTTATTTATGCAGACATAATTAGGCCTTTGAAATGAAATGTAAAGGGAGCTATTTGCCAGAAATTCAAAGTCTGCTTGACAAGCCATTCTCCTCCAAGCTCACTCCTATTTGCCAGAGTGGTCCAAGATGAAATAGAGCCCACTGATAGTTCAAAGTAACCTCTGTCCACATTTCAAGTCTTCTGTCCTAGGATTAACTATCCTTCCCCTCCCCTTCCTTTAAAATTAATATAGTAAGTCATTATTTAACATGTCATATTCTTCTCATTCCCTTTCAGGCTACATATATACACATAAATGTATACATATACAAGAATCTCCTGGATCTCCTTCCCCAGATGTGTGTTTCTATGAATATTTATCCTTTCTAGAAGATTCAGCAGCTCCTCTCTTTAACCTGTTGCTTAGTCAACACTCTTTACTGCAAGAAATTATTTTCCTCTAGAAGTAACAGCTTAGCAACAGGTGTTTTGAGAGACCCTTTAGTAGGGTACCAAGAGTACTAAACTTGGAGTCCTAGGATCTAGATTAAAATCCCAGTTCTGCCATTAATCAATTATGTAATGGCAAGTCACTGAGCTCTCTGGGTTCCAGTTTCTTCATTTGTAAAAGGACATCTGAAGACCTTTGCTGCTTTCTCCCTATGGTCCCATGATTTTCATATATTTGGTTATCAAAATAAAAAGCATTTGACTAAGTCTCTTCCTATTCACCTCTGGTGTTTTCATCAGAAATGCTTGAAAGCCCTCAATTTCATTAAATATCCATTTGTCCCCCTGAAGGATTATACTGTTTTGCTGAGTAGGTCATTCTAGTTTGTACTCCTAGCTCCTTTGCCTTCCAAGTCTTCTGATATTTTAACATAGAAGCTGCTAAATCTTGTGTGATCCTGACTGTGGCTCCATGATTTTTGAATTGTTTCTTTCTGACTGCTTGAAATATTTTCTCCTTGGCCTGGGAACTCTGGAATTTGGCTATGATATTCTTGGGAGTTTTCATTTGGGGATCTCTTTCAGGACATAATTGAAAGATTCTTTTGATTTCTATTTTTCTCTCTGGTCCTAGGATAGCAAGACTATTTTCCTTGATAATTTTTTGAAATATGATACCCAGGTTCCTTTTTCAATCATGGCTTTCAGTTAGTTTAATAATTTTTAAACTATCTCTCCTTAGTCTATTTTCCAGGCCAGTTGTTTTTCCAATAAGATATTTCACATTTACTTTAATGTTTTCATTCTTTTGATTGTTTTATTGTTTCTTGCTACCTCATGGAATCATTAGCTTCCACTGGCCAAATACTAATTTTTAAGGAATTATTTTTTTCAGTGAGCTTTTATACCTCCTTTTTTTTTTTTTTTCATTTTGGAGGGCAGTTAGGATTAAGTAACTTGCCCAAGGTCACACGGCTAGGTTTTTTGTTCGTGTGTGTGTTAAGTGTCTGAGGCCGGATCCGAACTCAGGTCCTTCTGACTCCAGGGCCGGCGCTCTACTCACTGCGCCACCTAGCCACCCCTATACCTCCTTTTATACTTGACCAATTCTAATTTTCTTTTCTTCAATGAATTTTTGTACCTCTTTTTCCATTTGACCAATTTTGTTTTTAAGGAATTCTTCAGTGAAGTTTTGTGCCTCTTTTACCTGTGCTTTTTTAGGTGCTATTTTCTTCATTTTTCCCTTGCTTTTCCAAGCTGTTGATCCTTTCTTGCATCATTTTCATTTCCTTTACCCATTTTCCTTTACCTCTCTTATTTGATTTTTAAAATTCTTTTTGAGCTCTTCCACAACCTGAGACCAACTCACATTTTTGTTTGAGGCTTTGCACATAGCTACTTTGATTTTATTGTCTTCTTCAGAGTTTGTTTTGACCTCTGTCACCATAGTAACTTTCTATGGTCAGGTTCTTTTGATGTTTGCTTATTTTTTACAGTCTTTTCCCTGCCTTTTAATTTTATGCATTGTTGGGCTCTCTTTTGGAGTGAAGGAGACACTGTCTCAAACTTCAGTTTTTTTATGCTGCTGTGTTCAGAGATAATTCTGGGGATCTGTAAGTTTCATTTTTTCCAAGGTGGTATTATCTAAGGAGAGGTGTGGTCAATGCTTTCCTGGCCTGTGCTTTGGTCTGTGAATGACCACAAGCACTCTTTTCTATGCTGGAATTGTCACCATGGTACCTACTCTTGCCAGCCTTCCTCTTCACTCTGGGACTGTGGCCCACAACCGTGTGTGGGCAATGTAGCAGAGTCTTGTACCCTGGGCCAGCAAAGGTCTCTTGTTACCTTCTTTTAAGCAGTTTTTTGACCTCTTTACCATCTGTGGGCTGAAATCTCCTGAAACTGCTGTCACAAGAACTGTTGCAGGTTTGCTGGGGTGGGGCCTATTCTGGACCGCACTCCACTCTTTGTCCAGTGAGACAGACTTTTCTTGGACCTTCTAAGTTGTCTTAGGCTGGAAAATTGGTTTACCCTATCCTTTTGTTGGCTGTGCTGCTCCAGAATTTATTTTGAGGTGTTATTTTAATGTTATTTGGAGGGGAATTTGGGAAAGCTCAGGTGAACCCCTATCTTTACTCCAACATCTTCGCAAGTCTCTTTTTAACAGGTTAGGACTAGAACATTTCTTTCCTATGACTCTTTCCCTGCCCTTGTCTTGTAGGCTGTTGTTGATGTGGATATAGAACTCAGAAGAAATCAAGATTGGAAGATCTATATAGAGATGGTGATTGAATCCTGTAATAGTTAAAGAACAATTTAGTAAAGGAGAAAGTGTAGAGCAAGAAGAAAGTCTAGTATAGAACTTTGGTTAATACATTAAAAAGCTTGAGAAGAGGACAAAGGACAAACAAAAGAAACAAGGAGAAACAGGGAAGAGACCTATCAGAGTATGGTGTTTCTTAAGTGAAGAAGATGTCCAATAGAATGAGGCAGACAAGTGTGTCAAAAGCTGGAAATGCAACCTGGAAAAGACTTGGTGATCAATATACCATTATTGACTTTTGTGAGGTGAGGTCTTACAGGTTGGGAAAGAAGTCTGATTGCAAAGGGTTAAGGAGACAGTAAAGAATAAGGACGTGGAGGCATCCAGCATGGATGAGTTTTTCTAAGAAGTTATGAGGAACGAAATAGAGGAGGTGATGGGGGTTTCTACAAGATGGTCTCAGTCTTCATGGTTAATTCAGAGACTAGGTTATCTGTGAGTTTTTCAGGAGGAACATATTCTCTCTCTGTCTCTCTCTCTCTCTGTCTCTCTCTCTCCCTCCCTCCCCCCCTCTCTCCCTCCCTCCTCCCCCCTCTCTCTTCTTCTTTTTTTTTTAAAGCAATTGGGGTTAAGTAACTTGCTCAAGGTTACACGACTAGTCATTATTTATGTGTGGGTGCTCATTTTCTGAGGCCGGATTTGATTTCGGGTCATCTCAACTCCGAGGCCGGTGCTCTTACTCACTGCGCCACCTAGCCGCCCCTCTCTCTCTTCTTATAATACAGTAATTCTGGCTTTGAAAAGGTATCTCACAACTAATGGCAAGATTCTAGTTTCTTTTTTTTTTTAAATATTGTGTTAGTTTAAATTTCCATTTAAGACATGACCAATCACTGTTACTGAAAAAAAGTGCTTCAAGGTATTTTTGTTACTGTGGTTATTGAAAAGTATGTGTATTTTCAAAGTACATAAAATAGTATCCTTTGGTAAGATCCATGATTCCAACTCAGAATTTTAGAAACTATCTCTTCCTTAATACTTTTGTTTTCCTTTCCTGTTATTCATTAGAAGCATGAGTTCATCATGAACCAGTCAAGCCAGGCTAACTTCATTTTTTAATAGGGTCACCATCAGACTTGATTAGGGATATTGGTATAGAAATAGTATATCTAGATTTCAGGAAGGCATTTGATAGTCACTCATGATAATCTTGTGGACAAGATGAAGAAATGTGGATCATAGTATGGTTGAATAGATTTGGAACTGGGTCCATAGAGTAAAGATTAATATTATGGTAGCTAGTTAGCTTGAAGGGAAGTCTCCATTGGAATATTTCAGATATTTCTCCTTGGTCCTATGCCATTCAAGTTTTTTTCTGTGATTTGAATGGAGGCATAGTTGATCTATTTGTCAAATTTGCAATTGACACAAAATTGATAGGGATAGTTTCCGTTTTGGAGGACATAATCAAGACCTAAAGCAGATCTCAGCACATTAGATTGATAATAGAATCTAATACTCTAACATTTAATAGAGACAAATGTAAAGTCCTATAATTGGGCTCAAAAAATAAACTGTGGGAGTATAGGATGGGGAAGGTTTAGTGAGAGAGCAGGTTGTATATAGAAAAAGATCTACTTATCTTTATAGATTGTAGGATGAAAACTCATTGAATGAAGAGACTGCTTCATTTTTGTGTTAGTCCTTGACACTATCAATCACTCTGTTCTTGACACCCTTTCCTGGTTCTCCTTCTACTTAACTGACTACTCATCCTCAGACTTCTTGGCTGGATCTTCACTCAGATCATGCCCTATAACCATGGATGTCCCTCAGGGTTCTGTCTTGGGCCTCTTCTCTTCTCCCTCTGTAGAATTTCATATGATGACCTCATCAGCTCCAACAGATTTAATTATAATCTCTTTGCTGATAATGTTCAAATTTGCTTATCTAGTTCCAGCTTCTCTTCTGATCTCCAGTTTTGCTTTGCCTCCAACTGCCTATTAGACATCTTTAACTGAATGTTCTGTGGTCATCTTAAACTAATTTCCAAAACTGAGCCCACTCTCTTTCCACCCAAGTTCTCCCCTCTTCCTAACTTCCCTATTACTGTTCCCACCATGCTCCCTGACACCCAGGCTTGAAATCTATAATTCTTGACCACTCACTCTCTCTTACTCCTATATCCAATCTATTGCCAAGGTCCATGCTGTCAATTTTACCGTTGTGGCATCACTACTTTTGTAACACATGCTAGAACCTATGTACCCATCTCCCCTCTGACATTGCCATCATCCTGGTGCCCAGGCACTCATCACCTTGCGCTAGACTCTTGCAGTAGCTGCCTGGTTGTTTCCCCTACTTCAAGTCTTTCCTCTCTCTAGTTCATCCTCCATTCAAGGGATGAAGTCACATTTCTGAGGTGCAGTAATGACCCTATCACTCATCTACTCAAGAAATGCCACTGGCTCCCTATCACCTCTAGGATCAAATATAAAATCCTCTGTTTGGTGTTCAAAGTCCTGTATTCCCTGCCCTCTGCCCCCGTATTTCCAGTCTTCTTACTCCTCTGCCTCCTCCTCTTTCCCTTCCCCCCATTCTGTGATTCTGTGATACTGGCTTCCTTGCTATTTCTTGAAAAAAATATACTCTGTTTCCTGACTGGCTGTTGAGAATTTTCACTGCCTTTCCTTCATGCCTAGAATACTCTCTCTTCTCATTTCTAGCTCCTAGCTTTCTTCAGGGTCCAGATAAATGTCTGACTTTTATCAGGAGCCTTTTCCAATCTCTCTTAATTTTTTCCCTCTGTTGATTATTTGCAATATATCCTGTATGTGGTTTGTTTGTTCATAGTTGCATGTTTGTTCCCTTATTAGGTTGTGAGCTACTTGAGGGGATGGACTGTCTTTTACCTTTCTTTGAATTCTCAGCATTTAACACAGTGCCTGGCACACAGTAGGCATAGAAGCATGGCACTGAGCCTGGCATAGTAGGCTTAATAATTGTTTATTGCATGATTGACTGACTAGCAAAGTATTTGTCACATAGTTAGTTGCTGATTAAATGCGTATTGATTGATTCACTGCAAGCTCAATATGCATCAATGGTTTCCACTGTGGTTAAAAAAAAAATCTCATTCACTTTGATGCTGCATTGATAGCAGAATAGTGTGCAGGAATAGGGCTATACAGGAGTAGAGAGACCTTGGTTCAAATCCTAAGTCTGTTACAAGCCTTTGGATTATTGGATCCAATTATGTGCACCATATTTCATGAAGGTCTACATTCAGAGGAGGGTGATTTGGCAGGGGTGGGAAACTTGTGGCCTGGAGACCATATGTGGTCCCCTAGGTCCTCAAGTGTGGCTCTTTGACTGAATCCAGACTTTACAGAACAGTTTGAAATTTGGATTCAGTCAAAGGGTCTCACTTGAGGACCTAGAGGGCCTCATGTGGTCTCAAGGTCACAGGTTCCCCACCCCTGTGACATAGAAATCATATATTTAGAAACTGGAAACCATATATTGGTGGATCAGGTAAAGGAATTTGTGGAGAATACTTGGTACTTGTCCTTAAGGGCTGTTGTTTCTAAGAAGGATTTGTGTTGTACTTGGTCCCAGACACCATTTGAATAATCGGTAGGTGTTGCAGGGAGGCAACTTAGACTTGAAAGGAATAAAGCATCCCTAACATTTAGTATTCTCCTAAAGTGGAATGGGCTGATTCAGGAAGTAGTGAACTCCCTATCAATGAGTCTCCAAATAATAGATAGATAGTCATGTTTGGGGAGACTCCTGTTCAGGATATGATCAGATGAGATGGTCCCTCCTATCCAGAAGTAATTTTTTGGTAAGGTAGAGGCTATAGAGATAATTAATGCCTGATCTTATTTATACTTTCAAACTCCCCAGCACCTAAGCTGCACCCAGTAGACCCTTAAGAAATGTTTTTCTTTTTTTGCCACCTAAAATATTTGTCATGCCTTTCAACTGAGGTTCTGTTATGCTACTGCCTCCACTAATAGCTCTTATCTGTCAGCTAGTGTTTTAAGGTTTGTCAAGGACTTTTGTTCACAGAAACCCTGTAGAGTAGCTAGTCCAAGTTTATTTCCCTTTAACAGATAAGGAAACAGACTCAGAGAAGTTGTGAAATTTCTTTGAGATTGTACAACAATGAAGGGTCAGAGGAGGCAAAGGAAGATGTGTCTACTGACTTTAAGACAAGTTCCCTTTTTACTAGGCAGCAAGATAATTAGAGTGCTGAACCTGGAATCAGGAAGACCTGAGTTCAAATTCATTGTTAAATACTTAACTATCTGTGTGACCCTGGGTAGTCACTTAACCTCTGTCTGTTTCAGTTTCATCATCTGTAAAATGGGTATAATAATACCTATCTCCAAGGGTTTTGTGAGAATCAAATGATGTACTATTTCTAAAGCACTTTGCAAACCTTAAATTATTATTACTATTAATAAGCCATGCTGCTTTTTGTATTATATCTCCCATTGATACAAGTGTGTAATAGTTTACAGTGTTCTCTTCACGATAGATTGGTTAGATAAATAGGACAAGCACTGTTATCCCCTTTAAAATGGATGAAGAAACTGAGGCCCACAGAGGTTAAGTGACAGGGTGGTGTCATGGAGCAGAGCTGGGCTTGGAGTCAGAAGGACCTGAATTTCAATTCTGTCTCTCACACCCACCAGGCACTTTTATAACCTCTGAGTCTCAGCTTCTTCATCTATAAAATGGGGATGATGGTAATACTAGAAGTAACTGCTAAACAGTGCTATTATGTGACTTAAATGAGAACATATCTGTGAAGTGTTGGCAATTATTAAGTGCCTTAACTTGGGCTCATGAAGCTAGTAATGGTTTGACTAGAACTCAAGACTTTTGGCTCCAAGTATCATGCTATAATGGTTTGACTAGAACTCAAGACTTTTGGCTCCAAGTATCATGCTCCTTCAGTACTGTGTGTCATTTGTAAGGGCAGGAGGAGGAGGAGGATCAAAGTGGGGTTGAATTCATAGTAGAGTGAACTATGCATTGTGCATTTTAGTTATTTTGATTGTAATGAGAGTTCTGAAAAAAGAACTTTAGAATTAGGTGGGAACAGAGGTCACCTGTTCACCGTCATGCTAGGATCAAGATAATGGGATATCAGGGAGTGCAACAGCAGAACTCTTGGAAAAATCCCAAGATGGCAAATGAAATGATCTATGATGCTGTAGGAAGAATGCTTGGTCCCATTCTATTGCTGTGACTTGCTTCTATTCCCTGGACTTCAGTTTCGCCATCTGTAAAGTGAAGGAGGTGAATCTTAGTTGATTCCGCAATTTTTTACAACTTTAAATCTTATGATTTGTATACTGATGTTGGGCAGTAAGGTGGAATAGTGGATGGAGCATCAGGCCTGGAATCTGTAAGACTCATCTTCATGAATTCAAATATGGCCTCAGACACTTACTAGCTATGTGACTAGCTATCACTTAACCTTATTTGCCTCAGTCTCTTCATGTGTAAAATGAGCTGGAGAAGTAAATGGCAAACCATTCCAGTATCCTTGCCAAGAAAACCCCAAATGCAGTCATAAAGAGTTGGACATGAATAGAATAATTGAAAACAAAAATACTGATGCTTCTATCTGAATGGCTCTGTTGGCTGATCTCTTCAGGGTTTGAACTTCAGACTTTTCTAGGATTATTGTTGTCTCTCTGCTAGCGGAATTACTGAGTCCTTCCCTCTCCACACTTTTTTTTTATCCTAAGGTTGATTCCCATAGGAACTGAGCCTTGGAAAACCAAGCAGATAGTCCAGCTGTTCCAAACCTAATGCTGGGATCACTACATTCATAAAAATAGCATCTGAAGCAGCATGATCCTGGGGAATGATGACTGGATCCAGTCACCTGGGGGTTGGAATCCTAACTTTGCTGCTTAATATCTGTGTGATTTTAGGCAAATCACAACCGCTATTGGCTTTAGTTTCCTTATATGCAAAATAATAGGGTTGGACTAGTTGACCTTCATAATGTCTTGCAGCTTTAAATTAATGATTTTCTCTTTTTCCCCTCAGTTGTTAGTGTTGAAACACATCTTGAAAAATCAGCTGTAATAAAGACCTGGGTAGCAACTACTTTCTTAATAGAGCAGAAAAGTTTGTGTTGTGGTCATTTCAGATTAGTTACTTCAATGACTACCAATCATTTGAGATATTATTCAGCACTATGAGAAATGTGTATGATAAGCTACATATATCTTATAAAAAGTTTTATGGAATTTAGGGATTTTAAAGATCCACTTAGTCTCATTTCCAAAAATACAAATTGGTCTTTGTTTTGTCCAGTGTGGTTTTAGTTTATAAACTTCTATGTCCTCTTAAGAGATAGTTTGAAAAATAGTTAAGCTAATACCTAATGTATTTTATTATTATTAGTGTTTTTATTATTGTCCACCTTTTATGCATTTGCATTCTTTTGTGTTATGTTTAATAGTTTTCTGCTCTGATGCTTAAATCTAATGATTTTGGAGTGTAGTTATCCTAAATTTAATTATTTCTTACTATTTTTACAAACCCTCAAAAGATCTGCTTTGATCAGCAAAGGAAACTCTCAGTGTAGAAATTTCCTCTACAAACTCAGATCACAACTTTTTTTGACTTTAGAGGGGAAGTCACAGAGTTGCTGGAGATACACAGTTCAGTAACTTACCCAGAGTCATGTAGCTACTAAGTGTCAGATGCAGGATTTGAATTCATGTGGTCCTGAGCCCAAGTCCATCAGTCTGACCACTGGGACATGCACCTTGTAGTCCTTACTATGACAATGACTTTATGTTCTTTTCTCCATTTGAAAACTAGCCTATTTGAAGAGAATCATTTTGGACTATTCAAAATCATTAGGATTTGACTTCACACAAACAGCATAAACAAATTCCTTCCCAAGAAGAAACTAATTTTGTGATTAAAAAAAAAATAACAACTTACCAAGCCAAGTTTTTACATGACCCAGTATAATAAGTTTCATTGTTTTGTTTATTATCAAGCCCATTGTGTTCAGGTACAACCATAGCTGCATTGCTGATGGATTACGTTCAGAACTTATTGATATTTTATTTCATGGCAGTATAGATCTAGAGTGGAAAATGACCTTAGAAATCATCCCACAGCCCTCTCATATTATACATGAGGAAACTGAGGTCCAATGAGTTGCAGTCACTTGCCCAAGACATCAAGTAGCATAGTTTAGAATTTGAAACTAGTTCTCTGACTTCAAAATCAGTGGCCTTTCCAGACCAATTGGTAAAATAATGATGATTATGATGATAACACTAATATTTATTTAGAAATTTAAGGCATACAAAATATTTTACAAATATTACCTTTTTTCTCCTCACCAAACCCCTAGGAAAAGTTAACCCCATTTTACAGATGAGAAAACTGAGTCAGACATAAAGTTAATGACTTGGCAAGGGCCATAGAGCTAGGAAATATCTGAGGCTAGATTTGAACTCAGATCTTCCTAAACCCAGTCCAGTGCTCTGGAACCACCTAGTTGCCTTAAGTTGTTCCCAGAGAGGCATGCTAAATAAGCTATTTCTTGAAATAAGATCTTTGACAGGCTTAAACACTTAAAGTGTCTGTGATTTCATTGTGGGGACACTCCCTCCAGTGACATATATAACAATCCCATCCATGACTTGATAAATGGCTTAGTGAGTTGTTAAAAAAAAAGAGGAAAAAAAGAAATCATCACAAATATCCCAGTCCTTCAATGACAAAGTTTTCTCAATTAATCAAGGTTGATGCTTGAAGTAAGATATAAAGACATACAATCTAGCACTTGACCCATAACTTGAAGTTTTTATCCAGCTAAGAAGAACCTGTCAAAAATTATGTTCTATGGGCATAGCCTTTGAAGACACAGGGTCATTTCCATGTCAAAAAATGATCAAAATAAGACTTTAATAAAAGGTGATACTTAACACATGTAGAATATATACAATTTCAATAATCCATCAGTCTTAAAACCAGTTATATCTAGTCCCTTCATTTTTTTTTGGTGTATCACATTTAAAAATCTCATAAAGCTAGGTGGACCCTTTGTAGGCACACAGTCTTGTATTTTATGAGAAGGACATATTAAGTTATTGAATCAGGGATGCAGATTGGTGGCATATTGCACCCAATAACCCATCTTAATAGAATAGAGAGTAATAATGCACCTGGAAATTATATTAAATCATTATGTCAGAATTAATTTTAATCCATGCCAAATAAAAAATTAATGTGGCAGGAGGTACATTAGGACAAACTAAAAATCAGTGGCCAAAGTCCCATGAATTGCTCTGTTACAGTTAAGCATCTTTTACAAATGATAGACATAATGCTCATTTGTCAGCATTCCAGGATCTTCTGTTGAATCAGAGTCAGAGCCTCAATCAGAAGAGAGAAAAATAGTCATAGTAGCTTATTACATTTCCCTTGGGGAGAAAACCCCTTTTCATAGAAAGCAGGAATTAGAATTGCAAATACTATCCAGAATGTTCACAGCAGTCACTTTCATGAAACTTTTGATGAATTGGATCTTGATATTTACAGAATCTATTAAAATACAACCAATCATGTGTTTGTTTATATGTTGACAACATGATGTACAACCTGTAGGTCAAAGGTGATGTGAACAGCTATGGTATTCTTGTCAATGGAGCTAAAAAAGAGCATGTAAATTATTTTATGGAATAATGGTTTGACTAGAAGTGTGGCAGAAAACTCAAGGTTCATATTTGTGTGTGTATGTTTTAGAGAGAGGGAGATAGGCTGATTTGAAACAAAAATCTGTGATGTTTATCAATGAAGAGGAGTTTCTTTTTACTTCTGTAATATGTTAGAGAATTGGCAGCTCTGATGGAAAAATAAATAGTGGAGTTAAACAGAAAGGCATTGATTTAACTACTTGGGTGGTTTATCAGATGGCACAATGAAATTTTCATTATATCTTGTCATTTACTAAACTAGTTAAAGATCAGTGTAGGAAACTTAGGAACACTTCATTATAAATAGTTCAATTACTCAGATTTGCTTTGTCCCATCGTGAAGAATTTCTTATCTTTAGACAAAATGCTGTCATTTTTTTTCTCTTGTAAAACTGGAAACCTATCTGAAAAATAAATCTAGACGTTTTAGATGTTTTCCATAGCATGACTTTTACCACTGTATTTGAATTCCCAAATCTATACTTCTTTATAACTGTGATATACTTGATTTTAGATTCTGAGTTTGCAAACAAACTACCAAAAATGACAGTGACTGAATTGAACAGCAGTAAATGTTCAAACCTCAAACTTGATCAAGTTTCTGAAATACAATTGTTATTTGTAAACACGAAGGGCATGAAAGAGCTAAATGTAAATGCCAATGAAACAATAAAAACAAGGACTTTTAAAAAATATGACATTTGCTTAAAATTAGTTTAAGTAGGAGCTTTGGGGGTTAGATAAACTCATTTTTTATTATTAATAGAGATGAATAACACCTATACATATAACAGTATAGATGAATAATAGCATCAACACATGTTTTTCTTCACTTATTTAGAAAGTATGCGTTAAATTACCAAAGCAAATACACAAAATAATTTATGTATATCACTTAAAACATGAGGAACAAATTGAATTTTTGCATGTGTTTAAGTCATAACATACCGTAAATATATGAGACTAACATAGGAAAAATGTTACCAGGTTTATAAAAAAGAATAACTGGACATATTGGCTATTTATACTATAAATGCTTAATACAAAATAGTACTCTGGATAAGTTTTAAGAAACTAGGACTCTAAAATTATTACAGAAATGGATAATAGAGGGGCGGCTAGGTGGCGCAGTGAATAAGAGCGCCGGCCCCAGAGTCAGGAGGACCTGAGATTGGTTCCAGCCTCAGTTACTTAGCACCCACACATAAATAACTAACAGTGTAACCTTGAGCAAGTTACTTAACCCCAACTGCTGGATTTGAACTCAGGTCCTTTTGACTCCAGGGCTGGTACTCTATCCACAGCACCAGCCAACTAGTTGCCCCACTAAGTAATTTTAAATATGTAAAAACCAATTTCTTTTGAACAAATATTCATCTCCAGATGAATGACTCTAAATTGAAAATTCATCATCTCTGAGATAACTCATTGAATGACTCATATAGACTACAGACCATAAACAAAACTGCATATGCCTACATTTGTGATCCCCAAACTTCCAAATATACATTTAATCTATGATTGGGCTAATGGTTTTAGTGAAACGTTTTAAAGAGTAGATATAAAATGTATGAAGTTCACCAGGCTTAAGAAATGATGTCCACTCCCAGGAAAAGAACTATTCTGGCTGCAGTATTAAATCCAGGTTTTTCAGCCAAAGTTCCTCTACCCTTATCCAGTAGGAGTAAACATTGTAGGTTAGGTTTGGGGCTCTCCTGAACTTCCTAATCAAGAATGCTCATTGTTCTGGTTGCTTCTATAATGTTAAATTGGATAAGATACTTCACCTTCTACTCACTGTGGGCTCCAGGATGTGACTTGAAAGCTATTAGAATCAAGAGAATAACCTAACAATGGACATCTCTTTATGCCATTCTCAAACTCATCATCATCCTATGCTTTAATGTTGGATGAAGTTCTAAATTCCTAAGGACCTAGTCACAGAGTAAATGTTTTTTTTTTTTTTTTGACCATGTGACATACAAATTCCACAAAAGCCAGACCCATGCATTTGGAAAGTGGAATCAAATGGGACTTATTAATCTGTTTTGTAAATTTTCCCTGCCTTGGGACTTAAAATAATTACATTATTAATTTTTCATGACCACTTCTAGTATCATGACATATTATATTTGACTAAGGTCAAAGATATGAATTAGTCTCACAATAGAAAAAAAAATTGAAGTTAGGCCAAATCTCTAATCAAACACTGCTCTGCTGGGTCCTTGACTATCACAGGAGTCTCTAAGCAGTGGGTGACCTTAGCTGCATATTTCTCAGACACTCAGTTTCTAAGCTGCATAATATGCTCAAAAGTTGATGTAAGCTGAGGTAACCAGCCTTACTAGGGTAGGGTTAAGCATTATTTCAATGATAAAGCTGTAGTTTCAACTTTAAGTCCAGATCTTTATAACCTTTTGGACATCAATGCATTACACATTTTAAGAATGATCTTATGAACATTCCTTTGCCTGTATTCTTTGGCATGTGCTATGACTTAGCATTAGTTATACAGCTCTAAAAACAATACTAATTTTATTCCTTTTTTGTCCAGACTGCATTTGGACTGCTTTTAATACAGTTGCAAGCTCCCTTTAGCTTAGAACTGTAGTGAGAAAGAAGAGTAGTTCTAATTAGCATTTTGAAGCCCAGTATAAGCAGAAGTGTTCAGGAGGCTAGTGAAAAGTCTTATTATTATTATTTTTTTATTTTTGGAAGGAGGAAGGCAGGGCAATTGGATTTAAGTGACTTACCCAAGGTCACAAGGCTAGTAAGTGTCAAGTTTCTGAGGCCGAATTTGAACTCAGGTCCTCCTGACTCCATGGCTGGTGCTCTATTCATGGTGCCACCTAGCTGCCCTTGAAACACCTATTCTTAACAGATGGCCTCGACACACACTGGACACAGAAGGGCCAGGGGGTAAATACTAGTAAAAATTAAATAGTAGACAGGAGTCAAAAAGATGCTTAACATTTTGGGGGTGATCTTTTCTAATGTGACTTTATCGTCTCGATTTTTAGTACCTAATTTTTTTTTAGGGAACATGATCATGGATTATAGATTTCTCTTAATTTTCTACTAAGCTAGTAAAAGTTTATATAGTAATGTGCAAATTAAAATAATTAGATTTGTTGAATAATCTTGAAGAGGAATGCTAAGAAAATTCTTGAGACCTTAATCAGTATCTGGAGTAAACAGCGGAGTAATACTGAAATTCTAGACAAATAAAGAGTTATTTGCTGATATATATATGCATTTTTTGTATATTATATATATGCATATGAGTTTTGAGGTGACATGGACTATGATGTTGGTCAAATTATATAATAATAATTACATATAATATATATATAAATTATATATATAAAATTATATAATAATAATTATGTCATTATTATTATAAATCACACAATTATATTATTGCCCTAATAGCTATTATTTATAAAGCCCCTATTATGTGCCAGGCACTGTGTCAAGCATTTACAATGATTATCTCATTTGATTCTCACAACTATACTGCAAGGTAGGTACTATTTTACAGATAAGGAAAAAGAGGCAAACAGAGATTAAGTGAATTGCCCATGGTCTTACAGCCCACAGTCACACATTGCAGTCACACAGTGTCTGAGGGCTGGATTTGAATTCAGGCTTTCATTATCTCTCATCCAGATTATTGCAAAAGCTTTCTAATTTGCCTACCTGTCTCACCAATCCAGCCCCTCCCACACATTGCCACTAAACTAATTTTCCTTTCTGCAGTTCTGACCATGTGACTCCCCTACCCAATCTTCAAAAATGGCTTCCTATTGCTTATAGGATAAAATCTAAATTTCATTGTTTAACTCTTAAAAGAACTTGGTTTCAACCTGTCTTTCTAACCTCATTATTCTCCCTTCTAAACTCTGAAAAACTGGTCTTCTCTCTGGTCCTCCCAAACGACACCATCCCTCTGCCTTTGCATTGGCTGTCTCACATGCCTGAAATGCATTCCCTCCTTACTTCTGCCTCAGGCCCTCTCTTTTAAAATGCAGCTCAGGCATCTTCATGAAGCCTTCCCTGATCTCCCCAACTGTAGTGCCCCACAATGACCTTAGATTTAACTCCTTTATTTGTATTTATTCATTTTATATTTGTGTGGTATATAGTTATATATGTCGTCCACATTGGAATGTAATATCCTTAGGGATAGGGATTATTTCATTCTTTGTACTTCTATCCTCCCAAACCTGGAACACAGTAGGCACTTAATAAATGCTTGTTGATCGATATCACTTGGTATTTATTATTACTATAAGTTGTTAGCAAATCGTATGTATTCAGTACTTTTAATATTTAAGTACAGAAAGTAAGACTAATTGTCAGTAAATATGATTTAATGAACTTGGATGAGGGCTTAAGCTAATTAATAAGCACACAGGAGAAAAAAACTAAATCTGAAGCAATGAGTCAAGTGAGGTGAACTCTAAGTGATTAAACCCCAAAGTTTATACACCTACTACATCAATATAGTTCCAGATGCACTGGCAGCAAAAAAATCCTCTCAAACATTTTGTTTTAGATGAATCTTTTTATAGTCTGTTCACTCAAACTTCTGACAATGATCTTGGTAAAGACTTGAATTAGAAAGTAAATTTTATTTAAAAATTACCTTTTTTTCCAGCCTTAAATATTCTAGTCTTTGTATGGTCTTGCCAGTGATAAGAGTGTTTTCTTTTAAGCAATGGTTAGTGGCTGTTTAAAGACAACATTTTTCTTGTTCTTCTTCCAACTTCAGAAAACCCATGCCACACTGTACAGAGGGGTTAAAAACAACTCTTGTAGTTGCCAGATCTCTCTAATGGTGTTGTTTTTTGAGGATTAGTTAAGCTATTTCTGAGCAATAGTTTGTCAGTCCTGGGCATTGTTTTTAATTTTCAGTCACACTTTCCTTTGTGTTTCATTGTGACTGATCCTGTTTCATCGGGGGCCTTGAATGATTTTCAAAACACTTCATTGTCCCATACCAACAACTGCTACAATATCTCTTACAGTCACTGAAGTATGAGCTTTGAGAGCTACAGGTTTTGCATGTTTCCTTGGAGTAATATCTATTCTTAAATATCACAGAATTCAAACTGCAACAAAAGAATACAATGAAACCCACATGTTAGGCATGAAATCTAACACTCACTTGACAGAGAGAGAAATAACTAAAAGTAGTTGAATCAGCTCAATCCAATTTCATCTGGGTAATCATACACACACATGTATGACCATTGCTGTCACAAAATGAAACTGTATCACAATCAATTATTGTTTGTCCCAAAAACACTTATTATAGTTGTTATAACAATTGTCTTCCCATTGATGTTTATTCTTAGATAGGTACATATTATCTCTAGTTTCCTTAATATAATTTTAATTTATCTAGTTTAGAACTTTTCTCAGCAATTTCTTTTAGCATCCTTATTTAGGTCACAGAATGCTTTCTCATCTGATGAGGAATGAGTTAGGATTCTACAATTCCATCAATAATGTGGTTAGCCAATTATTGATAAGTGCAAAATATACTCATCTCCGTATCACTTACTTATGAAAAGAAATCACATTCTAGATTTGGATAGACACCATCTCCAACTGTTTTATTTTACAGATGAGGAAACTGAGCACTATAGGAGTTATATGACTTTCTCAAGGTCAGATATTTTTGGTAACATAGCAGGATCTTGAATTCATGTTCTCTGACTTTAAGTCTAGTTTTCTCTTAAATTTTTTTCTGTCTTTTGCTTTTGCATCCCCTACATTTTTCAGTGTACTGGAAACAAAATATATGGCCATCACTAGGAAAATGGCTAAACCATGTTTACATATGAATGTATATGAACCTAACAGAATCTGTGTTATAAGAAATGATGAATATGATAAACACAGAGAAGCATGGGAAGACTCATATAAAGTCATGCAAAGTGAAATATGCAGAACAAGAAAAACAATACACATAATGACAATGTAAATGGAAAGAATAACAGCCGAACATTCAAAACTTAATGTCCTGAAATTATAATGATTGGAGACAGCCATCCTTCATGACAAAGAATAAAAAGGGGCAGGGGAAGTTCAGCAAAACTAACAAACATCGAAAAAGTCTGACATTATATATACACTGTGCCACAATGATAGCCCTTACTTTTGCAAAGAAATTTGGGGAAAATATCTTCTCATATCTCTTTTTTTGGAGTTTAATGTGGTCATTATAATTCCGTAGCATTCAGTTTGAGTGGTCCTGCCTGATGTTCCTCTCCATTTACAATGATGTAGTCAATAGGTATACTGCTTTTCTGGTTCTGCTTACTTCATTTTTCATGACTTCATGTAAGTCTTCCCATAATTATCTAAATTAGTCACATTTGTCACATGGCAGAGTCATAGCTTGTTATACTCATGTGCCACAACTTGTTTGGCCATTTCTCAATTGATGGACATCTTCTTTGTTCTTAGTTCTTTGCCAGTACAAAAAGTGCTGCTACAAATATTTTGGTGTAGATTTATTTTTAACATTAACCTCTCTGCGGTATATGACTAGCAGTGGAAATTCATGGTCAAAGTCTATGGATATTTTCTTTACCTTCTCTACATGATTCCAAATTTCTTCCTAGAATAGCTTATCTTTTATAAATTCCTATTTTTACATATTGCTTTCTTAATGAAAAAATGTACCTAGAGTTGGATAATGTCCAAGGCTCAGTCTTTCAGGGTCTTACATACAATATTTTGGGGTGGCTTATGGAGAAGAGGATCTAAGTATGTTAAGAACCCTAATACAGGAAAGTGGCATCTGGCAGAGTTCCCAAAATAATACATTTTTTTTATAAATTGTTCTTGATAACAAAAAAAAAAAAACCTGACTAGCCCTTTTTATCAATTAAAACTCTAAAATATGTACTCCTGTAAATCTAAGAACTTTCACACATCCACATAGAACTCTAAACTTTACTGACTTGTTTTCCACCCTGCCTTCTAAAGTGTGGCCTGTGAGGCTGAGCCCTGAGGTGATCTATAGATGACTTTCATGTTAAGTATTGGTTCTTGTTTTATTTTTTAGGGGGCATGATATTTAATTAAAAAACCTATATTATTTCTTTTTTTGTCAGTGGTGCAACCTGTCTTCCCATAAATTTTGGTGAGTGCTTTGGCAGTAGCAAGCTGGGTTGGTGGGGTGAGGGGCAAGATATTGCATATGGTATTTTACTTGTCTTGACAGGACTCCATGTACTAAGTAAGTTTAAGAATCTTCAATGCACTAAAGCATACTTGACCAAACCACAGCAAATTTAAATATTTTAAATACTGTGTTGGAATCTTCTATTCTCTTCTGATGGGGGTCAATGGATCAACTGTCTTGACTGATTAGTCAATGGACTGATTTAATCTATAATTCTGGCATTATGTAGGGACAGTGTATAAGTGAATGAGTCATTAAAAATAAATTCTTTGTGGGTTTAATGAATGGAGAAGTAGAGATCTCAGAATTAAGGTGTAGAGGCAGAGATCATAGAACCTGGATAGGACTGAATTGAATGAGGGTGACAGAGTCTGGTGTGAAACGTAAAGGTGAGCCTGAGCTAAGCAGGAAGGATGGAAGGGTTGGAGACCAGTTATAAACTTATTGCAAGAATAGACTCTGGTTGAGATAAGTATTTTTTAATAATTTGTTTATGGAATGACTAATAGACATATTTGAAATTTGCATCTCAAACTGTAGCTTTTAAAAAAGATAATCATATTTTACACTAAGCTGCAAAAATATTGCAAGCTATTGCAGTAATGATGACATTTCAGTTCATTTTCATACTTTACTACAGCTTATGAACAATGCAATTCATGTTCTGAAAAGTCATGAGATCCTTAATTTGAAATAAAAGCCACATAATGCAAACATTATCAATATCTGTCCAAATACACTTGCCAGAATTTTCTTTCACAAAACATTTGTTCTCAATTGTAGCTCTCTTCCTTGAAAAAAAGGTCAGAAAAAGTTCAAAATGACATGATGGAGCATATCTATTTGTTTGGAAAAATGAGCTGGGCATTGCCATAGCAAGCTATATTAAATTCTTAGGGTTATGTGATTTTTATATTAATACCATATTTAAAATGTATTTATATGTTGCAATGGTTATAATGGTTGTACTACATCTTTGAAAGCATAGATGTGCAAGTCATCTAAGATTTATGGAGTACTTCATCAGGATAAAATTATTCCTATTTTTGGTTGGGTATTTGCTGATTTTGAATAGTAATCTAAAAATCTTGATAGAAAATTTATTTCAAAGGAAAGCACAAAAAAGTTTAAAGAGGAAAGCATAGCATAAATTTATTCTTATTAGTAAGTGATCATATCTTTATAAGGCTATATGTTAACAAAAGCATTACAAATCATAGGTCTAAGTAATGAAGTCAGAAAAAGACTGGAGAATGATCTGCCTCCCTATGCAAAGAAAAGGGAAACAAACAAGTCTTCTTATTATTGATAGGAGTTCTATTTGTTAACTGCTTTTGGATCAACAGAAAGCAAGATGCTAATATCTAAAGTATTAAATTTATATTTAGTATTTTAATAAACCCACTCATAGGCCTGTTTTTTCCATCAAAAGTTTAACTTGTTCAAATGAATCCTGGTGATCTTTTCAGGAGTCCTATGTGGAAGCTCCAGTATGGTTACGCTTCTACAGAAAGTAATATACAGGGTAGATTATTTGTATTATGTCTTCTTGCTTTTTAGTGATTTGTTTATAATTATGTACCAGGCTTACAGTTGCTTTTTGAAGAAGGAAATGTTAAATTTTTATCATTTTATGTTTGAGTATAATGTGGAGAGAGGGTGGTAATGTTGCCTTTAAATATATTTATTTTTACATGCTTATAATCTCTCTCTCATACTACCTCCCTAGTTGAACAAATATGCACAATGAATAAATGAGAAACAAAACTGTCACCATAAACATGCATAGTCCAGTAAAACAAATTCCAACATTGATAATGCACAAAAATATATGTTTCTCTCTGTATTTTAAATCCATCACCTTTCTGTCAGTAGGTGATTAGTATGGTGGTCTTTTTTCCAGTCTTCTAGAAATGTGGTTTGCCATTGCACTGAACACAGTTATAAATTCTTCAAAGTTGTTTTTCTTTATCATGTTTTTGTTGTATAAATTGTTTGCCTTGTTCTGCTTATTTGTCTTTTCATCAGTTCATGGAGGTCTTCCCAGTTTCCTCTGATGTCTATTTCATCATTTATTATGGCACAATAATATTCCATTACATATATATATATATATATATATATATATACTGTAATTCGTTTAGCCATTTCTCAATAGGAAGGCAACCCCCCCCCCCCCCCAACCCAGTTTCTAATTTTTGGCTACTATGAAAACAGCTGCCAGAAACATTTTTGTAAGTAGATGTCTTTTTCCTCTTTATTTTTTAAAAGGTCTCTTTGAGGTATAAGTCTAGAAGTACTATTACCAGGTCAAAGGGCATCCACCGTAATAAATTTGGCACCATAGTTCAAAATTGCTTTCTAGAATGGATGGATCAATTCACAACTGTACTAAGAGTGTAAAATGCACCTGTTTTCCCATAGTTCTTCTGTTGTAGGCCAGACTCTAAAATCGGTGCTCTTTTAGGAAGAAATAAGGTACTTGTGGGTTACTGAATATTTAACAAAGGATGAAATTTAATCTGTCCAAACACAACAAGGGTATACAGCAAATATTTCTAGCAAGAAAACATTTTAGTTTGTGTCCATCTGGAAATGAGTCTGGATGGCTATAGTAACTGGTGTGGTCTAAGGCACCCACCAAGTCTAAAAGACCCTGAGTTCACATGGGTTGGACTTTTTTGTTTTTTGTTTTTGCTTTTTGGAGGGCAATTGGGGTTAAGTGACTTGCCCAAGGTCACATGGCTAGTTTTTGTGGTAAGTGTCTGAGGCCAAATTTGAACTCAGGTACTCATGATTCCAGGGCCAGTGCTCTATTCACTGTGCCACCTAGCTGCCCAGGTTGGACTTTTTATTGACCCTAGACAAAGAAGCTATGTAAGAGAGTCTGGGGCCAATTAAATTTCTTTAGGGAAGGAAGTTTGCCAGGGAAGCTCTTAGGAAGTTGTGTGGAGAGAAAGCTGTGTCAGGGTAAGAAGCAATGTCAGGAAACTGCTGCCCTTACAGTCATATTGTATTGTCTGCCCATACAGACAAATATTTGTCATTTTCCTCTTCTGTCACTTTTGCCATTGACTTTGTACATCCCTCCCTCACTTAAATCTAATTCACTAATGTCATGATCCTCTTCAAAAACAAAAGACAAACAACAACAACAAGAATCTGATAGAAGTGAAATCGTACTACTTTTAACTTTAAAAGGATTATAGTCAAAGTAAATTTGAAGAAAATTATTTATTTCCACCATTAAGCATTATTAAATAACTTTGTCTTTATGAATTATTTTTAAAATGGAAAACAAATGGATCTAGTTCTGTTTTTTTCCCTGAATTTGATATGAGTTGTAAATTTTTTTTTGATATGAGTTGTAAATTTTTTTTCCATCTCTTTGAGTGGATTATAAAAATTCTTCTTAATTTCTATTGGATTAGTGACTAAATTTGGAATGTACTTTTTCTAAAGGTTCAGAAAATTTCAAATATTAGGAATGTGATACATTTCTGCTTATTTAAATTTCTTGTTATGAATTTTCATTAATATAATTCATTAATATAATTACTACCTTTGGGACAGAGAGGAGAAATCTAAGATTTGTGGAGAATTCTTCAATTACAATAAATTTTGTAACTAAAATTGCATTCAGATTCTATCATATCAAACTGCATTGATGTGACCTTGTCAAAGAAATCTATTTTCAACTGTTCTTAATTCCTCCCAGGAATAATCCATGAATGAAGAACATTTCAGTTTTCATTTAAAATTAAATATTTTTATATTAGGAATAAAAAGTAGAATTTTGTGGGTTTGCTCTTCAACAAAGAATAATCTACTTGTTTGAAAATTAAGCATAATTAATGTAAGTTATTTTAATTTTTTCTTATGATTAATGTACATTTTACTTGCTTTAGAGCTATAATGTACACATCAAAAATATACACTTCATAGAAATGGTATATCTTATGTAGAGTCACCAAGTCAGACATTTTGATCAAAATCCTTCTTGCAAGGATAAATAAAAATTTTGAAAACTGAAGGTTCCTTCTAATAAGGTTAAAAATGACGAAAAGTACCATTCTCCATGCCCTAGAACAGGTGTAGATGGTGCTCTGAAAAAGCAGACTACTTCAGTTTAAGAATTGTATAGTGTGAATACAAATAATGTATATTTGAATTTTGTTGGCATTTTCCTATCAATGAGCTGAGGGCTCTAGACTATCAAGTAGGAAGAATAAGAACATATATAAGCAAGGAGGTATGGGAAAATGATCATACTGGTTTGACTGACTTACAGAGATTGAATACTTTTTTTTAATGAAAATAAAAATTGACATTAGTGATCTGATGTGGGTGATGGAATAGAGTAGGCCTTGAAGTCATGAAGACCTGGCCCCAAGTTCTGGATCTTCAACTTGCTAGTTATGTGATTCTGGACAATTCACTAAACCTTATATGGCAATTGGTCAGTGGTTTAACTGAATCCCTTATTTTGTATTACTGTCTCAAATTATCTTAAATCTTTCATTAAGCCCAGGAACTCATTTCACAGCAGAATTGATAATGCTTTGAGATTTTGGATTATCCAATCAGTAACAGAGCCAGACTGTTTTAGGCATAGCTGGACATTCAGTATAGCTGCATTATTCATGAAATCAAGAACTGGAAGATAACTTTGAGATACACCTTCATTTTATAGATGATGAATAAGATATAGTGGAAAGTCCAATGGATTTAGAGTCAGAGGACTTGGATTTGAATCCTAAGCTCTACCACTGTCCATCTTTGTGATCTTGGACAAGTCACAATCTCTCTGCACCTCAGTTTCCTCATTTGTAAAATGTAGGAGTTTGGACTTGATGGCTTCTAAGGCCCCTTCCAGCTCTAGAATCTATGATCTTAGGAAATTACTTGCCCAAGGGCACACAATTAGTAAGTAGTAGAGCTAGGATTTGAATACAGTTTTTCTGTCTTAGGACCTATGTAAAACTAGTTGGAGAAATTTGCTCCTCTCTCTCCCTTGTTTCCCCAGTACTCCTCTGTAGATAAACAAACAAATAAACAACAATAAAAGGGGGGAAAGCCCTGGGAAACCCCACTACTCCTTTCCTCTAACTCCCTTCCCTACCCCAAGCATCTTTCTTTGCACATGAAATATTCTGGGCTTATCAGGTGTCATACTAGCAGAAACTGAACCATGAAATATTTGTTAATAAATGTTTTGTTGAAAGGGTTGGCCTTGGAGGCAGGGGAGTTAGAGTACAGGTTTCTACATTTACTAGCTGAGTGATTATGCACAAGTCATTTAATATATATATGTATGCATATATAGTGTATATGTATATATATGCATATATGCATATGCACATGTGCATGTGTGTATGTATATGTATATATATTATGTATATGTATATGTGTGTATATATATTCCTTACCTTCTTTGTATGAAAAACAGGGCTAGTAATAGCGCATTGCCTATCTCACAAGTTTGTTGTAAAGAAAGCATTTTACAAGTCTTGTATAAATTTGACCTAATTTGCAAGTGAAGACAGCTAAAAATTCCAAGTATTTATGGAAAAAATAACAGCCTAGTCTTAACATAGCAATCCTTGTTCTTTCCTTAGTTGTTGATATTAGTCATACTATCTTTGGCTAACCTCATTTTTAATTGTGATATATCCCTTCCTATCAAGACACCAATTAGCCTGGGTTTCTCAGGAAATCACTAGGGTTTTTTGTTTTTTTTTTTTTTTTGGTCTTGAATTGTGACATAGAAACCTAAGGAAATTTTTTCTACTGTAGAGCCTAGTGGAGTTGGCATCAACATTGCCACCACCATCTACTTGTAAGTGCTTTGGCTTCAATGTACACAAAGGATCTTTATGAACAAATCCCAAATTAGTAGGCACCATGCAAAAGGAAACTCATGGTGATGTAAAGACCCAAAGTATCCCATCATGAATGTTTCCTGAGTGATACTTTAGAATCTTTGTGGAAGGTTTGGCTCATACACTGCTCAACCATAGGCAAAGTAACCACTTCAAAGCAAGGTCTTTCTGTATCTAATTAATTTCCTTTCTAATCCTTCTGTCACATAATTGCCAGAGTAATACTCCTAATGGACCACCATAGTTATATCATCCTTTGCTCCCCTTCATGCTTTGAATAAAGTTTCAATAACCTACAAAATATCACAACGTCGAAGTTGGAAAAGACCTCAGAGGCTACTTAGTTCAACTTGTACTTGACTAGGAATCCCTGTTATCACTGACAAGTGGTTATCCAGCTTTCTGCTGGAAAACCAATAAAGAGAAACTCAATTCCTCCTGAAGCAACCCATTTCACTTATGAATAAATATAACTATGAGGCAGGTTTCTACTGTGTAGCATTTGGCTCACTAGGATTTCCCACAGAAACTATGAATTATGTTATTGTGTCTTTAAAAGCCAAGTGGAAATGGCAGTTTTAACTGTCAATTAGTTGAGACAATTTGGCGATGACTTAAGAGAAATTCAAAATTCTTGTCATGAAAAGAAAAGACAAAAAAAGATAGAACTGTTTTTATCCTGTGAAGTGGAAAAGAGAAGTCTTGAGTAGAGACTTTGGTAATTTGAATGAACTGAATGGTGAAAGTGGGTTTTTTAAAGTGAAGACCTTTTATAATAAGAGTCAGAAGTAGCTCTGAGCTTTCTTACAGCTGAAATATTGTCAGTGACTATCTATGTCCTTTATTATTAATTTCATTGTTAAATTTCATATTCAGTAGCTTTAATATTTATTTAATCTGGGGAGATTAAGGTATTTAGAGAGATATGAGTAACTCCTACTGGGAGAAGAGGTTTCTCTGGTTTATTAAATGAATATTTGAAGAATTGGTAGGGGAGTCTGCCCTTATTTGATTGAGAGATTTTTTTAAAAATGCAGGATTATAGAGATATATCCCTGGATTATCCTAGATGGGGGGGGGGGGGTGGAGCTGTGGCCTTCTAGATCCTCGAGGGCAGCCTTTTGGATTCAGTCAAAAGACTGCACTTGCAAGTTCCTCACCCTGTCCTAGATCTTGAGATAAGATTAAATATTGGAACAGTAAGCAAAAGGATGACCTAGAAGTGAGTGTGGTAAGCCTAGAACTTTGAATTATTTCTATATTTATATCAACCTAAATAGATTTCTTGGCAATTTCTACTCATTGGCCCAAGCAGAAGTCTAATCCTTTTTTTTTTTTACAAGATAGCTCTTCAAATACTTGAAAAGTTTCATTCTTTTTTTCTTTTCTTTTCTTTTTTTTTTTTAAGCAATTGGGGTTAAGTAACTTGCTCAAGGTTACATGGCTAGTCATTATTTATGCGTGGGTGCTCATTTTCTGAGGCCGGATCTGATCTCGGGTCATCCAAACTCCGAGGCCGGCGCTCTTACTCACTGCGCCACCTAGCCGCCCCTTTAGGGCAATTGGGGTTAAGTAACTTGCTCAAGGTTACACGGCTAGGTTTTTGTTTGTGTGGATTAAGTGTCGGAGGAGGCCGGCTCCGAACTCAGGTCCTTCTGATTCCAGGGCCGGCGCTCTATTCACTGCGCCACCTAGCCGCCCCGAAAAGTTTCATTCTTATACCTAAAGATTACCAGTTCTTTGAACCAACTTTTGAATTGAATTGATTCCAGTCATTCTACTATGTTGGGTAGCCCCTTCTGTTTATACTTCAGTTTGTTACTGTTCTTCCTAAAACACTATATTTGGATGTGAACTCAAGGGCAAGAAATTGAATATGTATATATGTATATATAATATGTATATTTGCAAATAGTCTGTATAGATGTAATTGGGAAGTGAGATCACCCAGAGAGATGTTACAGAGAAAAGAAAAAGGTCCAGAATAGAACTTTGAGGAATACCAAGAGTTGGGAGAGGGGAGGAATAGAAGTTGGATGATGATCCAGCAGAGGAGATTGAGGAAGAGTGATTTAGACAGGTGGAAGAGGAATCAGGAGAGGATGCAATATCATGGAAGCATGTATACACTGCCTCTTGTAACTTTGTGGTTACATTACCCTTTTTAGATTTTTGTGTCATATTGTTAGGTCATATTGAGTTTCCAGTTCAATAAAACCCCAAATCTCTACTCATATGAATTGTTGTCTAACCATAGCTCCCCTATTTTGTATTTCTGTTGTTCGTTTTTTGAATTTGTGTGGGATGTTGTGCTTATTGCATTTAAACTTCATCCTTTTAGATTTGAACCATCATTTCAACCTGAGATAACTTTCAGATCCTGATTCTTCTCTTCTTTGTCCCTCTCAACTTCTTTCTATCAACATATTTGACAAGCAAGCTATGAATACTTTTAGAACATTCAGTTTGATACTTCTTCTAAATCATAGTGCTCTATTAATGGCTACTCTTTGAGTAAAGAAATTCTGAGTTAGTTTATTTGAAATACTATCATCTGTCATGTATTTCTCCATATAATCCAAGGACATCTTGAGAAACTTGGTTAAATTCCTGACATGAAATTTAATGATACTATATCCACATTTTCTCCATGTTCCACCAATATAAATTTTTCCAGAAAAAAAGAAATGAGAAGGTATAATTTATTTGGATCAGGTGACTTAAACTAATTCAGGAAAGTGAGGTACTTAATCATCATCTCATTTTTTGACTTTCGATTCCCCATTAACTACTTTTGTCCTTTCCTTCCAAGCACAAAGATTATTCTTCTTGAAAGAGTAAACAGAAGCAAACTAAAATTTGAGTAGTTTCACCTTCTTGCCCTTCTCCATTATCATCATCCCATTCTTCCTTAATCAGGTGGTTCCATCCATCTTTTGGTCTACCACTAGTTTCCATTGTATCCAAGCAAGTCCTTTTATCACCAGCTTCCACTCATTCTGGGGTTTAGTGTTCCCACCATCATTATGACATTTACTATTTTTTTGCTTTCCTTCTTATATGCCTGTTCTTACTTTCATCTATGATACTTGTGGTTTCAAAATCTGAGTCTGTTGAAGAACTTTGTATGCAGTATCAAAATGCTTTCTTTAGATTTCCTTCTCTGAATAATTTATATTTGTGTCTTTAGAATTTCATTCTTAAAACTTCTTATTTTTCATTCCACAGTTAGGAATAAGATTTATACTAGCTCCCCCAGTAGTTTTTCTCATAAGGTCTCTCTTAAAAGCTTTGGAATTGATTGTGTGACATGGGAGATACTGGCACAGGACCACTCAGCATGGCATGCCCACATCAGAGAAACAGCTCAAAGGAAATGCAGCATGTGCAAATTTAGAGTATCCACTCCAAATGTTCACATGGACATTGTGCCTGACCTGTGGTAGAGCATTCTGAGTTCATATTGGTCTGATCAACCAAAGTCGGACCCATTGAAATGTGACTCTGGCATAGTGATGTCATTGTGGTCCTCTTCAAGAATGAAGGACAACTGATTGTAGTCTGTCTTTTGTGCAACTGTCTATTCAATTTCTTAGGTGAAATAAGGTCAAAATGTGCTCTGACACCTTCTGTTCCTTTTGTTGTCCAAGTCTAACACAAAAACAGGTTTCTGTTCAGATTTCTCTTTCAACAGTTATCTTCAGAATGTTTGGCCAGAAACTGTGGCCTAGACAATTATCTTATCCAAGGTAACCAAAGTTTGTGTAATGCCAGCAGGTCTCTGAAGTTAAGATTCCTTTTCACTTTGTCCTATGATCCTTCCTGGATGAGTTTAGTGAGTTGAAAAATTAAGGAGATGCCCAATGCCAACCTAGCTCAATTTATTTGGGAAATGCCTTCTAAATAACTTCAGGACAAAAAATATGTTCTTCACAACCTAGCTGTGAAGCAGTTTGCCCTTAAAATAGTGTGCCTAATGCTTGTGCTTTATTTGTTTGGGTGAGGAAAAATGTAATAGACTCTTAGGATAATATCATAACTTAAGAAGTGACACATTTCAATCAAGAAATAAAACCTTAGATCGGTCTGAGAAGAAATAAAACCACAGGGAACCATTACTTCATTGGGACAAAAATTTTTAGTCTTCAAATTCCTTGCCAAAAAGGTAAGCTCTGACGAAGTGTTAGAATAAGGGCCATGGATATGGATGATTCTGTGTGCTTCCATGGCAATAAAGTTGCTGCTTCTTACATGCAGAAACATGCCTTTTAGAGCTCTATTTAATTCCAAAATAATTAATATTTTTCCTGTCAAAGTAGTTAGCAGTAGGGTTCGGTGGTTAAACTCTACTTGCAGAACCAGAGCAAATGGTGGGTAGGATTTGGGGTAATGTCAACTTATAATGTTATGTGATTAGTATTCATTTATTCCTCTATGACTAATAAAATTAAAGTTCATAATTTCTTTTTTTTGCCAAATTGTGATAATTTTTATAACTCAAGTCAATGAAAACATTATGAAGTCAAAGACTAACCAAGACTTAAAGTCAGAAGGCCTCTGCCACTTACTAGCCTGTGACCTTAGGTTAGTCAATTAACTTCCAAGGGCCTCAGTTTCTGTACCTATAAATTGTAGATTTTATAGAACAAATCCAGGTGTCAGCTAAGACACCTCTGAATTGGAAATATTGCCTTATGGAAATCAGCTGTTTACATGATTTCTATATTTTCTGTAATCTTAACTATTCACTGAAGCTAATAAGTCACTTAATTTTTTCACCTTGTCTGTGATCCTACCCTGAATGACAAGAGGAGCTGGATATTGTATATGACATCCTGCATCATATATTAAACTCATGCAGGCTGTTTTGGAGTGGTGTGTGATTATACTGTTTGTGGAATCATGAAGTCATAGAATTTCAGAGCTACGTTGTGTCTTCTTATTCCAAAGCTCATTTTGTAGATGAGCAAC
Source organism: Gymnobelideus leadbeateri (assembly GCA_011680675.1). NCBI lineage: Eukaryota > Metazoa > Chordata > Mammalia > Diprotodontia > Petauridae > Gymnobelideus > Gymnobelideus leadbeateri. The sequence continues at coordinate 310,434 of WOXC01006611.1, read as the reverse complement.
TGAGATGCAGAGTAGTTAAGGAAGAACCAGCAGTTGAACCAAGGTCTCATGATGTCAAGTGTTCTTCCACACTGCCAGATTGAACATATTTTTATAATTCTTAAATATGGAATTGTTAAGTGCAGTCTAAATCAGTGCATCCCACTACTGTTAACTAATTTTTTTAACAGCAAAAATTCTATTTCCTTTTTGGTAGAAAGCCAGGGTTTGATTGGCTAAAATGAAGAATGGTAATTTGTGTCCCTTTGTGGTTCTTTTCCAAAACAGATATTTCCTTACTAACAACTTTTTCAGTTTCTTTAAATATTTATGTGAAACCGATATATTATGAGCATATCAAGCAATTATTCAAACCTGTTAAATGTATTCTGAGATAAATTTCAGGACAGAGGCTTCTCTGAGGAATGTATTAAAGTCTAGGTAATAGTCATAATTTTCCTTGTCAGTTAAACATAGTGACAAAGGGGGAACGAGTATGGTTGGAATGGGAAGAAAATTGGAAACTGTTGTGTTTTGACCATCCCAGTAGATGGGAAAAATGCAATAATAATGTGGCCTGCCCTTTATTTAGAGTACACACAATTCGTGACAGTGAATTTTATAACCCCTCAAATTATACTTAATAAATATGAGAAGATACAGGTTTTCTTGATTACTTGGACTTAAGTGTTTATTCAAGTTTTCATGAGGCATTTGTCTTAATTTAAACAGAACTCTGCTTACTGACTTAATGCCATTTTTTTTTGATGTGGACTTTGTACACATGAAACAAGTTTGGGTTTTTTTTTGGTGAGAAGAGGGAAGAATCCAAATGAATTTCAGTTGTAAATATATTAAACAGAGGCATTGATTGGTTGTTGGTTGGTTACTTTGATCAGTACTGGATTTGTTACTTTTCAATTGGTAAATTGTTGCACAGAGCTTCAGTCTTTGTGAAAAACATTTCTGTAGATACTGAAAACAATTCAGATTGCTGAATACTGGTATTTCTTTGGTGGCTCTCAGAAATGAAAGATTACTCATATTTTCCTTTTTGGTGTTGATGTTACATGGACACTGGTGATGCTAGCACAATGTGGATGTTGTTGCTGAGATGGAGGAGAATGAAAGAGATAGGTTTGCAACACAGCCTGAACAATGGCACAGAGCCAGTGGGCTGAAAAATGGCAAACATGTCATAGTTAACAGCTGGATACAGAAATATTTCTCTTTAATTTGGAAGGATAAAATTTTTTTCACAGCAGGGCACTCTCAAAAGAATACAACATCAAAGAGGGTGGGTCTCACCAGTCAAACATCATCTGGCTCCAGGATGGAGCAAAATGAATGAACTGTCAGGACTTTTTTCCAGCATATGTGTTTTTGCCAAGTGCAAAGTAAAAGGTTCAGTGGCGTGCCTAGATCACAGAACAAGTCCTGATAATGGAAAGATGCTTCCCCAAAGTCTTCCTCTGATCAACTGACAGTAAATGTCTCCAGATTGATTGATGGTGGACTCTGTATTGATGGCCTCTGCCACCCTTAGAGATAAGTGAGATATGCCAAATGCTTAACAACTCTGGAGAGCTCCTGTGACTCCACGTTCTAACCCTCACAGCAACCAAAGATTGGAAAAAGACTTGATATGATACTTAGCAAGCACTAAGTAACAATGATGCAACTAAAATACCTCTTTCGGGCTGTCCAAAGGTTAACTGCCCTGGTGGGAGTCCCACAAACAGTGCTTTACTATTTATTGACAGTTTTCAACTGTTTTTCTGATTACTGTATTTCAGTCTTGACTTATATGTTGGTATTATCTGCAAACTCAACATAAACATAATGATTTTCTAATATTTCTGGAACCTGATGGATGTGAATGGACAAAGTACAGTATCCAGTTTTATCAGCATTACTGAAAATAGAATAGCTCATTGTTTATACCCCTTACTCAGTCATTTTATAGAACACTGAATGCAGTTTGCAATTGTAGCTAATGTTTGAGGATGCTCTAAAGCATCATCATCTGGGAAATTCATCATTCTAGACATTCCAAAAGTATGCTAAACAAAAATGGGTAAAAGTGCTTCCTTACTGAAAACAAAACAGATAATTCATGTGGGGGAAGGGAAAATGATTGAAATGCAAGCCTTCTGGTTGCTATAGATCTAAGATATTGTTGACAAACAGCACAAATAAAATTGTCTCAATGGTTGACATTTGTGATTGCTTGCATCTAGGAGGTTTAATAATTTGTTGCATTGAATTAAAATGAACCTTGGTCTTTGAATACTCATCTTGGACTTATATACATATTGACATACAAAATTCTACCCTACCTCTAGATCATTGTAGGATAATTGGTTCAAGACTGGACAGGACCTTAAAAAACATCTAGCCTATTCCGCTCCTCAAACAGATTTGTCAACAAAGACTTAAAGCTGCTAGAACTTGTCTGTGGTCACACAGCTATTGTGATCATTATGATATCTTGCCAGTATAAAGCAATGGCCTTAATCCAGGCTTGGGAATCAGAACCATTTATTCTTTACAACCCACATGTGTTGCTATTTCAAGTGCTTTAGTGTAGTCTGGTGAATAGAGAGCCAGCCCTAAAGTCAGGAAACTGAGGTTCAAATCCTGCCTCTGAGACAGACTAGCTGAGGAATTGGGCCTCCAAAACAACCTCTCAGTGCCCTAGGCCAGTCTCTAAGACTGCAAATTACAGAGGACTTGCAAATCCGAATCAACGGATGGAGTTTCCACATCAAAAGTTCCTGACATCAATAAAATCACAAGTCAGTACAAAGAAAATGTTACTTTAGACTTTTTTCATTTTTTTAAAAATGAGATTTTCCTTGCCATGTGGTTGCTTTATAGGAATTTTTTTAGTAGCAGATTAAGTAAATACTGCAATGACAAATGTGCAGAATAATAAGAATGATTCATATTTGATTGATTCATTATGATTTGCAAAGTGCTTTCCCAAAGAACAATCCTTTGAGGCAGATAGGATTAATATTGTCTTTATTTTCCAGATGCTTAAGTGAGTCTCCCAGGATAACAAAGCTAAACAGTGTCAGAACCAGGACTCAGAACTATATTTTTAGGCTTTGGCCAATCCTCTTTTCAGTGTTTCATGTCACTTCTCTAACAAAAAGGAATTAGTTTGGTAAATACATACAGATTACTATGATTGCTAGCATTTTTCTCCCCTCTCATTCAAATATTTAGGCACCTCAAAAATATTTTTTAAAGGAAAAGTTCCAGCAATTTTTCTCAATATGTCCTGCAAGTTGGACATTTGACATATTATTTTTCCCCTAACCTATTAAAATTGTCATTCCTATTAGCTCTGCCATGTATCCCTACTATGAACTTTCCATGTTTATTTAGTTGTTTTCTTCTTTGTAATATTTTAGACTCAAAATACAAAAGATGGGACACTGAAGTACGTTTAGGTATTGTTTGGGGGGCTTAATTTTTTCTATTTCTTTAGATTGAGGAGCAATTCATAGAGTCCTTGGGCTTCTGGATCACCAATCTGCTACTTTCCTGTAAAAGCCCACTGGGATTAATGAAAGAATGCAGTCCTGGCAGTGGAGTCCCCAGAAAAGAGGGAGATGATAATCTGTCAGATCACATCTAAGGTGTTTCGTGAAGTTGGGACCACCATCTTTTAAGATCGACACTGTCCCTGGCGTACATTCAGGGGAGGGCAATAGGACAGTGAAGTATCTTGAAACAATGCTCTATTAGGAAAATAGGTCATGTTAGCCTGGAGAAGACCTACTGACAATGAATCACCCAGTCCTATTCACTGGCACATTTTGAACAGACCCAGAGTAGCCTCACATGCCTATAGCAGTAATGTGCTACACCAGTAGCTTAGAGGAAAGGAAACCACTCCTTCTGTCTGGAAGCTAAAGAACAGCAATGACCTTAAGAAGAAAGGATAGGATGCCCTTCTGTGCTGGTTTCAAGGGATCTCGATGCTCTCTGGCTCACTGGATGATACTGCAGAGTTCTGGCCGAGAGAGAGAAGTTTGGAGTATTCTTGTTTGTATTCATTCCACCATGAAACTCTCTCTTGCAGCATCTGGAAGCCAGGTTCCCTTTCCTCATGCGTTATAAAAATGTGGTTTTCTTTCTGAGTCTTGAATTCTCATCCAAGATGAGATGGATTCATCATTTTGTGTCACACAGCACTTAACACAATGCCTAGAACATAGTAGGTGTTCAAAAAAGGACAGTGGACTGGCATGTTAGTTGAAGAGGCTTGGAGGCAGGTGCTGAGCCATTCAGTTCACCAGGAGTTGTGGTGATAAGATTTGATATTACACAGATTCTTGTCTAAAAGTATATTCTGAAACCAAAATGTGATTAGTAATATTGGAACATATGATACCCTTCACACATAGATAATAGTCTTCAAATATTTGAAGTGATTTCTTACATAAGAAAGATTAGATTTATCCCATAGGATCCCAAAGAACAGAACTAAGGACCAGCAGACAAAAGTCCTAGAAAGGCAGATTTAGGTTCAGTATATGGAGGTTTCAAAGAAAGAAAAGTAGAGACATCCACTTATGAAAAGAATTGCCTTGTGAAACGAGAATTTCCTTTCTGTTGTGGGTTAGGATACTAATAATACTCAGGAAACATTAGGTAACTCCTCCTCCTTTTCTCTTTCCCCTCCCCACACTCCTTAATCTCCCATCACCCATAATGCTATTCAGGAATGTTGTGAACAAGGAAGGTGTGGCTTACACATGGGGAAGATAGGGTTAACTTTTCCCCCATGTGGATTAACCAGGACCCAACCATGGGCTTTTTGGCCAAGAAGAGTATGAAAGCAATCTTTAGGATTTTTGTGGAGAACTCCTGAGACCCTAGGGAATCCCCTTGCTGACTTCTTTTAATCTTTTTGCCTCTTATTTGCTGCTTTTATTTATTTTTATTTTAACAAACTGCTTTTTAAAAAATGTCTTGAGAACCTCTTCTACCTGAGGGTATTGGATTATGTTTTGAGTAAAAAGGATTGTTTGTTTAAACTCTTAGGCTCTGAGTGATCCATTATACCAGATGTGGAACCATGGCCCAGACACCATCACCACAGGTGTTCAAGCAAAGGTTGAATGAAGACTAATCAAAGAAATTGTAAAAGAAATTACAATATGAAGAGGGAGATTGGGCTAGGTGACATCTAGGTTCTTTATCAACTTTAGAATACTCTAATTCAATGATTCTAAATTTGGTCTGATTTGAGGTTCTTCGTTAAAAAAAAAAATTGATCCTGTAAATTATAGGTTCTTACTAAATTGAAAATATTTTTTAACTTTCAGATTATTGGCCTTCCCAAGATGATCAAGATTTATTTTCCATACCTGCAGTTTAATAGCAATTTTGCTAATTAAGAAAAGTGTTTGGTGTTTGGTCATCATTATTTAATTGCTTGGTGATAGCAACTTGACTGTTAACTGCCTATCTGTGGCCTAGAAATTTTTTTTTAAGATGTGGTATCTGTCTTTTGAATGATAAGAAACTTTCTGACTGCACTGATTGACAGTGACTTTCATTGTCATTGTCCCCATAGAACAGAACAGAATTGAAGTCCCCAGGCATTGGGAAAAACATAGACATCAGATCTTTAACAAATTTGATATAACCATGTGTAATTTCTGCATGATTTCTGTTTATGTATGAACTCTGCTTGTGTGAGGCATAGACAGAGAGACCTACCTATTCCTTTCTAGAGGTACATATCGATGGAGACACTTCTCCTTCTCTACCTACCTTGCTGGGTGCTTGTTCTTTTCCAAGATCAATGTTAAGCTAGAACTACATCTATTCCACACAACAAATATTGGTAGTCCTGGGGTAGAATACTTTGGGGGCCCAGGATAAATGCCACTTTCCCTGACTAATCTCAGGGGATAGTAATTCTACTCATACTGTTGCCAGCTTAACTCCCTCCCATCAAATTCTGGTTATACAAAGACCCTTTAAAATAGCTAGCACACCTCTTTATCAAAATAAACAGAAACCAGGAAAGTTTATATATACACACATATATGTATATTTACATGTGTATATATCTATATGTATATATACATACATATACATACACACATGTAATATGTGTGTGTGTACACACACACACACACACACACACATATCTTAGAATAGAACAAAGGATATCTTTCCATTAATTGTCCTGCAATGATGCTTCATCAGGGCATGGCGTTGACCCTGGGTTCTTGAAGTTTATGCCAGTGGAAAAAAGCTCTGGCAGGGTCTACCAAGCTGGAAACACTCAAAGGCCTGGGGATAGACCATGTGTCTGTCATCTGAGGATCAACCTGGTTATGTTTGGAGAGAATCATTACAGGAACATTGTGCAACAAAGGGACTGGCCAATATGCCCAGTTCTTATGAGCCTATACAGAATGGCATTGGCTTGCTTGTTGGATGTAATTCCCTATGTAGAAGAGGCTGGGTAAGTTGTTTCCTGAAAATTTGTGATGGCATGTAGTAGAAGTGTCCTGGAAAGGTTTGGAGCATGTATAGAAATTCTGTAACTGGTTCAGGTCTGCTAACCACATGGCTCTTTGATTGGCTGAGGAATCATTCACAAAGGCATTAGTTGGCCTCTGCCCTACTTGTCTTGGTGTAACTTCTCTGTGCGATTTCTTCCTGCTAGAAGGTATCTGGTGAGAGAAAGTGCTTTAGGTCTTCTCCCTGTTGGAGGTTGGCATGTGTCCCTGTGCACAGTCATTGGCTCTTTGCCAGCCTCAGTGTTTGTTCTCCCCATAACAATAGACCATCAGGTAATGAATATTTTTAGCCATAACAGCTCATCAAGACCATCTACCAGTATAAGAAATTTCAATCTGTATTACTGGAGGGTCTGGTCATATAAACAAGATTATTGACTATTGAATAAGAGATAGATGATAGTCATGGCTAATGTACAAATGACTAATATTTATCAATAATCATTATATTATGCCTCTGCTATGTTTCTCTTTTAATATAATTATTTATTTTCCCAGGCTTGCTCCCAGATCCATATATCCAGCCCCAGTCTCTCTGTTGAGATATAGTCACACATCTCTAATTGACTCTTGAACATCCTAAGCTAGATTGATTTCCCATAGGTAGTTCAAACTTAACATCTCCAAAGCAGAACTCATTACATTTCCTCCAAAATCCTACACCTTTTCTGACTTTCCTTTTATCATTAGGGGCACCACTGTCCTCCCATTCAACCAAGCTCATAACCTTGGAATCACTTTCACTCTCACTCCATATACACAATCAATGCCAACTCTTGTAATTTCTACCTTTGCAACTTCTTCTGTGTATGGTCCCTTCTGTCCACTCATACAACCACAAACCAAGTATAGAATCTCATCTTTTCTTGTTATTGAGAAGTCCAGCATGCATTGACAGGAATATGCACATGTAATGACTTGTTTACAATGTGATACTACATGGTTACATGACACAACATTGCATCATTGAAATTTTGATATAGGAAAAAAGCCCATAAACTTACAATAAATTATTCAATTTAAGATGCATCATTTAAAATATTTTATATTTTTTGGAATTACTCAAATTAAAAAAAAAAACATTGAAGGAATAAAGAAAGTAAATTTCTAGGGAGGGGCACTGAGTAATTTTTTCTTTGAAAAAGGGATAGGGGGCCAAATAACTTTGGGAACTTCTGCTCTAGTACTTCTTGTGATATTGAGGTGACCTTGGAATCTCAGAGGTTCTGATATGGAATACAAGTTCTAAAAGTCCTACCAAGCCAGAAGGGTTCTGAATAGAGGCTTGGTAATAAGCTACGTATATGTCCTCTAAGGACCACCTATCTCAAATGGAAAAAAACCCCAAAAACTCCTCATTGGAAAGTTGGCCATCAGGTGATGATTGTTTTTATTATTATTAATGGCTAACACTTATATAGTGCTTACAGTGTGCCAGACACTGTGCTAAGAGCTTTACAATTGTTATTTCATTTGAACCTTATGATAACCTTGGCAGGTAGGTGCTATTATTATCCCTATTTTATAGACAAGACCACAGAAGCAAACAGAGGTTAAGTGATTTGACTCTGGGTCACCCAGCCAGTGAATGTCTAAGACTGGATTGTTGTTAGTCAGCAGATATATTAAACACTATTTGCCAGCCACTGTGCTTAATGCTGAGGATGCAAATAAAGGCAAAAGACAGTTCTTGCCTTTAAGTAACTCATAGTCTAATGGGAGAGACAACATGAAAACAAGTACAAACAAATAAGCTATGTACAAAATAAATTGAAGATAATCAGCAGCAGGAAGATTACTAGAATTAAGGTGGCTCAGGAAAGATTTCCTGTAGAAGGGATTTTAGGTTGGACTTATTTTTATTATTAGCTACAAATTGTCAAACGCATTTTTAGAGTCAGATGAGATTTGGGATCAAATCATAGTTACTTGACAACAGGAAAGTCACTTAACCTCATTAAACATGTCATCTCCACAACAAATACAGTAGTACCTGTGATAACTACCTCATGGAGCTGCCCTTCTGAAAATCAGAGATAAAATCTGTAAAAGTTCTTTGCAAACTTTAAAGAACTATGTAAATATAACTGATGAAGATGAGAATGATCAAACTGCTCACTTAGGCATGGAGAGAGGGTCCAAATTAATAAAATCTCTGAATTTTTGAAATAGGGAAGTATGTCTTTGGGGAGGGGTAAGGGGACTGATAAAATCAAGGATAATTTATAACTTTGGCTGAAAAAAAAGATCTCTTTTGATTAGGATATGGTCCTCCAGGATGAGAATAGTTACTAATTAAATAACTATCTGTTTGGAAAAGAAGTGCCAATGCAGGTTCAATTTATGAATTTGATGAGACAAGAGGTGGGAAAAGAAGTTTTAAAAAGTTATACAACTGCAATGTAGATCATCATTAAGGAAATAAAATTGTATATTATATAAATATATGTATCTTGGAAATCTAGACCCATGTTTTCACCAGTATAGGATATTGATGGTGGTCTGACTCCCTATGTCATTGCAGATTAGCAGCTATTCTACAATTTATAGTCTTAGAGAGTTGTGGGGAGATACCAAGAGCTTCAACGACTCTCCATTGATTGTTTGTGTAAAAGGAAGAACTGGAACCCAGATCTTCCTGACTCTAAGATCAACTCTCTGTCCACTGCACTACATTATTTTTATAATTAGAAAAATATCAAATAAAAATTGAAATAATGAGTGTAAAGCATTAGATAAATGTCAGTTTTTACTGGGGAAGGAGTAAGGAATGGATGGAGAATTTGGAGCTTGTAATACCTGGGTTCAAATTCTGCCATTAAAATTTGTTAGCTGTACTTAGTTTCATGCTAATCATACCACCTGCCTTATAAGATTGCTATAAAAACCAAATGAGATAATTTATGCAAAATTATTATCTATTATTGTATTGTCTATTATTTTATCTATTAATGTATTATCTATTATTTTATGTGCTTGATAGGGGTTTTAACGAAACCATTTAAAAATCTAAAATCAGAAATGAATAGTGTATAACAGTCTATGCTGTGTACTTTTATTTCAACTGTGATCTTTAAAGTGTACATCCTTTCTTTTCTATTTAAATTATGTTGACTCATATATTTATTAGCATATATCCTTTGCATGTTCACTTATAGTAGCCAGCACCCTAGCACACCCAGGGTGGATGCCAACACATGTTCTTAGATCTGCTTCTCCAAAGGAAAGCAACTCAAAATGGGTTAACAGTCTTGCTCTAATCAAAGATATGTCATTTACCTAGTTCAGGGGGAAAAGGTCAGCACCTCAAACTTCAGAGAATACAGAGGTTACAAGCAGACAAAAAATACAGACAGAGAAACAGATCAGCAGACAGGCTTCCAGCTGTCTGACCATTACATCCATATCTAGTCAGTTACCAGAGAGGGAAGCACCAACATCTGGGTTTTCAAAGCCTGGGGGCTCAATGGCTGCCCAGAGTCTCATCTGGTCAAATCACACAACTCTTCTCAAAGAGAGCCCTAAAACAAAACCTCACATCAGGGTATATATAATATAGCCTTGTCCTGGATCAGAGAATGTAACAACCCTCTTGTCCCACTGCCCAATCACAAAGCACCAAGGTGTGGGCATTCCTGAAAACCAAGCCTCCTGCCACAGGCTCCATGTGACCACATTCAGCCTATTAGGGGCCAGAATATATTTTCAAATCAAGGAAGGTTTTCAGAGTCACTTAGGCCTATCAAAGGGCCTAGGGGCAGGGAAGATCTTAAATTCCCATTCCTATAACTTCACCTCAATTAGTGTCATTTTTCTTAGAGACTATAATGTATTTATACTACATGTAATCTCTTTATATGGCCACACATTCCACTGTGAATTGAAAGGACTGCTTTTTAGTAGTGGTTAACATTATCTTTTGTGCTCCATTTCTCCCTACTAATCTGCCAAGGATAGAGACTAGATTTGTAATTTCATCAGTAGAGGACAGACTTCCAGATGAGAAACTGTTCTTTACCAATGCCGGTTGACACTTTCTCTGTGACCTTGTCTTGATGTGCACACAGCACAGAATATCAAGTATATAGTGTAATTGAGAAAGTTTTTGGTAATTATTAATAAGAATTATTATGTTTCATTTAATTAGCTAATTTAAAATATTCAAATAATTTTCTAAATATCTAGAATTATTTTTTTAAGAATGAAATGTTTGGTGAAATGAACATTTTAAGAAGCTACAAACCCTTTTTAGGTTAAACCCTTTAAACTAAACCTGCTTTTTGAGAACCAGCCTAGCTAAGTACAGAGAGATTAATTACCAATAAGTTGGCCACTGGATGATGAATTTCTTGGCCATGGCAACTTGTTAAACAAAGAAAAATAGAAAAATACAAAATATCCCTAGTTCTGTGTGGCCCCCTTCTGCTTCTTCAGAGATGGTGGCAGAGTGGTGAAAAAGGTGGCAGAGAATGCCAAAAATAATACTATTTTTGGACCATCTCTAAACTTTAACTTAGCTGTTGGCACTCTAAATATGAAATCCTTGTCCAACGATCAACCAGAAGACATACTACTGGAGGGACTGAATCATATCAATCTTGACATTCTCACTATAAATGAAACACCCCCCCCCCAAAAAAAAAAACCCTTGCAACTAAATGGAAAGATAGCTCACAGGTTGTCCTTGAAGAAACAAATAATAGTCATTGGCAGAGTTAGTTTTATCATGAGCTCAAGGACAATAAGAAATGTAATTTCATGGGACTCTTGATTATTTTGTATTTTTGTGCTCATAAGTATTTGTAAAAGAAAAAAAAGGCCATCATGGAAATAATGCAGTATATGCTCCAACATCTATAATTGAGTATGAGAGGCTGAGAAATTCTAAGAATAACTTAATAATATCTTTCAAAATAACTAGCATACACTTTGGTTCTTGATGACTTCAAGGCAAAAGTAGGAATGGATGAAGATTTTGGAAACCATGAATCATGGATAAGTTATGAGATCATCCAAAGACTTGCATATTGCACAGAATCTTCATGTATACTGGACATGACAGGGAGCAAATAATAGCACAAAATTAAAATGGATCATATTTTAACAAACAGGAAACTACTCATTACCAATGTAAGGAGCAACTAGCCAGCTAACTTGGGAAAAGTTCCTCATCAGAAAACTGGTCAGTAGTGGTGGTGGTGGTTGCTTTCATTCTTGTTCTTCTTGCTCTTCTTCTTCTACTCCTCTCTTCCTCCTCCTCCTTGGAACTAATCCATAGGTACTAGGTGAGAGGGATGTTGCTTAACCTTGTGGAACCTGTTTAATCATCTGTAAAAATAAAGACAATAATGCATATAACATACACATTGTAGAATCATTGTTCTTGAAATTTATGTGTTCAGTCAAATTAGTATAAAATGAAAAGGAAAAGAAATCAGAAAAGCACATGACAAGCAAAGTCATGATACAATTGATATAATTCAATTTTGAACTATTAAAACAAGTAATTAATAATGAAAAAAGGCTAATAAATAGTAGAAATGACATAGTACAGTGCCTGACACAAAGCAATTGCTTTATAAATGCCTGTTGACTTGAAAAAAATTACAATTATTAAATGCAAAAGTTTAACTGATGTCAATCAAGTATCATAACAAGGAGACATAAAGAGCCTAAAATAATGGAATATTATAAACCATGTTAACTCACAAAGCTAAAAGAAATGGAGGTTTTAAAAATCAATTTAAATAAAATTTGTTGTGATACTCAACTAAGCAAAGTTATTCCAAAGGTATTTTAGGATGAAAATAGGAGAACAACAAATAAAGGAAAAATGGAAAAGATCTGCAAAGATTTTCATAATAGGCTTTTCCCACCATCACCAACAGTAGGGTTACCATACTTGTACTCTAACATCATAGTCCCAGGTGTGCTTATAGAGATGGCATTAAAGAAAACGAAGATGGGAAAAGTAGCTGTATTAGATCAAGACTATATTGAACTGATCCAGGCTGGCAATGACACAATTGTGAGGACACTGAGAGATCAATTCACAAGGTATCTAAAAATCCGGAAGATACCAGAAACACACAAAAAAGATATTAGTCAAAACAAACTTGAATGAGATAATACCAATAATTGCTGATTATTATTACAAAAATATATAGCTCCTTTTCATTTGTATATTGACCCTATTTTACAATCCATCTTAATCTCTGGGAATGGTAGTCTACAACTTAATGAGACACAAAAATACATTCTGAATACAATATCAAGGTAACTTTAAAATGGAATAGTTCTTTCATGAGATATTTAATTCTGGAGGCAGTTATAATCCCACATATACAGAACAATAAGAAAGCAGTGTATGAATTATATAATTTAAAAATATTTTTTACTGAGATTTCTTGTTCAGTAGTCAGATAACTTATCAAAGCATAGCAGTTTCTAATTGTAATCTGAGGACAGAAATCTAAAGGAGAAGCTTTTCTATGTTTTGGGATTGAGTGCTCATAGTTTTTGCAGTTCTCACATCCCATCATTTACCATTCTTTTGCATAAATGATTTGGTTTGTTAACATTGCTACGACCTAAAAATATTAAATATTTGCTGACTGGTCATATAAACTTGTAGCCAACCTAAAGTCAAAATATTATTTTAATAATTCTGGGAGCCTACCTGTTTTTCACTGAGGGTCTCAAATTGCTAACAAACATTGCTATTGGAAAATATAATTTCCTGAACTTTACAGAAAGATGAGGGGATTTTTAAAAGGGCAGTTGTTTTAAATGGAGACATGAGGGGCAACCATTCAATGTGCCCTGTCCAATGTCACACATTAGAATGATTGGTAGCTAATACTAAAAATCTGTGCTTCCCAATCCAGGGATTATTTTCCATGGCAGTTCTTTGCTAAATTTTCAGTTACCATGTTTCTAGAAATTCAAATTTATATGGAACAACTCAGAAAATTTTATTTATCAAGGTGAAAAGCCATTCAATAGCCTAACAGTGGTATATTTGTTGAACTTAGGAATAATTCCTTTCAAAATGAGAATTAAAACAAAGATATTCAAGAAAAGGTTTAATGATTCCCCCCCCTAATTCCAGACAATCATCTACTACCATTCATTTGAATAGGTTTGGTTTGGTTATTATGCTGATATTCAAGGACTCGAGTTTTTAAAAGTGATCAGGATGGGACAGAGTCAAGATGACAGTGTACAGGTATCAATCTGGCTGAACTCTCCCAACATTCCCCTTCAAACAACTTAAAAATATTAAGGAAGCAAAGTCAACAAAAAGCCAAAGGGAGACATTTAGGAGATCAGCAGGAGAGCTTTGTGACACTGGGTGGGAGCCAGTTTGGAGCCTTGGCAGAAGCATCAGCAGTGGGCCTTGAAGGAGTTTGTGATAGCAGCAGCAGTAGCAGCAGCTCCTTCCAGAGTTCTCAGCCCAGACATGGTAGGGAGGTCAGAAAACTGGTCAGAAAGAGACAGGGGGCTCTTTGCTGGCACTGGGTGCAGCTGGTGCTGATTGGCAATTCTATTGACCACGAGCAATTTTGAGTTGCAGTTCCATATCAGGAAGGAGCACTGGTGCTTGTGGCTATAGAACAACAGGAAACATGGTCACCGTTCTAAAGCTAAGAGGATCACTAGTGTTTGTTGCTTTAGGGGAGTAGAAGTCCTTCCTGGGTAAGTCCAGGATAGCTATGTGATCATACCTCTCCCCCATCACATCAGCTTGGAAGCACAAAAAAACTTGAAGACCCCTGCAACTAGCTCTGAAAACAGTAGCATAAAAAAGCCTGAAGCTTGGGACAGTGCTTTTCCACCCCCAAGTAAGCAGAACCCAACTTGAACATAAAGTTCAAAGTCAAAAAATAGACTGGAAAAATGAGCAAACAATAATAACAACAAAGAACTTGACCATAAAAAGCTATTATGGTGGCAGGGAAGAACAAGACATAAACTAAGATGAAAACAATGTGAAAAGAGTTACAAGCAAAGCCAACTGGACTTGAGCCCAACAGGAATTCCTGGAAGAGTTAAAGAAATAATAGGAATAGAGGAAAAATTGGGAAAAGAAATAATAGTGATGCAAGAAAATTATCAAAAGAGAATTAATAGTTTAGTAAAAGGGGCACAAAAATACTGAAGAAAATGACTGCTGAAAAGCCAGAATTGTCCTAAGGGTAAAAGAGGCACAAATATTCATTCAAAAAAAGAACTCCTTGGGGGGTGACTGAGTGGTGCAGTGAATAGGACACCGACCCTGGAGTCAGGAGAACCTGAGTTCAAATTGGGCGTCAGACACTTAACACTTACTAGCCGTGTGATCTTGGGCAAGTCACTTAACCCCTCCTGCCTCCAGGGCCAGTGTACTATTCACTGCATCATGTAGCTGCCCCTCCAGTTCATTTTATAGACAAGAAATTAAGCCAAACAGAATAAAATGATTTGCCTAGGGTCATATAGCTAGTAAATGTCTGAGGTCAGATTTGAACTCAGGATGATGAATCTTCCTGTCTCTAGGTCTGGCACTCTATCAACTACACCACATAGATGCACTAGATATCGTAAATGAGGAGCAGGGAGAAGTCTAGGTTGAATGTATGATAGAATGTGAGAAGGGGAGTAAGGTAATGAAGCTAGGAAAATAGCTTGGGGGGGCGGAGCCAAGATGGCGGAGTAGAAACAGCTCTTCCAAGCCTCTCTGCCCCCAGATTCCCCA
The DNA here is from genome assembly GCA_011680675.1 of Gymnobelideus leadbeateri. Taxonomy (NCBI): domain Eukaryota; kingdom Metazoa; phylum Chordata; class Mammalia; order Diprotodontia; family Petauridae; genus Gymnobelideus; species Gymnobelideus leadbeateri. Next base: position 295,161 of record WOXC01006611.1, on the reverse strand, counting down.
CAAACTATGTAAAAAAGGACTCTGAACAACTTCTGGAGCCCCAGCACCCACAGAACGACACAGAGAAGCTAAACTCCCGCTGAGGACAGCCCAGCAGCCCTGCAGGAAGGACCAGCACAGAGGTCTGGGAGCCGGCAGCATGCAAAGCGCAGAGCGCAGGAGCCGAGCCGAGCCCGGGTCCGCGTGAGCCGAGGTTTTAGCCCCAGGGCGGCAGGGCCGGCAGCCAGCTGGAGGAACCCCAGAACACCAGGAGCTGTGGCGACTCCAGAATTATCAACATAGACATGCCCAGGACAAAGTAAGAGGTTAGTGTCCTATGGACTTTGGGACCTGTATTTGGGGAATGCGTCATCTCCCTCCCCTGGGGGCTAGAAGCCGCTGAGGAGACACGCCATTTTGTAGTTTTCAGAGGCAGCTCAGGCTCCCAGCCTACAAATCGTGGGGAGATCCAGCGATCAGTCTTGGGGGGTAATCGCTCTTGCTTTAACCTCCCTGGATCTGGATTGTGATCTAGGGTGGAAGTTGTAGGTGGGTTTACAGCTTGCCAGAAACGGAAGTTGCCCCCCACACGTTCGGGACGAAAATTCCTCTAGCTGGCCTTAAAGCCATAGTGTGGCAACAAGCCCAAAAGTCAAGCAATTAAGTGGCAACATGCCAAGGCAAAGGAAACAGAAAAATGCAACCCTAGACTCCTATTTTGGGGGCATAGAGCGGGAAAAGGACTGTGAGGTCAGAAGTCCTGCTCCAAAAGCCCCAGGGGAAAACATGAGCGGGTTGCAGGCCATAGAGGACCTTAAGAAGGACTTTAAAAATCAAATAAGAGAAGTGGAGGAAAAATTGGAAAGAGAAATGAGAAGGATGCAGGAAAAGTATGAAATGAGGGTCAACAGCCTGACTGAGGAAAACAACACCTTAAAAAATAGACTAACTCAAATGGCAAAGGAGGCCCAAAAGGGCAATGAGGAGAAGAATGCCTTAAAAAGTCGAATTTGCCAGATGGAAAAAGAATCTCAAAAGTTCACTGAGGAGATTCATTCCTTCAGAGTTAGACTGGAGCAAATGGAAGCTAGTGACTTTATGAGAAATCAAGATGCTGTTAAGCAGATCCAAACAAATGAAAGATTAGAAGGCAATGTGCAATATCTCATGGGAAAAACCACTGACCTGGAGAATAGATCCAGGAGAGACAATTTAAAAATTATTGGACTACCTGAAAGCCATGATCAAAGAAAGAACCTAGAAATCACCCTTCAAGAAATTCTCAAGGAAAACTGCCCTGATGTTTTAGATCCAGAGGGCAAAATAGAGGTTGAAAGAATCCACAGATCACCTCCTGAAAAAGATCCCAAAAAGAAAACTCCCAGAAATATTATAGCCAGGTTCCAGAATCCCCAGATCAAGGAGAAAATACTACAAGCAGCCAGGAAGAAACAATTTCAATATTGTGGAAACACAATCAGAATAGCCCAGGACCTGGCAGCTTCTACACTGAGGGATCGAAGGGCATGGAATATGATATTCCAGAGGGCAAAAGAACTGGGAATGAACCCAAGGGTCACCTACCCAGCAAAACTGAGTATTTTGTTTCAGGGGAAAATATGGTCATTCAGTGGAATAGAGGACTTTCAAGCATTCTTGAGGAAAAAACCAGAGTTGAATAGAAAATTTGACATCCAGACTCAAGAAGTAAGAGATGCCTGAGAAGGTAATCAGGGAAAAGAAATCAAAAGGAACTTATCAAAGTTGAACTATTTACATTCCTATATAGAAAAGCAATATCTGTGACTGATGATATCTTTCTCACTATGAAAATAATGGAAGAAGGGGGTGTGGTCATATGAATACATATGTGAATGTGTGTGTATATGGTTACAGTTATATATGGATAGAGGGCATATGTTGAATTTTTGGGGAAGGGAGAATACTCAAGGGATGAAATTATGAGGTGAGAGAGGAAAGTGGCAAGAGGAGATGGGGAGAGACATGGTAGGGTAAACTATCTCATGTAGGGGAAGTGGTTGCAAAGGAGGGGGAGAATAAGGAAGGCTAAAAAGGCAAAACCACATTCACATTGAATTTGGTTCAGGGAGAAAATGACATACATACTAAATGGGATATCTCAACCTGCAGCAGGATAGGGGGAAGGGGGATGAGAGGAGGGATGATGGATGGGAGGGCATCCTTGGGGTGAGGGGAGGTTGGAAGTACCCACTATAGAAGAGGGACAGGATCATGTAGGGAATGGACCAGGTGGGGGGTGGGATGAGTGGGAGGGAATTATAATCAGCCTTGTACAATATATCTACCATGATAATGTTTTGCATAGCTAGACATGTACAACATATACTGAATTACTTATCTCCCAAGAAGGAATGGGTGACAAGGGAGGAAGGAAATGGATCTGAAATTCGAGGTCGTAACATTAGATGTTTCAAATATATATAAATACTATTATTAATACTCTTTTGCCTATAATTGGGAGATAAGATGTGCAGGCATTGGGACACAAAGATTCATCTTCCTCTAATGGAAAAGTCGATGGGGGTATGGGAGAAGGTATGGGAGAGAGCAGATTGGAGGAAGCGATATCTTGTGGGACTGCTATTCTGGGAGGTTGGGTAGGGGAATAATGGGGGGAAAATGATTGTAACTCAAAATCTGGCAGAAATGAATGATGTAAAACAGAAGTTAATAAAACATTTGTTTAAATAAAAAAAAGAAAAAAGAAAAAAATAGCTTGGGGACAGATTAGGAAGGACTTTAAAAAGCAAGCAGAGGAGTTTCCATTTGATTCTGGAGGCAATAGGAATCACTGGATTTTATTGAGTAGAAGAATGACCTGGTTAGCTTTGCACTTAAGGAAAATCACTTTAACAGCTGTGTAGAGGACGATTTAAAGTAGGGAAGGGATGTGAGACAGGGAGATCAACTGCAATATTTCAGGGGATTGTTGGAAAAGTCCTGAACTAGGGTGTTAGCTGGGTGAGTAGAGAAAGGGTCATTTTGCAAGATGCAAAATGCAAAGGATGTTGTAAGAGTAGAAATGGCTGTATATTGCAAATGGTAGAATATATGGGGTGAAGGGAATTAGGGAATTGAGGATATTACTAAAGTTCTGAACCAGAAAGACAGGAAGGATGGCAGTGCCCTAAACAGAAACAGGGGGGTTTTATAAAGGGGAGAGTTTGGAACAGAAGGATAATGAATTGATTTTGGACATGTTTAGTTTAAGATGTCTTCAGGACTTCAAATGAAGAGTCTTCCAAGCTCTTCCCCCTCCATAGTGTTAGTATCAAGTCTTTTGTGAACCTGACTTTGGATCATTGGTACTTGACCCTGAACTGCCCACCCCACCCCCGCTTCTGGGAAACTTATAGTTTTTTTTTCCTTTGACCTAGAATCTATGGATTTGGGTTATGGTGTCTTGACTGTATTCATTTTGGTATTTTTTTTAATTAAACAAATGCTTTATTAACTTCTGGTTTACATCATTCATTTCCACCAGATTATGAGTTACATTTTCCCCCCATTTTTTCTCTACCCACCACCCCAGAATAGCAGTCCCACCAGATATCCCCTCATCCAATCTGCTCTCTCCCATATCTTCTCGATACCCCTTTCGACTTTGCCATTAGGGCAAGGTGAATCTCTGGGCCCCACTGCCTGGACATCTTATGAAACATTTAATTTTAAAACTTCGATTTTCAGATCCATTCCCTTTCTCCCCTGTCACCCACTCCCTCTGAGAAGATAAGCAATTCAGTATGTGTTGTACATGTATATCTATGCAAAACATTACCATAGTAGATATATTGTAAAAGACTGCTTATATTTCCCTCCCACCTGTCTCACCTCCCACCTGGTCCATTCCCTACTTTGATCCTGTCCCTCTTTGATAGTAGGTACTTCTAACCTCCCCTCTCCCCAGAATGCCCTCACCTCCATCATCCCCCCTCTCATCCCCCTTTCCCCTACTCAGGAGAGTGAGGGTAAGATCTTCCATTTAATATGTATGTGATTCTCTCCTTGAGCCAACTTCAATGAAAATATGCTTTTGCCTTTTTGCCTTCCTGTTCTTCCCCTCCCCTGCAACTACTTCCCCTTGCCTCTTCTATATGAGATAGTTTGCCCTACCCTGGCTCTCTCCATCTCCTCTTGCCACTTTCCTCTCTCACCTCTTGACTTCACCCCTTAAGAATCATCCCTTCCTTGGGGTGGCTAGATGGCGCAGCGAGCAGAGAGCCAGCCCCGGAGCCAGAAGGACCCGAGCTCGGATCCGGCCCCAGACACCCAACAAACAAACAAAAACCCAGCCATGTGAACCTGGGCAAGTCACCCAACCCCAATTGCCCTCCAAAAAAAAAATAATCATCCATTCCCATCAAATTCAACCTATGCCCTCTATCCATGTATACCTGTGAACATATGCCATGTACCTTTCTTCAATTATTTTCATAATGAGAAAGGTTTCATCAAACACAGTTATTGTTTTTCCATGTAGGACTGTAAATAGTCCAACTTTGATAAGTTCCTTTTGATTTCTTTTCCTTGATTACCTTCTCAAGCATCTCTTGCTTCTTGTGTCTGAATGTCAATTTTTCTATTCAACTCTGTTTTTTTCATCAAGAATGCTTGAAAGTCCTCTATTCCACTGAATGACCATATTTTCCCCTGAAACAAGGTACTCAGTTTTGCTGGGTAGGTGACCCTTGGGTTCATTCCCAGCTCTTTTGCCCTCTGGAATATCAGATTCCATGCCCTTCTATCCCTCAATGTAGAAGCTGCCAGGTCCTGTGCCATTCTGATTGCGTTTCCACAATATTGAAATTGTTTCTTCCTGGCTATTTGTAGTATTTTCTCCTTGATCTGGGGATTCTGGAACCTGGCTATAATGTTCCTGGGAGTTTTCTTTTGGGGATCTTTTTTCAGCGGGTGATCTGTGGATTCTTTCAACCTCTATTTTGCCCTCTGGGTCTAAAACATCAGGCAGTTTTCCTTGAGAATTTCTTTAAGGATGATTTCTTGGTTCTTTCTTTGATCATGGCTTTCAGGTAGTCCAATAATTTTTAAATTGTCTCTCCTGGATCTATTTTCCAGGTCAGTGGTTTTTCCCATGAGATATTGCACATTGCCTTCTATTCTTTCATTTGTTTGGATCTGTTTAATAGTATCTTGATTGTTCATAAAGTCACTAGCTTCCATTTGCTCCAGTCTAACTCTGAAGGAATGAATCTCCTCAGTGAGCTTTTGAGATTCTTTTTCCATCTGGCAAATTCGACTTTTTAAGGCATTCTTCTCCTCATTGCCTTTCTGAGCCTCTTTTGCCATTTGAGTTAGTCTATTTTTTAAGGTATTATTTTCCTCAGTCAGGCTGTTGACTGTCATTTCATACTTTTCTTGCATCTTTTTCATTTCTCTTCCCAAATTTTCCCCCACTTCTCTTATCTGCTTCTTAAGGTCCTCTATGGCCTGTAGCCAGCTTGTATTTTCATTTGGGGCTTTTGGTGCAGGAGTTCTGACCTCACAGTCCTCCTCCATGCTTTGAGCCTCTTTGCCCCTAAAATAAGAGTCCAGTGTTGAACTTTTCTGTTTATTTTGTTTCATTTGCCTAGGCATATTGCCACTTAATTACTTGATTTTGGGGCTTGTTGCCACAGTAGGACTCTGCCACCAGACAGGGGAGCTTCCGCCCAAACGTGGGGTCTTCACAACTTCCCCCAGTTGGGTGGCCTCTGTAAAGCCTCCACCCACTCTGGCAAATTGGATACCCACCCCAAACTTCCCCCCCAGACCACAATCCAGATCCAGGCAGTTTAAAGCAAAAGCGATTAACCCCCAGACTGATTGCTGGATCATCCTACAGTTCACAGACCAGGAGCTAGATGCAGCTACTGATGCTGCAAAATGGCTTCTGTGCAGCTGTTTCTTCAGCAGCTTTTTGCCCCCAGGGGAGGAAGCCACGTGTTCCCCAAATACTGGTCCCAAAGTCCATAGGGCACTAACCTCTCACTTTGTCCTAGACATATCTGTGCTGATAATTCTGGAATTGCCACAATTGCTGGTGTTCTGGGGTTCCACCAGCTGGCTGAAGGCCCGACCACCCTGGGGCTAAAACCGAGGACCTGGGCTCGGCTCTGCGGGCTGCACTGTTGGTTCCCAGGGTGCTGTGCTGCCTGCTCTCAGGGCGCTGCGCTGGCCGCTCCCTGCAGGGCTGCTGGGCTGTCCTCAGCAGGAGGTTAGCTTCTCTGTGCCGTTCTGTGGGTGCTGTGGCTCCAGAAGCTGTTCAGAGCTCCCTTTCACATTGTTTGAAATTTGTGTGTCATTTTGGTATTTCTTTAAGAAGGTGACCAGTAGATTCTCTCCGTTTTTGTTTTGCTTTTGGTTTTTGTATATGCTTTCTTGAAATATGTCATCCTGGTTTGTTTGGGTTTTTTTGGTCATCATTTTCAGGTTGTGCAGTGATTCTTAGATTATCATTTCTTGATCTGATTTCCAAGCAATTTGTTTTTTTTTTATTGTAGCTACCTTACTTTTTTAATGTTTTGATTTCATTTTAATATTTCTTCTTGTCTCATGATTCATTGTTTTCTGTTCAGAACATTCTAATTTTCAATGAATTTAATTCTTCATTAAAGCTTACCACCATGTGTTCTAAGCTGTTAATTCTCTTTATCACTCTTTCTTTTGTAGCTATCTTTTCACTTAACATTATCTCTTGTATCTGTTGTTTAATTTCTTTCAGGCACTCTTTTTAATTTTAATAGCCAGAATATTCTTTTTTTGTAGGCTTTTTGAATTTGTGGAGTCACTCTGTTCTGGATTTACCTCTCCAGCTTCTCTCAGTTTCACATTTTATTCTGTATATTCATATCTCCAATGTCAGTTTCTGGGTTGTTAGGGGTCAGACTCTATTCCCTTCCATACTTTTGGATTGTGCAGGCAGACACTGTGTGGTCCTAATGCAATGACTAAGACTCAGCTTCATCCTCTGCAGGAATTTCTGGATTTGGGGTCATCTTCCTGATGGCTTGAATTAGGCTTTGGCTCCTTCTCTATCTTCTTCTCTTTGTACATTCTTGACTATGGACTTGACTCCATCCCCTCCTGTGGCCCTGACAGCCTCCAGCTCACTGGTATTGCATTCATATACCACAACTTCTTTAGCCATTCCCCAATTGATGGGCATCCCCTCAATATCCAATTCTTGCCACCACAAAAAGAACTACAATAAATATTTTTATATATAAGGTCCTTTCCCCCTTTTATGATCTCTTTGGACTATAGACCTAGTAGTGATATTGCTGGGTATGCACAGTTTGATTGCCCTTTGGGCATAGTTCCAAATTGCTCTTTAGAATGGTTGGATAAATTTACAACTCCACCAACAATGCATTAGTGTTTCAGTTTTCCCACATCTTCTCCAACATTTATCATTTTTCTTTTCTGATATGTTAGCCAATCTGATAGGTATGAGGTGGTACTTCAGAGTTGTTTTAATTGGCATTTCTGTAATCAGCAGTGATTTAGAGCATTTTTTCATATGTCTCTAGATAGCTTTAATTTCTTTATCTGAAACTTCCTGTTCATATCCTTTGATCACTTATCAATTGGGGGATAACTTGTATTTTTATAGATCTGACTCAGTTCCCTATATATTTGAAAAATGAGGCCTTTATCAGAAACACTTGCTGTAAAAATTACTTTCTATCTTTTTGCTTTCCTTCTAATCTTGACCGCATTGGTTTTGTCTAAGGCATAGCCTTTCTAATAGGCTTGTTTCTTGTAAAAAACAGGGGTAACATGTATATGGTACTTAAGTTACTCCTAGACAACCAATAATTGTCCTTTTAAGATGAATTAATAATACTATTGCTACTACTACTATCACTACCACCACCACTGTTACTACTACTACTGCTACTACTACTATTATTCCTTCTCCCCCTCTTCCTCCTCCTCCTCCTCCTCCTCCCACTGCCATTAGCAGTACCACACTTAATAATAATAATGATAACAGTTCTGTTTGTGTAAGCATATATAAATAAAACAAAGAACTGGTTATGGCCTGGGTCCCTAGAGGAGATTTTACTTTATGACACTCATTAGGCCTTTACATTTGTTAAATAATCTTGACAATTTATTAAATAATCTTGCCTTCCCTTGCTCATTGAAAATATATTATTGTACTAAGAAAACAAGACCTTCTTGGTGGGAGTGGAACTTCCCGATAGCCTGAGCTGTAATAAAAAGTAGTTTATATAGTGGTTTTCAGTTTATGTCATGGTTCATAATAAGCAGGAATTTATGTGATCATTATCTTAACCACATGTGTGAGTTGGAGTAAATATTATTGAATTGCAAATTTTAAAGATCCCCTTAAAAAGGTAAGAATTCACTTTTAGCTGTTTATCTTTATTCTGCTGTTGATAAAATATGAACAAAACAAATACAAACTTAAAAGGATGGTTAACAAACTATAACAAATCAAAGGGATTTGGGCATAATAACTCAATAATATGCACTGAGAATATTTTCCCAGAAGACTATTCCTTAATTGTGGTTTTAATAAAATAGCTATAGGTTTGAATGTGGCGACAGAGACTATTCTGGGGTTCTGTTTTAAAAACCTGTTCAAAGTGTGACTATAAGGTAATGAGATTGTCATTCTTTAAACAAGCCTTTATTAATCACTTACCCTGTGTCAGGCTCTGTGCTAGGCACTGGGCATACAAAGACAAAAACATGAAACTTTCCCTGACTTCAAAGAGCTTACATTTTATTAAGAAGACGTTTATTTTTTGTTTCACAAGCAAACCGGAATGTATAGATCCAAGTTAGTCAGGCAATGGACATAAGTGCCTAGGTGTGCTAAGTTCTGAGGATTCAGAGAAAGGCAAATGACATCTCTTGCTCTCAAGAAACGCATAGTCTAGGGAGGAGGGGCTTATGCTAGAAGTTATTTTACACCCAATTCCAACCAATAAGTGAAGTAGAAATATCAAGATCATAAAAGGCAGTGACCCTTATGCCTTGGAGATTATAATAAATAAGGGAGCTGGCTATAATCTGAGAAATACTCTAGGTTTAGGGAGGGTGGATTTCAAAGGGTGTTGGCATAGGATAGGTCACACCCCAATGGCCTGAGACTCTAAAAAGGAAATTAGAAGATATAAGGAGAGAAATCCTGGTGATATAAATATGAACAATCCATTTAAGGAAAAAAGGGATGGGGTGGGGGTAGAGGGTGGAAGGAGGAAAGGTGACAAAAAAGAGCCAGTTTGGCTACAACTGGCTACAACAACTCTACCAGTTGTTCATGGATACAGTCATGTTTTAGAAGGATATGTGTAAGTAAGGGGCAATAGGTCAGACAACAAGAGTAACATCCTATAGAAATCATGTCAGGGAAATAAAATAAAATCATCATGTGAGCTAAGGTTTGAAATAAATGCTAAAATCATAAATGCTAAAATCAACAGAGGACTGTTTTTTTTTTTTTGAGGTGGTAAAAAGTAGCCAAAGGAAACTCAAGGAGGAAACAAATCTGCTTTGTGTAGACTGGAAGATAATAAGGGAAAAAGGAATAAACATTTATAAAGTTCCTAGTATGTGTCAGGCACTTTACAAAATATGATCTCATTTAATCCTGACAACAACCCTGTGAGGTAGGTGCTAATGTTATCCCCATATTAAAATTGAGGAAACAAGGCAGACAGAGGTTAACTGACTTGCTCAGGGTCACATAGCTAGTGAGTGTCTGGTGACATATTTATACTTGTATCTTCCTGTTTCCAGGCCTAGCACTTTATCCACTATGTTTTCTATTTTTAAATTTTTTTTTTGCTTTTTGGATCAGGAAAGGTAGGGCAATTGGGGTTAAGTGACTTGCCCAAGGTCACACGGCTAATTTTTTGTGTCGTGTCTGAGACCGGATTTGAACTGAGGTCCTCCTGACTCCAGGGCTGGTGTTCTATTCCACCACCTAGCTGCCCCTCCACTATGTTTTCTAAATGTCTAAGTATGATAATAAACATTAGAGCAAAGGCAGAACCATTTAAATTTTTTTTTTTTTGGTTTTTTTTTGGAGGGCAATTGGGGTAAAGTAAGTTGCCCAAGGTCACATGGCTAGGTTTTTGTTTGAATGTGCATTAAGTGTCTGAGGCCAGATCCGAACTCAGGTCCTTCTGACTGCCCCACCTAGCCTCCCCTGAACCATTTAAATTTCACTTTGTTTGAGGAGGGACAGAAAAAAATAGCCCTAAGGAATATATGTATAATAGAATAGATTATTTCTTTAAGGATGACAAATATGAGTAATTCAAAAGAATATCCATGCAGTAAGAAATGATGAAAATGAGTAATTAAAAATTGTATTTTTTATTATTTATTATTTTATTATTTTTATTATTTATTATTACTGATGCACAGGGAAACTAACAGAACCAAAACAATATACATAATAACAACATAAATGAAAAAAAAACCCCACTAAATAGAAACCTGAACTGAATAATTGGGGGGAAAAAAGGACTCCCAGAGAACAGATGAGAAGACATTCCTCCCTCCTCACAGCTAAAAGACAGGGATTATTAGGACAGAATGGTGTATACATTGTCAACCGTGATCACAATATTAGGTGCTTTTGTGTCATTTTTATTCTTTCGTTATAAGGTAGGGCTCAGTATGGACCTTAGAGGGGGTTAGGGAAAGGCAAAGCAAGGTCTTTTAAAAAAATTACTGTGAGGCAAAGACAAAAAGCATCAATAAAAACATATTTTAAAAAATTCTATTTTCCTTCTCTGTTCTTTACCAAGGATAATGATTTTAAAAAATAATTGATTCATTTAATACCAAATCACTCCTAATAATCTATACCCCCATGTTCCCCTTCCTTATACTAATCAGTTGAGTAAAACTGATCAATAATTGTCATATTGTCCTACACTTCTCCCTTTGGTAAACTCCTTGATAGAGAACAGAGAAGCAAAATAGACCACCCTCATGGCCTCCACTTTCCCAACTCCCAATTGTTTCTTGGTCTCTTGTAATTTGACTTCTGCCCACGTGACTGAAGCAAAACTGTTCTCTCTGAAGTTGCTAATGGTCTCTTTATTTCTAAATCCATCAGTCTTTCCCCAGCCTTCCTCTTTCTTGACCTGTTTGCAGTATTTAATGCCATTAAACACCCACTCCATATACTCACCTCTCCCGGAGTTTAGTGACTCCACTCTCTATCAGATCTCCTACCTCTCTGACCCACCCTTCTCAGTCTCCTTTACACGACCATCATCTATGCCCCATCTTCCATTTGTGGGTTTAACCCGGTTCTATTCCAGGCCCCCTACCCTTTTCTCTCCACAGTTTTCTGTCCTGTAGATCTCATCCTAGGAGTTCATCTCTCATTTCTATGCAGGTAGGTGTCTCAAGGAATAGAGATCTGGAGTCAGGAAGACCTAAGTTCAGTTCTGGCCTCAGATACTTATTAGTTGTGTGACTCTGGGCAAGTCACTTAATCTCTGTTTCCTCATCTATAAATGGAGATAATTATAGCACCTACCTTCCAGGGCTGTTGTAAAGATCAAATAAGATCATATTTGTAAAGTGCTTAGCATAGTGCCTGGCCTTTATTAAGTGCTTATATAAATGTTAGTTGTTGTTATATGATGTCCAAACTCATCTGTCTTTTGAACTCTAGTTCCATATATCAAGTTTTCGGTGACCCTCTCCATTTACATGTCCTATAGACTTCAAAAACTCATATTCCAAAGAGACTTTCTTATCTCTTTTTTCCACAATCCTATTCCTCCTACTTTCCTAGATCTGTTGAGTATACTTCCATTCTACTGCAACCAGGTTTGTACCTTTTGAATCATTCTAATCTTTTTAGTTTCCTTCATCCTCCATGTCCAGACACTATCCAGGACTTGTTTTTTTATTTTTGTTGTTGTTGTTTTTTTGAGGGGGGGAAAGCAAGACAATTGGGGTTGCGTGGCTTGCCCGAGGTCACACAGCTAGTAAGTGTCAAGTATCTGAGGTCAGATTTGAACTCAGGTCGTCCTGATTTCAGAGCCTCTGTTCACTGTGCCCCCATCCAGGACTTGTCGATTCTACCTCTACAACATCTTTCACATCTGACCCCTTTATTTAGAGATAGCTAGGTGGCATGTTGGGCAGAGCAATGGACATAGAATCAGAAAGACCAAAGCTCACTTCTGGCCCCAGACTTCCTGGCTATGTGAATCTAGGTAAGTCACTTAACCTCTAGCCTTGGTTTCCTCAGCTGTAAAATGGGGATAACACAAGGTTATTGTGAGATCAAATGAGATAATATTTGTAAAAGCACTTAGAATGTGATGCCTGTATAAAATGTGTATTCCTTTCCCTTCCCCATCTTTCTAGTCATGTCACAACTACCTAGTTTAGTCTCTTGTCACCTCTTACTAAGACTATCATACTTTCTCCCTGCATTTAGACCAGAGGTTCCCAAACTTATTTGACCTACTGTCCCTTTAAAAAAAACAAAACTCCTCTGCTCCTCCCTGGAAATCTTTCTTTAAGCCTTTAATGAGTTTTTTGAAATTTGCCTCATTTCAAAAGAATTATAAAATATTTTTTAAATGACACATCTTAAATTTAATAATTTATTGTAAGTTTGTGGGGTTTTTTCCTGCATTGAAATTGTGATGATACATTGTTGCATCATGTGACCACATAGTATTGTATTGCAAACACATATATTCCTGCTGATGCCTGCTGGACTTCCCCAACACACTTGCCTGCCAAAACTTGCTTGTAGGTGGACTCAACAACTGATTGGTTGTAACTTGCATTTTGTGTATTTGTTTGGAAAAGAATATAATCACTATGACTTTAACTCTGTTACACAACAGATGAAACATATATGAATGGCTTTTCAAAATTCTCTTCTTTCCTTATGATTCCCTTACCTCATTATTTTTATTCAACACCCCCCAATTGCACCTGAGGCTACTACCCCCCCCCATCATTCCAGAGCCTCTTGGGTGCAGTATCACCCACTTGGGAACCTATGTGACTCTCTCCTCTATGATTTGTCAGATTTGTTCTGAAAGCACAAATCTGACAAATAGAAAGTATTCTTCTTCTGCTCAAGAAGCCTCAGAGGTTCCTGTTGCCTCTAGGACAAAATAAACACCTTTTTGTCCAGAATTAAAATCCATCACACTTTAGTGCCAAACCATCTTTTAGGACGAATTACATTTTTCTCTCTTACACACTGGACTTTCTAACCAAACTTGCTCTTTGACAGCATGTCAGATCAAGTCTCTGTACATTTGCCCAGGACATCCCCATGCCTGGAATGAATTCGCTCCTCACTTGCACCTCTTGGAACTGATGGCCAAAAGGAAGCACCACCTGCTGTAACATCTTGTAAGATGCCTTTCTTGCTACCCCCAGTTGTCCTCCAAAATAATTTTCATATATTGTGTGTATGTATTTATCTCTCTATGTATATGGTGTTTCCCTCTGGGAGAATGCAAGCTTCTTGAGGGAAGGGTCTTTTTCATTTTTTTTAATCTTCAGTGTCACCACAGATTTCTACTCTTGATGCCTCCTTATGTTGCAGAAATTATACACTGGGTTCTTGGAGGTTATATAAACTGAGAGTGTGCTGGTAAATGTTTAATAGGAAGCTCTCCAAAGGAAAAAAAAAGTGCTCATGGTACACAAGTTTAATCTGCATTTCTTTTTTTTTTGGAGGGCAGTTGGGGTTAAGTAACTTGCCCCAGGTCACATGGGTAGGTTTTTGTTTGTGTGTGCGTTAAGTGTCTGAGGCCGGATCTGAACTCAGGTCCTTCTGACTCCAGGGCCAACACTCTACTCACTGCGCCACCTAGCCGCCCCTAATCTGCATTTCTGACATTCTCTCTGTTATTTTCTCAATTCTAGAAAATCAACAAAACAATAATTATGGCCTTGTTTGTGGCATTTCCTGATTTCTAAGGTATAAATGCTTACACTGAAAATTTTAAAAACTGACTCTTGTGAATTGCTTCAAGCTGTCTCCAGAACATCCTTGAACAAATGGAGCATAAACTGTGTTGGTTTGTACCATGCTGTAAAGACTCTGACAAAGTGCTAATGATAGATAGAATATGTTTTCATATTGAGGCAAGATGAGTACAGAGAGGCTCATTACATGTAGACTGGCCACTGGCAGATGAATTCTTTGATTATGGCAACCAACAAAACAAATAAAAGTACAAAATCACCTTCAAGTTTTGTGATCCCCTTTAGCAGTGGCATCAAAGAGGACAAGAGCATAATAAGAAACACATAATTTTTAAACTGTCTATAAATGTTATTCATACTCAACATATGAGTTCCCTGTTCAGTCATCAAGAAATGAAAATATTACTGCAGGAACTGAATTTATCCATCTTAACATTCTTGCAAAAAACTAAACCAGAAGAAGAAAGTGGAGCTAAATGGAATGGCTTACAGGTTCTCCTTGGAGAGACAGATCAGATAATTTAATTGATTAATCAATAAGCATTTATTAAGTACTATATGTGAGGCATTGTGCCTCACTGAGAATACAAAGAAAAAAGTGAAATGGTCCTTGCCTTCAAAAACCTAAATTCTTATAGGGGAGAATAATGAAAATAAGTTGATATATACAAGGTACATATAAAGCAGATGAAAATAATCTTAGAGGGGAAGGCATGGTAACTAGGAGGACTTTAGCAAAGGATTGTTTAATCACTTGTTGGCTATACTGTAGAGGGGATTCTTTTTCAGTTACAGGTTGGATTAGACAGCTTCTGACTCCTCTTCCTTAGACTTTTCTCTGAAATTCTGTTATTTTTGAGGTAACTTGACTTGTTCATTTCTGCTGACTATTCATGGTCTTGGGAACTATGAAGATCTAGGGAAAAGTTAGATTTTCCAGGATTTCTGAGACATCCCCAGACTATAGCTTTCCAAAGCCACATCCCTAGAACTCTCCTGAAACAAGATTGGTTTCCATTCATGGGCAAATGAGATAGGTGCTGGGGGACACAACCTTCCCTTTAGTCAACATTCTCCTTTGCCTGAACCATCTCTTTTGTAAGAGGCTGGAGATTACCTAAATTTCTCACAATTAAATAGACTCAGACTTTTTGAAGTCTGAGCTAATGATCAAACCAAAGGATTTTCATCAAAGTTTTTGGTCAGAATTTTGGTACTTAGGGTTTTAATGTAGGGTAATATATGTCTCTCAGTTCCTTATAGATCCTTTCTTCCCTCCATCCTTTTCTTCCTTCCTTCCTTCCTTCCTCCCTCCCTCCCTTTCCTTCCCTCCTTCCCTCCTTCCCCCCTTCCCTCCCTCCCTCCCTCTCTTTCTCTCTCTCTCTCTCTCTCTCTCTCTCTCTCTCTCTCTCTCTCTCTCTCCTATTTCAGGAAGATTATAAGACAAAAGTTATTAAGAAAATAAAAACCATAAGATTTTCTTCATAATGTAAGCTTGGACCCTTCTCTCTAACAAGCAAGATGAAAATCCTGTCTAGCTGGTCAGAAATACTGTCCTTCAATACTAATTTTAATCCTTATTATACCATGATAAACACTGGCACCCCCAATTTGCCCTCTCTTTATGTAATTAAAGACATAAACAACTTAATAACAATTCAAAACAATCTTATCCTTATCTACAGAAAATTACTTTAAAGTAAAATAGCAAATAAACAACTTAAAAGAATGGTAAACTCTATCTAAATATTTATCCTTTCAATGGAAAGAAAAAAAGAAAAAGACATTACACTAATCATCTGGATTCTCAGCCAAGGGAAAGTTCACCATATTGTCATTGCAGCTCTCCTGTCTGACCCTGGTGGGTGAAGACACTGACCCCTCTGGTGGACTTTGCACGTGCTCAATGCCATTCATGTCTGTTTCAAACCATTTTCATTATCTTTTTGCTTACTGTGGCTTCCTGATGCCAGATACTTTCTTATTAAGACTATGCAAAAGATTCTGCCATCCATTCCTCAGGCTCAAACTGTGCCATAGTCCAAGCTCTTCCTAGACAGGCAAGACTACAATTCTCAGAAGTCCACGAAGTTTTGCTGAACCCTCTTCCTGCCCTGTAGGAATTGATCTCAACATAGGTTATATTCCTCTATGGGGTTTTCAATTTCACAGTCCCTTGCAAAAAAAAGCCGTGGCATACTTCTCATCATCATATTATTATTGTTATTATGTGTCACATAATCAAAATACAAATTAACAGTTAACAGAACAAGAATATTAACCAAGCTTCCAAGGTAGTAACATTAGGATGGTTGCCATTCAAGGCAACCATCACTCTTTTGAAGTATTTTTAAAAATATTATTTTCAAGTGGGGAAGACAGGGCAATTGGAGTTAAGTGACTTGCCCAAGGTCACATGGCTAGTAAGTGTTAAGTGTCTGAGTCTGTATTTGAACTCATGTCCTTCTGATTCCAGGGCTGGTGCTCTATTCACTGCATCACCTAGCCACTCCAACCATCACTCTTTTAAAGTGAAGTCAGGTATCACATCACTATTTCTTTCTTTGTTTCGTCGTTATTTAAAGCCAAGGGTATAGTCAAGGGGTAAACTTCCTTCAGTTACTTTATCAGCTGGTAAACTAATTATACTGGTTAGTATATGTACTGTTAGTATATGTAGTCTGGCAATCCTCAGAGCCTTGAAAACACAAGTCAATAGGGCAAGTATATCTCATGCCCAAACATCAGCAGTTAGGGTATAAATCTGTTGGCATTATTCCTTGTGGAGTTTTACACATGTACTAGGAATGCCATATGTTGACTCTACTGAGATTTTATTATTGTCTTAGTGTCCCTTACACATTAATCAGTGTGCTATTGAAAAACTCTAGCTATGGGTCCCCTTTAGGATGGTAAGGTATATTTCTAGACTTCCTGATGCCAGCCAAAACTAATATCTCCTTACCTAGTGTTCTTTCAAAGTCTGTTTTGGTCCAATTTGATCCCAGCAGAAAACCCATACACTGAGAAATGTTTTTCCCATAATACTTTTTTTTTAAGCAATTGGGGTTAAGTAACTTGCTCAAGGTTACATGGATAGTCATTATTTGTGTGTGGGTGCTCATTTTCTGAGGCTGGATTCGATCTCGGGTCATCCCAACTCCGAGGCCGGTGCTCTTACTCACTGCGCCACCTAGCCGCCCCTTTTTAGGGCAATTGGGGTTAAGTAACTTGCCCAAGGTCACATGGCTAGGTTTTTGTTTGTGTGGGTTAAGTGTCTGAGGCCGGATCCGATCTCAGGTCCTTCTGACTCCAGGTCTGGCGCTCTACTCACTGTGCCACCTAGCCGTCCCCCCATAATACTTTAATAACTTTGAAAGTTTTCTGTTTTTTTATTCAATGTCTATATCATATACGCATATTTGTACTATACATAAATGCATATAATAATATAACATACAATATAGACATTAGTATATGTGTACATAATATGTATGTACATAGACATGTACATATATACATATACACGTATATATACATATGTGTATGCACACGTACACCCAAAGTAATGAAATGGTCAATCATCACCAATCTCTTCCTGATATTCTTTCTATGTCCTTCAAGTAATAGGAAGTCAATGGAGACAGGTTTCAAAGGTACCTGTACTTATGTTCATGATTTGATAGAACTTTTCTTTTCACACATTGAGCACATAATTTACTCATCTTAGTGATTAATATAGCCAACCTGGGCCAGTAAAATCTTACCAACTGTAGGGTTTTCTCAACCTATATGGCAAATCATCATGTAAAGCTCTCACGAATACTGAGAAAAACGCATTAGGTAGAACCAATTATGCTGGTGGCATGTGTGGGATCAGAGCAAGTCTGGGACAATAGTCTATTGAACAGCTCCTATTCCACTGTCTCTATAGTAAAGTGTCTTCATGGGATTGATACTTGAGTCTTTTGGCATCACTTTTTCATTTTTTGAACTTGTATCAATATATCCAGTTATCTATCATCTGTTCTCTAGTCTTTTGCAGAAAACTAAGACAAAGAATGTTGATTCAATAGAAAATCATATTTGCTACTGTGGCAATGCTGTCTCCTGGAAGTCCCGAACTTTCCATTTACATTCTCTGTATATTACTGCCTGTAATCCAGTTCCTTGGATATGATAGAGAGTTTTCATTCTTTCTTTTGATAATTTCACAGGCATCTGAGTCTTCATTGGTCTTCCTTGTTTGATGGTGTATACTGAGTTAATAGTTGACTGTTGCCTCTGTTTCTGGCAATCAGCATCTAATTTAGTACTTGTCAAATTGGATTGTTTTCAACTGGGTTATTGTCATTTCATAATTTAAACTTCATTCTATATGGAGTGTCTGAATTTCTCAGTTGTAGTCCACTTCAAAGCCAGGAAATACAACTTATGAATGGAATGATTTCTCACTGTCTCTCACTCCTCTTCTGACAAATGTAACTGGTTTTTGGCAACCTTTTCTATCTTGGTACAGGATTGCTCCACAGACCCCCAAGTTGGAATTTATGTAAGGAGCAAAAGTTTGTTTCAATATGCATTGGCCAGCAGGTACATATATGAGTCCACCAACCAAGTCTTTGAACTTTTGTCTTTGTCTGTTTGTCCATCAGCTTCTAGAAGACTTTGTGGATTTTAATAGGACTTTGTATTTATGGGCTAGGACAGCTAGATGGCTCAGTGGATAGAGTGCTGGGCTGTGAGTCAGGAAGACCTGAGTTTAAACCTGGCCTCAGACACTAACTAGTCACGTGACCTAAAGTAAGTCACTTGACCTCTGTTTGCCTTAATACATTGGAGAAAGAAATGGTAAATCACTCTAGTATCTTTGCCAAGAAAACACATATTTCTGTGTTATGTTTCACAGGGTCCTGAAGAGTCAGAAATGATTCAATGACTGCACAAGGCATTGGAACTCCTGCTTTCTCATTTTTAAGATTATATATGCCCAGGCGAGGTCATTCAGTGGCTTAGCAAAGCAGCATAGTTTTTTAAAATAAATTTGCAATAATAAACAGGAAATTCTAGAAAAGTCCTTAGGTCTTGAATGTTCTTTGCACATGGCCAAGTCAGCAACACTTCTGTCTTCTCTAAATTAATAAACATATCTTCCATGTGGCCCACTTGTCAGAGGTTCTCTAAAATTGCCATTTATTCATGGAAAGCATCAGGCAGGTCTTTTCCCTTTAGTTGATCTAATATTTTCATCAGTCTTTCTCCATATTCTTCTGGTTCCTAAAGATAATAATGGCAACAAGGTACATAATTGTACAAGGCACAATTTATAAAAATTAGAGTCATCTCTCAATTGATAAATGATTCCTCAATTGATAAGTGGTGAAAGGATATGAGTAGGTAGTTTTCAGAGGATGAAACACAAGCTATCAATAGCTATATAAAAATGCTCTAAATCACTAAAAGAGAGATGCAAATTAAAACAACTTTCAAGTCCACCTCACACCCCTCAGATTAGCAAAGTCAACCAAAAAAAAAGAGAAAAATGACAAATATCGGAGGGGCTTTGGCAAAACTGGAACATCAATGCATTAATTGGTGCTTGTTCCAGCGATTTTGTAAAGTAATTTGGAACTATGACCCTAAACAATTACACGCTACATACCCTTTGACCTATTGCTAAGTCTGTACTTTAAAGGGATAAATGAGAAAAAGGAACCATATGTAAGAGGATATTTACAGGAGCTCTGTTTGCAGTGGCAGGTAATTAGAAACTAAGGTTGTGCCCAATAATTGTAGAATGTCTGGATAAAGTATGGCATGCAAATGTGCTAGAATATCATGATTTAAGAAATGGTGACAGGAACAGTTTCAGAGAAACCTGGGAAGATTTGTATGAACTGATGCTTAGTGAAATGAACAGAATCAAAAGAGCAATTTATACAATGACAACCATATTATGAAGATTTCAAAAGGACTTATGATGAAACATGCTGCCCTCCTTCCAGACTGAGAGACAATGAAATCAGAATACAGTTGGAAACACTTTTTTTTTAGGGGGAAATGGATAGTGTGGGAGTTTGTATTTCTCAACTCTTTACATTTGTAATGGAAGTTTTGTTTTCTTGTTTTCTCAATGGGAGTAGGGGAGAGAAATAGAAAGAAAGAAAGTGAATTTTTGATTGAAAAAAATTTAATTAGAAATCCAAATTTTTGAATATGAAAAAAATTTTTAAACAGTCTATTCCATACACCTATAAGGTCCAGTGGAAATGACCTATTTGAAACTTCAGATGAGGACATTACTTGAGGGCATTTGGGCAATCTCCTACTTTGTCTCCATCTCCTTTTACAGAAGCTAGTAATATAGTTCTCATTTTCTACCACACCAATGTTGCATTGTTTTTTGGGTGTACATGTGTGGACATCTTAACCATAAGTGTAACAGAATATAGATCTTCCTTTGTGCTTTTCTCTTGGTGTTGGTGTTTGTGTATCAGGCCAGCATGGACTCAACTATTTTGTTTTATTATCTTTCCAGGCAGAATAAGCTTGCTCCTGGTTCAATTTCTCAACCAGATTTTATGTGGCATTTTTTTTAATTTTATCTGAATCTGCAAGGCTCTTCTTCTGCCTACTTTTCTTGGATCATGCATTCAAAGTGAAATAAACAAAAATGATTACTCCAATGAGAGTAATTTCACAACAAGAAATAAAAGTACACTTTAAAAGGCAATTGTATATTAAAATTAAAGGAAAGAATAGTAAATCTGGCAAAATGAAAAATTAAAATATAATTAACTATTCAACAATCTTCCTCAAAAAATAGCCAATTCTAGATTGCATTCAAGTTTACACTTAAGCTGTAAAAATTGATTAATATAAAATATAACAAATGAAATTCAGAAAAATTCAAAATTAAAATGTATGTACCATGAATATGCTAAATGTAATATATTGCGGGAAACTTTGCTTAAAATAAGCAAAAAATAAAGGGTTGGCTCCCATCCAGAGAAAAGAGAATCACATTAAAAAAAAATGAAATCAGCACAATTTACAATTAATAACCAGCAGGTGGCACTTTGGAAGGCAAAGTTTGGTTAAGCAGGGGGGGATTTCCTTCCTCCCAACTGAAAAATAGAGGACTGATCCTTCCAGACCTTTTCTTTCTCCTCCCACTGGATTAATTTTGGGACCCAACCATCCCTTTGGTCAACATTCTCTTTTCCCTGACTTCCACCATTTTGTTGGAGCTAGGTTAGAAACTGCCTAAAGCTCCCATGTTTAAATTGATCTATCCTACCATAATTGAAGAGCTTATAGTTTTAGATCAAGGTAATATAATGGCCTTCATACCAACCTGGATCCTTTTTGCCACTATTTCAGGGAGCTTATGAAATAAAAAGGTTCATAGGAGGTTCATAAAGATAACTCAGAACCCCACTCATCCACCTCTAAACATAGAAAAAAATCCTGGCTAGCTAGGCAGAGATGTAGTCCCTCAATCCTGATTTTAGACCTGTGTCTATACACTGGTGTTCTTTATTTACACTCTCTGTATATAATTAAAGACATACACGACTCAATAGCAATTAAGATCAATCTTGTCTTTATCTAAATGCAGCTGCCTTTAAAGTACTATTGAAAACAGCCTATAAACAACTTAAAAAGAACAGTAAACTCTGGATGTAAATATGCCACCTCTGTTCTCAACCAAGGGAAAGTTCACCAGGTCCTAATCCCAGCTGTCCTATCTGACAAAAATGCCAACCTCTCTGGTGGAGCCTGAGTGCACTCAATACCATTCTTGTCCTCTTTGTCATCTGCCAATCCATGCATGCCTGTTTCTTCTTGCTTTGCTCTCCTGCTTCCAAACACTCTTGTCTTTTCTATATTCTATTATAGACCCCCCTCAACAGATTCTGGGATTAGAGAATTCCATTTGCCAGACTTAAACCATGCAATGATTCAGTCTTTTCCTGGACTGGGAAGGCTACAACTATCAGAAATCCATGTAGCTATTTTGAAACCTCTCCATCCTGCCTGCAGATATTGGTCCCAATCTGGGGCTGTACTGAGACAAGTTTGTGAAGAATTGTTGATTTACAGTGTATCCTAGAAAGACTGTTCCTTGCAATGACTAATGAGAGGACATTTTAAGAGAAACTGAAATTAACTTATATTTAAGAAGACTATGGAGATTTTGAGGCTTTTTTTTTAAATTAATTTATTAGTTTAGTTTCAGTTGACAAGATTCAATTCCATAGTTCCTTGATTTTCAAATTTCCTTTACTTCCCTCCCCCCTCCCCTCATGACATCATATAGTACAGTATAGGGTCTGCAAATGCATTCATATTAAACATTATTCCAATTACAAAGGCATATTGTACTAGGTGGGATGAAAGATGGTAAGGAAGAAGTACAACCAAACAATGAGAAGAACAAGATCATTTAGTTTGCTTCCATCAGGATTCAGGCTCAGTTCTTTCTAGTTATATCTCTGGATGGCACATTTCTCACTTTCTTGAGATTTTGAGGCTTTAATCAGTAAATCAGTAATCTGGAGTGAACAGAAGGGTTAAATTCTGTTTCCAGAAGTGAAGTCATCTACTATTATATTGAGGGTTTGAAGTTACTCAGGTTATAATGTTTCTCATAGTCAAAATACTATAAAAAGTGTTTTATTATTGATTTCATTTGTTAATAAATTGTGTATTAATTAACTTTAATATTTGAACCATATCATTAAAGATAGAGATTTAATTAATGAGAAAGATGCCATTTTTTTAACTGGAAAAAATATATCCCCCAAATTTTAGGATTACTCTGGAGCTTGGGATAATAAGATTAAATATGGGAATGAGTCAAGTAGGCTGAAAGGTAGCCTACAAGTGAATGTGGTCAGTGGCCAAACCTTGATACATTTACTTATTACCACTGGGTTGAGAATGGTTATTCTCAATGATTATATGTCGTTCCAAGGTCCAGAAAGCAAGTGTCCCATCATGGGACTCTTTACACTAATATATCATGCGGCTTATTGCCTTTTGGGGCTGTCTTTATCACTACATTTAAAGCTGATTTTCTTTTCCTGAGCTCTCACAAGAAAAAAAAATCTGACAAATCTCATCTGTCAGTAGTTCTCAACTAAGAGATTTAGATTTAATAGATAATGAATATTTTTTTCCTCTACCTTCTCTTTTCTTTGATAAGGCTATTCCTTCTAACAGTTCTAGTACCTAACAACAGAAGCCCTACACTTCTATAAAGTGAGATGAGATTATCTCTCTTTTAGAATGAATTGTTCTCTCCTTCTAGGGCTATGCAGCTCCAGAGCTGCACCCCACGCCTGCCTCCCCATCTTGTTTAGCAAACATTTTCTACCTCTAGAATATCCAAGAACTTTAATGAGTTTAGGGCTGGCAGGCTTTGATTCAGATGTTCCAGCCATGTCAGTGCAGCCTCTCTATCCAGATTTCTTTGTTTATCCAGCAGTTCATTACTTAGGAGTCGCTTGTCAAAATAGGTTAAATATCCTTTGGGAAACATGGCCACATCTTTGAGACACCACAAATATGTTTAATATGAGAAAGATTGGCTCGATAAGAAAACTGTGATAGACTTGCATCACCAAAAAAAATTTCCTCTTTATTTCAGTTGAGTTTCTGAGAGCATCAGTAAGCCCTGGCGAATCTCGGGGTTATAAATTTCTGTAGCAGACAGATGAAGACATCAAGAGAAGGAGGAAAAATGATTGCTGATGATTTGTTCTAACTACTTGACCTTTTGACCTCTTCTCTAGATATATGACCAAGATGGGACACTACAGCACTTTATTGATGGTGGGGAACCTAGTAAGTCAAGCTGGATGAGATATATTCGATGTGCTAGGCACTGCGGGGAACAGAATCTAACAGTAGTACAGTACAGGTAAGGCATACCTTGATTTATCTACCATTTATGGAAGTCAAAACACCATATCTTATGTATGAAAATCCAGGCCTGCTAAGTGGCTTTTAAAAAATACTACAAGGCATGAATAGGGTGGCAGAATTTTTGTGCAAGATTTCCAAATGATGTTTACTTCTTAGTCTTTCGAGAGTTTTGAGAATAAGATTGCTGAGAGAAGAATCCCTTTTTTTATTAGCTGCTCAAAATTAAATCAATTCTATTATTACAGTAAAATCATACTATTAAATCAGTAGTCTGAGAAAATTGGTGTGCTTTGATGGATTTTGAAGTTTCATTGAAATGGGTTCAAGTTCAGACTTAGACATATGCTAGCTATGGGACCTTGGCAAATCATTTAATTACTCAATGCCCCATGAAATTATCTCAAAAGATAAGTTAGAGAGGAGCTGCCAGTCTGCATCAGTGGGTTAAGTTTCCTCAGTATGAATTCTCCACATTAATGAAATCACAATTTTGGAGGAAAAAGAAAGTCATCCTTAAGGCCTGTAGCTGTGTGCTATGCATAGCTTGGTAACCAAAACAAATGCCTATAACACTGAGTTTAGGGGCCCTGGACAGAATCTGAGGCACTGAGTCACATGGGATTTGATCCCCTGTCCTTTAGATTTAACTGTAAGAATCCTCACACTGAGTTGCCTTCGACCTCTCTCCCAAGGGAAACTATTTCATCTACACTAAGGCAATGTGAATCCCTGGCCCAAAGTAACCCTTACAGGAATGTTGAGATTGTTCTGGAGCACCTGACCAGAGCCTGGAGCATACATCTCCCCACCTTTAACTGAGCTGCCACAAAGCTCAGGCATGTCTCTGAGGTTGTGGCTTGAGGTGCTAAGGTTGTTTTGGGGTGCAAAGGGGCACTATGGTTTTCTAAGTGGTGTGGATGGTAAGGAACCTTTTCACTCAGTTTTGGACTTATAGGTTTCATCAGCTCAATGCACCTGTTGTTCAAGCCTTTCTCATTTAACTGCCAAGAAGGTTGGTGTAGATGTGAGTAGGCAGAGGCAAATCAATTGGCCCAAAACCCAAAAATAAACCCAAAGCACAGCTAAGTGTTCTCACACCAAAATCCCATGAAAACATGTGTCATATAAATATATGACCTCAGTTATAAACAATTGTGTTCCCTTTAGTATCAGAAGCAACTGTTTAGCTTTATTAGGCATTATAGACACATCAAAGCAGAATTCCTTTTTTGGTCCAACTTGCATTTTTGCCCACAGTTATTTATTTTTCTTTTCTGTTTTGGTTTTCAAATGAAACATTTTAAGTTTCTTCCTGACACAGGTTAAAAGTTGTGAAACTCTGGTTTCCTTCCTAAATTGTACCAACTTATTCATAGGGAAACAGTTTGACTATCTATACCTTTATGCCTAGATGTTCTCTGTGGCTTTTTTTAAAATTAAAAATGATAATTTAAAGGAAAGTTTAGTTCCAATATTATTCATAGTCTTCACTTGTGTTCAATATAGATGCTTGCTTTCATAAAACATCCAGCAAGAAGAAGAGCTAAGACTTTTTCTATCTATTCAGCAAAGGTTAATGATGCTTTGGGTACCAAGAGAACTTTTAAAGACAAATGCCACATCTCAAAAAACTGAGAAAAAGCCTAAGAGGAAGGTGGTCATGAGTAAGTTATTACCATCTGTCAATATTAAGTGAATTTTACAACTTTCCTTTCATGATGGAGCTTTTACTTAGAGTTCCCTCTGCTGATCTGTTTTCGATTACTTCAGATCTTTCTAAAATGAACTACAAAAACACAATTTAAAAAACTGGCATCCATCACCAATGACTCAGTCCAAGTGTAAGAAAATACAAAAGTTGGACACCGAAGAGCCAGCCTAATTTTTATTGTGCATGGACGTCCTCTTCACAAAAAGTCAGCTGGTTTAAATTCGTTCTGTTATGATTTGTAATATCTAAATGGAATTTTCTTCAAAGCGCCCTTGATTGATTGACCCTCAGCTGAACGTTTTGTTTTTATTTTGAGGCTGACAATAATGTTTGTTGGCATGTGTTCTCCTTCAACTGTGTGGGGACGCCATGAAGCTATCTTTATGAGTCATCCATCCACAATACTAAATACATGTCAGCAAAGGAAATATTATCCGAAAAGGGAAAAATCCCTTTGATGTGCTTCAAACATGCAGAGATTTCTGCGAGTTTTGGAAGCTCTGTCTGCTTGTAAGGAACGGTGTACGCTTACACTTTTTTCTTTCTTTCGGCCTACTCCAAGCCTAAGAAGACCACCCATTGCTTGAAAACAGTTCTTCTCTTTCAGCAGCAAAGTGTGTCATTTGGTTTTAGCACATTCATTTGCCGGACCACTGTGTTTATGTTAAGGGAAGCCAAATGGAGAGATGAAATGTTACAAGGTTGAAGTACAAAGTAGTCTTGATTTTTCTCAAGTTAGGAGATGTCGGTAATTTATAGCACAGCTCTAGTTTTGATTTTTTAAAAATGTAATGGTGGAAAGAATTAATAAAATGCACAGCTTTGGGAAATGCTAGAGAAGGAGGGGTCAGGAAGGCCAGACAACGGCTGGTGTTTTTGTCAGATATTCATAGAATGTTGGGGAAAAACATTCTGCTTAGCTAGCAGTGCCCTCGTGAGACAGAATGGCACTGAGTGAGGAAAATAACAAGATAAATGAAATTTTTGCAGCTGCAAGTAAAATATTGAGAATCTGCACTTTTTATTGATCTTTATGATCCTATTGCCAAGAGCCACTTTGTGGTGACAAAATATGTTGACAAGTGCATATCTCACTGCCATGAAAAATGTGGTGAAGGATTCTCCTTATGTCTGCAGTGTTATACAAGGAACAAATTGCACTGCTAGGGCCAATTCCTTACAGAAAGACTAAATTTAAGGCTTACCAGCCCTAAACACTTTTATCTTGAACTTCAGGCTAATATTTGTAGCAATTCTTCATTGAAAGAAAAAAAAAACCAATGGAAGTCTCACTTTTTTTTTTAGTCCACAGATATTTTTTCTCCAGCACACTAGCTGTTATAAAAAATGTTCATTTCTTCATACTTTGGCTGTATCGTTTTGATGCCTAATCTTTCAGAGTGAAGTGTTCCTCCTGTATTTATTGAATTTCTCTCTGACTCAGGGTTTTGACTCTTCTCCTGTATCAAAATTTAGGAAGAAAGAGGCCAAAAGAATTTTTATTTTACTAGGTCCTTAGATGGCAGGACAGTTTAGTTTTATTACGGATTTGGTAACTTTCAGTTACAAGTTGGAGAAATCTCCTTAATGCTTTCCTTTACAAATAAATGGGCAATGTCCCAATCAGGTTGGGGAACTAGTATCTTTACTATTTTTGATGAGGGAGGATTTTTCTCAGAGCCAAATGGATTGTTTTTCTATATGCTGTTGATTTTGAGTCCTTTTTGGATGAGGTCACCTTCTGATTCATTGGAGAATCTCTCATGGGACACCATGGAAATAAAATGCAAGTTGTTTATAGGCACTTGGTTATAGGCACTAACTGAGGCCTGGTGATGATAAGGTGGGTACAGATTTATGGGAAACAGAGACTATTTAGGAACAACGGGACAGAAACTTTTGAAGGCTATGAAAGTGTGCATAGAGTAAATGCATCATACATGTTACTAAGCTGGGTTTTCTTTTTGTTTTGAATAGGTCAAATATATTCTACCGAGCCTGTGTCGATATCCCCAGGGGCACTGAGCTTCTGGTGTGGTACAATGACAGCTACACATCTTTCTTTGGGATCCCTTTACAGTGCATTGCCCAGGATGAAAACTGTAAGAACTTATTTCAGCTCTAAATTCATGTCTCATATTCAATGTTTAAAAGCTAGCTTTTCAAAAATGGTTTCTAGTAGTTATTAAAATTTGGCATACAATGAGAATGTGTACAACTCTTTATTTAATGATTTCCTTTTACCTGAATCATCATTCCTTCCATTTTCCCCAGATCCTTCACTCTCTCTCTACCACACATCCAGCTGCCGAGTCTAGTCAACTCTACCTCTTAACATCTGTTACATTTGTCTTTGGCTTCTCACTCGCACAACCTTCACCACCTCCTGCCTGATCTATTGCAATAATTTTCTAATTGAGTTCCCTGTTTCTTCTCTCCCCTTTTCAACTCATTCTTAACACAACTGCAAAAGAAATATTCCTTAAAGCACAAATATGACCATGTCATTCCCTTGCTCAAAAATCAACATGGCTCCCTATTGCCTCTAGAATAAAATACAATCTCATCTGTTTGGTATTTTGGGTCCTTTATAATCTGATTCCAGCTTTCATTTTCAAATGTATTAAGAGTATGTATTACTAATGTATCACAGCACTCTGTGTTCCAGCCAACCTGGCCTATTTGTGTTTCTCACTCAGGACATTCCACTTACTATTTCTGCATCCTTACAGAGGCTGTCTTTGATTCCTGGAATGCCTCTTCACCTTTGCCCCTAAGAATGCCCTTGTTTCCTTCAAAGCTCAACTCAAGTGCCATCTCCTATATGAGACCTTTCCTGATTCCCCAGTTACTACTGTTTCCCACTTAAAAAATCATATTCTATTAGCTTTAATGTATTTCTATTTCCTTATATACACATTATTTTCCTTGCAGCATTTATTTGGATTTTGTCTCCCCAGCACTTGACACTGTTCGTAGTTAATTGATTAATAGGTTCAGATATCATGACACCCATAGACCAGTGGTTTCCTCTGCCAAACCTGCCACTCATAGTCACACATGACTCAGGACCTTCATGTTTCACTCTGGACCTTCTTTTCCCAAAACAGGTTGGGAAAAGCTCAAAAAGTTCCTGATTCATATAAGTACTATGACCCAGTATTATTCAGTATCCCATCACAACTCTAATACCTACCCCCCTTTTCCATATTCATGTTTACTATTAGACTGTATCCTCCCACAAAATGGCAAATATTAAATTCAAACATACCCTTACCTATTCAAACTCTTCAAGCTTACTTCATCATAACACTGGTTCTCCTCATATACTTCCAATTTCACCATATCCAGGTAAGTTTCCAGCCACCCTACAGGCAGCACCAATTCTAAGGTATCTGACATCTTTAATAAATATTCCACAAAGGCACCTGGTGGAACCATGGACAGAGCATTGGGCATGGAGTCGGGAAGACAAGAGTTCAAATTTGACATCTGACATTTATTAGCTGTGTGACCCTGGGCAAATAAGTTAACCTCTATATTTGCCTTAGTTTCTTCAACTGAAAAATGGGGATAATAATAGCATCTATCTCACAGGGTTGTTGTGAGAATCAGCTGAGAAAATATTTGTTAAAAAATGTTTAGCACTAAACTGGGTACATTGGAGGTCCCTTAATAAGCTACATGTCTTGTAGCCTTGTGTCCAAAACTTTTTGATATCTGCTACTTTAGTTCCCTTTAGTTATCCCTGTAACCATTAATATAACCTCTTACCTTTTTCACAATTTTAAAGTCACAAGCAGAATCAAATGGAAGAATTTTTAAAAAGTCATATCAACCTTAAAGCTCTACATACAATTTATTGTTTATGATTATTATTGTTATTTTCCATATGTATTCATTGAACATCTGTTGGACCCAATGGAAGCAAAAAAAAATAAGACTTGGTTTATTAAATTTCAAGAAATTCATAATCTCATGTGGGCTACAAGACTTACATATACAAAATAATAAGAAAACAATGTGACATAATCAAAGGAGATGTTCCTTCTTTGCCACCACCCCCACTCTTTCTTTACCCCTAAAATATAAAGATTGTTATTATATTTCAATATAATATCTGAGGTTGCTGGTGTATTTCATCAAAGATAGCCCTGTAAGTGAGAACTGGTAGAGATAATTATAATAGTAATAATAGTAAATAGCTAGCATTTATATAGTACTTTAAGTTTTGCTAAAGACTTTAAAATTATTTATTTTTATTATAAATAAAAATAAATAATTAGATTATTAAATTTAATTTATTAAATTAAAATATTTTAATTAATTAAAATTTAAGTTATTTAATTTAATTTATTAAATAAAAATAAATACAAATTTTAATTATTTATTATTAAATACAATGTTATAATAATTATTTATCAAAATTATTATTTAAAATTAATTAATTATCCTCACAACTATCCTGAGAGGTAGGTGCTATTATTACCTTCATTTTATAGATGGGAAAACTCGAGGCAACAAATTTAGGTGACTAGCCCAGGGTCACATAGCTAATAAGTGTAACTTTAAGGTGGCACTTAGAAATATGACCTAGAGATTTGTGTTTTGTTAATAAAAAACTGGGAGCTAAAACATAATGCTGGCTTTGCCATCACCAGATCTGCATTCATATCCAGACTTTGATACTAGTTCTTTGGCGTTGGACAGATCACTTCTGTCTCTGGTCTTTAGTTTCTTTTTCTATAAAATAGTCTCTAAGATACCTTCTATCTCTTGTATTCTGTGTTTTGTTGTGGTAAAGGCTGAAGTCCTGGGTCTAGATGCAAGTTCCATAATTTTCCTTCAGATTTAGTTTTTGGGTCTGTACGTGTAGATCAGAGAATAATCCATCCCTTCTTATTCACTCTGAGTAATTTTCTTTACTGAGAGTCCCTATTTTTAAAAACAATCTTACCTAATAATCTAACCCTAAACATGTGATCTTTCCCATATACATTTTCTTTTTTATGTTCCTTAGAACACATCAGACTTCCTTGTTGTTCTAGATGTACAACTTCCATCTTGTTCTAGAATTAAGTAAATAATATTGTTGAAGACAGAATCTACTTGTCAAAATGTCCTGTGTGCCTTCTAAGTATACTCTGTATACAGGCAGTTCCCAACTGATTTAATCGGGTTTATTCCAAAAACTTATAATAAAAGTCAGGTCTCTGGGACTTGAAATATATTTGTGATGAAGCAACATTATAAATGGTGGTCAGATTCCTGGGCCATCCCATGAGTCTCTAACTTGTAATATCCCTGAAACATAGTGCTATTGGTACTCAAGAAACTAATCACCATTTATAATACTGTTCCTATGGGAAACTCCATTCTGAGTTCTACTTTGGAAAAAACTAGGAACAGATACTCTGTTCCCCTGACAAGTCCCAACATGAAGAACTTTTCTCCCTCCACCCTTCTTCCTGTGTAGTAGTGGAATTAACTACTCTTAGCTTCAAACCACTGGTAATGGCTCCTGTCCCCTGAAGTAGGAGCTAAGACAGGGTAGAAATGAAGTAGAGCCATGGGCTCTAGAATTAGTGGGGCTTTGGTGCAAAGGAAGAGGAGTATGAATAGAGAGGCTATGGGAGAGAGCTGCTATTAAGATAAGGCAACTGGAACCTTCTTCAAGAGCTTAAATATGTGTAGGGCAGCACTTGCAGTCCTTCCATATTATAGAAACAATTTAGCTTAGCACCTAGTGAACAAAAGTAATTGTTTAAAATAGGAAGCTTCCAGATGGCATGTGAGTTTTTCCCTATCTCCTTTTCTCTCTCCTCCTTCAAATGGGTCCTGGGGTAAGTGTCCCAAGACCCTTCCCTTCCAATCCAATTTAGTTTGTCTTAAAAATTTATCTAAGGGCCCTATTTGCCCCAAGTACATTTTGTCCTAGACTCCATCTCTGCTGGGGCAAAAGGGTAAAGATTTGGGGGTTTCAAAGGGAATAAATATCATGGTAGATCAGAGGAGGCAAGGGGACAAAGGTTTGGTGACAAGAAAGGATGGGGGTTACAATGAGCCATATTGGGAATGGGGAGTCTGTGGGTGGTGAGGATGGTACTGAGGCCATGTAAGGGAAACAGTGAAGAGTGACAATCAGAAATGGATGTCCTCCCCATGCTCTTTCTCATCCCATTTTGTTGCTAACTTGCTAGGAAAGTAATAAGAGACGCAGTCTAGATGGTAAGAGACCATGCTGTAATGAGCTTTTCCATCCTATCCTGGCTTTTTATCCTCTCTCATTGATACTTGGCACTTCTCCATCACAGCTTTTACTGAACACTGGGACTGAGGAGGAGGAGAAGGAGGAGAGAAACATGACCCAGAAAGTAGTCCGTTACAGGAAAACCAAGCTAAAGAAAATGGAGGTAGTGGTTTCAGGAAGAGACAAGATGGGGTTTGGTGGTTGTCTATATCACTAAGAAGAAGGGTAGGGAGCGGGATGAAAATGCCATATTGGTAAATAGGAATGAAACTCCTCTGACTGAACGAAGTTGTGTTTGACATTTGTTAGTGTGGGGAAGTTGAACTTTGATGAGGCATGACTGCCTACAAATTTTTAAAAATATCTTTTGATTTATGAACTTAATCATCAAAAAACACGAACATTTCAGTAAGTAGGAGTGAACAAAAAGGGAGATTGCATGTGAAGCAATGAAATGGGTTTTTAAAAGTGTATGCTAACATAGTAGTCATAAAAGTAAGATGTTGATGTCCCTTTCTGAACTTTCTTATATACTTTGGATAGATGACCTTTATTGGAGAAATTTGCTACAAATTTTTCCCCTTGTCAACTGTTTCCCTTCTAGTTTTACTACATTTCAATTTAATACATCAAAACCCTTTCAATTTTATATAATTAAAAATCTCTATTTTTATCTTCTGTGAATTGTTTAGTTAAGAATTCTCCCCCAAACCACAGCTGTGAAACATTATCTCCTCTTCTCCAACTTTTATATATATATATATATATATATATATATGTATGTATGTTTGATATAAAACATATATGTATAAATATATATCTTTTATATTATTTAGGCCTTGTATGCATTTGGAGCTTGTTGTAATTTATTTCATAATGCCTATATTCTTCAGGGGAGTAAATTAGGCACTTTAGAAGTCCCCAAAGACCACTAGAGTACGACTTAATTCACTGCTACAAGAATTTGTTAACTGGTACTTTATAAAAGGTAAAGCAACTCCCCACAGTGCTTAATATTCTCAACAGTTTACAAACAAAGGGAATCTTGCTAGATAAGGGAAAAACAGCTAGTCAGGTAAGGGAAGAAAGATGCTAGAATAAATTGAATTCAGAAAGACAGTTTCACTCATTCACTAATTTGTATGGAGCTGCTCCAGTGGAAACAAGGGCAAAGTAAGCAAGGCCCATCATGTCTGAATGTACAGTGGTAAAATAAAGTGAATTATGCCCCCAAACCCACTTAACTGACTTTTTCTCCTCACAAGTTTGACTAATATTTGGGTGAAACCTCTGGAAAATTGGGTGTTGTTTAGATATAGCCAAGAAGAAAAAAAAAACAAAGAAATTAAGGGAATTTATTTATTTTGTTTACAGATAATGGATTTCATTTTGAAGAGTAGGTCATTCTCTTTCTCTTTTTTCCCTTTGTTTTACCACAAGAAAACACTACAGTAGAAAATGTTCACGAGCCTTCTTTTCCTCTTGTCTTTATTTCATTCTTCAAAAATGACGATATTTGTCATCCCTTTCCATTTTTTTCCTCTTTGCAAAACTGTTTTTTGGAAGGGTAGTGTTTTCCTCCTGTTTCCTTGGCTTGCTCAAGAAATTATAATTTCTGTTATTTATGTAAATGAATATCTATATTCATTGAAGAAAATGTCCATATTGGTACTTTATAACCTAGTCATTTTTAAGAGTCAATTTAAGATACTAGACTAAGGGATCAGAATGTCACAGAATACTAGAGTGAGAAGGGTGATCCATTTAATGCAGTAACAGTCTCTACAATATCTTTGGCAAGTATTATTTCAAATGACAAGGAGCTTCCTCCCTCCCCAAACAATCCATTCCATTTTCAGAAAGCTCTTGTCAGTAGAAAATTTCCTGTTTAAAAAGTTGAAAGGCATCTCCCCGTAACTTCCAGTTCCAGTGTTCTTCTTTCATATGACATTTAATCCAAGAGTACCTGGTGTGCCAAAAAGGCTCATAATGTGGTTCACAACTTAGACCTACCTAAAGCAAGGCCATAGTATATGAATGAAGGCATAGAGGCAGAGGTTTAAGGACAAAGAAACCAAGAGGTTAACTTTATTTCTAAAATACATTTAGAATGGTTTTCATGTTGGACTGAGAAATGAGTAATAGGAGTCTGATTAATATTGTAATCAAGAACTGGAAAGGACAGGTTGTTTCTTGGGGGGATGTTTTTCTTATACTTTAGTTGGGTACATGAAGTTTAATAATACACTTACAAATATGGTTCCATTTCATGATTCTAATACTAGAACAGAGAGACTGCAACATGTTTAGAACAACTGGTCTAGAAACCATAACCTGCTGTTCTTCTGCTCATATGCCAGTCACCACTCTGGGGGTCATACAGCTGAAAAGTAAAAGTGGGGTCAGGAAATATCCAGATTTGGCTCCATGCCCCTATCCAAAAATGCACTGCCTGGCAGAAACTGGAATATGCTTCTCAGTCTCTGACTTATCCTATAATCAGATTCATATGAGACGTTTTTCAAACTGATATTTGGAGTTAAGACTCCACTGAATCAGTGTGCTATGTAATTTAGCACCTGAAACACTGAGGGGAAAATCTATAAAGCAGTGAGATATTGGGGATTATGCAACCAAAAAAAGTATGTTCATTTTCAAATCTCTGAGGGTTAAGGGAAGTTTTAAAGGAATTAAGTCACTGATTATAATACTCAACGATCATAATCTTTTTTTCCCAATGGGTATTACAGGCATTTGATTTCAGTTCCTGCTTTAAAGATTGCAACATCTTAAAAAAGCAAAATAAAAGGGCAAACCATGTATACTAAAAGCGTTAGATTTGACCACCCATTAAACAAACACAAAGCTTTATCAGATGGGCATGGACAGCATGGTCTGTAGGATTCTCTGGGAGGTCTCACACATATTCTCTAACAGGTATAGGGAGTCTGTGATAAGAAAACACTCTGTGTGAAGAAGAGCACAAATGTGGAAGGGCATAGTTTAACACACTGAATAATCATGTAAATGTCATAGCTCACCCTGGAAAATGTTAATTCTTCTCACCTCGGATAACACATAAAGATTTTAGTCAACTGAGTAAAGAATGCTCAAGAACTCTCACAGTGCTTTGTACCTGTCTGGACAACTTACCACATTTTGTGTACTTTTATTTCTTTTTATATGCACATTTTTGTGTTTATCTTCTTTTTGTTTTCCTTATTAGGATGGAAGTCATCTTGGTATCTACTTACACACATACACAAAACACATAGTAGATGTGCAAGTTAAGGTTTAGATCTTTTCATAGTAAGGTCCCAAATTTGACTTCTTTTGTATTCTCCTACAGAGCCTCATTAGAGTTCTATGTATGCCCACAGCAGGCATTTCATAAATGCTTATTGAATGACTATTGAGCATTTCTACTATAGTCATTTCAGGGTACTAAAACTGTTTGGTTAAATTATGTCTTGTTAATGAAACGACAGAAAAATGTGATTTTACTTAGTGAATATATAGTTATTAAGCACATTCCATTAAAAACACGGACCCAGAGTCCACCAAAAACATGTCATTTTCTTCCCATGGGGCTTTTAAACCTTCTTTAACCTTTTAAACTCACATTTCACATTGGACATATAGAATAACTTTGCACCATCATAATGGCATGCCTTCCTCAATAGCAGTAAGGCTATCAGTCATACACACTGGACCCTGTGACTCAAAGGGAAGCCAGCATTTCATACAGACGTTTTGCTTCTGGAAACAATTTTTGTGTGTTTGTCTGCTTTATATAAATAATAGTTCTAAATGGAGCATATAGAGCTCCAAAGAGAGAGCCACTTTCTGTCGACTGTGTGACTTTCAAAAGAAGCAATCAGAATACACATGCGAACAGATTGTATGTGCAAGCAGGAGTGAGCTCTCCCAAAGCTTCCAATGGGGTCTAGTTCCTGCAGAGTGTAAAGACTGATGTGTACTCATATTCGTTTTAGAGGAGATAAAAAAAAAACACCTGGGGATAAATGTTAATCAAGTATTCCTGCTACTTTTGCTGTCTTGGAGTATTAAATTGATATAGCATTGGGGCGGCTAGGTAGCAAAGTGAGTAGAGAACCAGCCCTGGAGTCAGAAGGACCTGAGTTCGGATCCGGCCTCAGACAATTCACACACACAAAAAAACTAGCCATGTGACCTTGGGCAAGTTACTTAACCCCAACTGCCCTCCAAAAAAAATAAAATAAAAAATAAAAATAATTGACATAGCATAATGTGAAACTTCAGGGTGATGTTGCTATTACTGCACTGGGGCAAATTCTGGTTCCATCAAATTCTCACCCATCTTTGTTTTTTTGGTGGTAGTGGGGTGTTTCAAGAGAATAGAATAAGGAAGAAATACCTCCAAATAATAGCCCCATCCAGTTGTGAGAACCAAAAAAGATAAAATAAAGATTTTTCTCACAACTCAGGTTCTGTGTTTGCATTTTTCTCATGCATTTATCATATTCTCCATTCTGGATTATGTTCATATGTACGGTGTGCCCTTATCTTTGCCCTGTTTGATGGTAAATAAGGACAATGTTTTGTTCATTTTTTTATCTTCCTTTCCCAGGGGTGGGGAACCTGTGGCCTCCAGGTCACATGTGACCCTCTAGATCCTCAAATGTGGCCCTTAGACTGAATCAAACCACACACATTTGTTCTGTGAAGTTTGGATTCAAAGGG
Organism: Gymnobelideus leadbeateri; assembly: GCA_011680675.1. Taxonomy (NCBI): domain Eukaryota; kingdom Metazoa; phylum Chordata; class Mammalia; order Diprotodontia; family Petauridae; genus Gymnobelideus; species Gymnobelideus leadbeateri. Next base: position 258,550 of record WOXC01006611.1, on the reverse strand, counting down.
CTGCACTTGAGAACCCAGAGGACCACATGTGGCCTAGAGGCCACAGGCTCCCCCATCCCATCCTAACCAATAGCGCAGTGTTCATTTAGTGTTCAATAAATGCTTTTGATTTGAATTAAAATTTATGTCCATTACTTTTTTATGAGAACAAAGCACAAGTACATATGTGACAGGGGGCAACCCAGCTGGGAACTTGATAGGTATTTTAGGTGGCCATAGAGCTGCTTTGTTAGCACTAGCAGCATATACTAACTAGTGTTCCGCTCTCTGGAAGCTTGTAGAAAAGCAGGCTGTCACATAATTAATTTAACTAGCAAGAGAATATAATATATGTTTTTCCACCAGGTGGCATTATGCTCAAACTACCAGTTAAATAGTTTCACTGGATACATAGTGAATCTTAAAGATTTGACTTTAGTGAAATCTTAAAGATTTCACTATCATCACTATCAGCCTACATTCTCCTACTCTGAGCTTTCCTTTTTTTTTAAATTAAATTTTATATTTATTTTTAGTTTACATCATTCATTTCCACAAGATTTTGAGTTACATATTTTCTCCCCATCTTTCCCCTACCCACCACTGCAAAACAGTGATCCCACTGTATACCCCCTCCCCCACTCTGCTCCCTCCTATATCCTGCCCCATTCCCCCTTTGACTTTCCAGTAGGGCAAGATGGATCTCTGTTCCCCAGGGCCTGTATTCTTTGAGCTTTCCTGGCTCCTCATGTTACATCAGGTGCTGACCCCAGATTCAAAAGCAATCTAAAGGCAGGGAAATGAAGGTAGGTAGGCTTTTCTCTCTTACTGCAAATTCTTACTGGTCTGAGGGAAGGGGCCATTTCATTTCCTCAGATGTGAATGGTGTAAAAGCCCTCACCTGGTCCAATCATTTTGGCTATGAAAAAGGTTTTCAAAAGGGCTCCTCCCAACTACATAGTAGACCAAAGTTCCTGAAAATTCCAGTTCCCCATTCTCCCCCTAAAGCAGCTCCCTATTGCCTTTATATTGATGATACCATTTTAATAAACTGTTGGTATCTGTACATGTACCAGAATACTGTCCCTTTGCCCCCTCACACATTATGCTTCTATACCTCAAAAGATTAAAGGCATATTCCACGGAGAGAGGCAGCATGATTGGTAGAGAACCCAATTCTGATACTTAGGAGCTATGTGATCATGGACAAGTACCTCACTTAGCCCTCTATTTTGTTGTTGTTTAAGTAGTACTCATTTGGGGTTTTCTTGTCAAAGAAACTGGAGTAGTTGGCCATTTTCTTCTCTAGCTCATTTTATGTATGAGGAAACTGAGGCAAACAGGGTTAAGTGACTTGCCCAGGGTCACATAACTAGTAAGTGTCTGAGGCAGGATTTGAACTCAAGGCTTCCTGACTTCAGGCCCAGAGGTGCTCTATCCACCATATCCTCTAGCTGCCCACCTTCCTCTCAAGCAATTCTTTTTTTTCCTTTTTTTTTGCTTTCTGGAGCGGGGGAATGCAGGGCAATTGGGGTTAAGTCACTTGCCCAAGGTCACATGTCTAGGGTTTTTTTTTGTGTTGTGTCTGAGGTCAAATTTGAACTCATGTTTTCTTGACTCTAGGGCCAGTGCTCTATTCACTGCACCACCTAGCCAGCCCTCGGGCAATTCTTTAAGATGATAAGCTACAGACAAGATACTTAACTGCATTATTGGAGAAAATTTCCATACTGGAAGTTCCCTCAACAAAGACTTAGTAATCTTTTGGAGATCATTTATCTAAAGTTTTAGGAGGTTATTTAGCTCTGTTTCATTATTCTATCATACCCGTGATTCTTGAAGCAGCTTATATTTTGAGACTGTACATCAAACTTGGAATGAATTGGCAAGTTGTAATTCCTTTTTATTGATCACAAATGTAAAGTTTCACCACTTTTAATTTTTAAAGGATGTCCCTTTGTTTTGGTGTTCTTTACCTGACACCATAGTAGAGTTTAATAATCCCTCTTAGCCTCTGTATTTCCAGAGTGGAGTCCTAATCCTTTTAGTATATCCTGAGATACTAAAAAATCATATTAGTAACTTTGTCTTTTTTTGACAAAAAGAGGGAAGGTAAAAAGTGGAATGTGATAGAGAGCTGGTTTTGGAGCCATGAAATTGTGGGATCACATTCAATCTCAGATATGTACTAACTATGTGAACCTGGGCAAATCCCTTATGGTCTCAATATTCTCAGCATGTCCCTGAGACTATATATCTACATAGACCAGTATTTCAGAAAGAAAGTGGGTTCATCTAATGGAAGTAGAGTTGCAGCCCAGTGGCAGCTCGGTGACACAGTACAGAGTGTGAGAAAGCTGCAAGGAAGACCTGAATTAATTCTTGCCTCAGATATCTGTAAGTTATGTGACTCCGAGGTTCCTTAAGTCCCTTAACCTCTGTTAGCTTGTTTCCTCTTCTGTAAAATGGGTAGTAATAATAGCAGCTGCTCACAGGGTTGTTGTGAGGTTCAAAGGAGTTAACCTATCACTGAGGTGATAGACACATGCTATCCTCATCATCATCCTCATCACCTTCCTCCTCCTCCTCTTCCTCCTAATCATCATCCTCACCCTCCTCCTCCTCCTCCTCTCCCTCCTCCTTCTTCTCCTCATTATCATCAGTCTAGTTCCTATCCTATCTCTTACCCAACTTTAGTAGTGTTGTAACTTCTTTGAGGTGGTCTAGCAGAATGTTTTCTGTTTTGTCTTGAGTAGTTTTTCTGATAACGTAATATGAGGATCATTTGCAGATCTTTTTGACGTGGGCAGTTATATGGACTATTATAGGGACTGAGCTGTCTTCTATAGGACCCTAAGATTCCATGGTATATGTCACATATGCAGTAGGGCTATAGGTCTTTTTGCTTTTTTGGTGGTGGTGTCGTGTATGTGTGTGTGTGTGTGTGTGTGTGTGTGTGTGTGTGTGTGTGTGTTTAAGAAATTTAAATGAGGATGTAATTGCAGAATCCAGCTCCTTTTTCTTAATCTGTTTCCAGGTTATGCTTTCATCTTTATCTCATTGTCACATAATCAAGGATCTTTCCCCAATGTGAACAATGAAAATGCTGATTCCCTTAGGTCATAGATTCCTTACATTTGTTTTAAGGTAATTGAAATAAGGGACTAGGTGAAAAGAATTGAGAGGAATTTTAGGACAACCTTCCCATCTCCTAAACTATTACCCTGACTCAAGGATCTGCGTAGATCAGTTCTAGGGAATTTGTTGAGGCATATTCAGGCTAATAAGTTGCCCAGGGTCTCACAGATATATTTAAGCACATGTTGGATACCCTAAGTCCTGTACTTGTCAACTATATTGTCTCTACAATTACATTAATATTTATTTCATTATTATTATATTTTACCCCCTTTTAAATTTAGATTAATGGCTATGAACTAACAAAATGTTTTAAATTATTCCAATTACATATACATATTACATGCCTATATTATATCAATACTTCAAATACTATCAAATATTTCAGCCCTTAACAGGGCTTCTCAAAATGTTTGTCGTTGCTGCTATTGTGGCTACCTAACACAAAGGATCCATGAATTTAAAAGATTTGAAAATTTTTCTTCCGTATCCCTTTCTTGGATCACAACTGATAGCCCAGAGTTTATAATCTCATAAGCTTTCAGAGAGCTAGCAAGAATCTATCTGGAAGGATTATGGAATGTTAGAGATTAAAGGCACTTTGGGACTTATATAGTCCAATCCCCTCCCTTTAGAGGGAAATAAACAGAGAGTCAGAGAAGTGAAATGACTTGCCCAAGGTCATATAGTTGGTTAATGGTAGAGCTAGGACTAGAAAGATGTCAAATATCTTTTAATGCTCTTCTATCACTCAGCAGAGCTTAGCTTAGTGACATCTGCAGGCTTAAGAAGTATATTGTAGCTCCCTCTCTCCTATCATTGGTGCCTGTCTGTTTTCCCATCCATTCCTTACTTTCAACCTAAAAATGGCACAATATCTCAGTCATGGTGATGACCCCTTTTCCCCCAGGAAGCTGCAGTATGGAACCTTATTTGTTTTTTTTTTTTCAGGCATATAAAGAGGTGATTTTCTACTGGACTTCCTTGTCCATAGGACAAGGTTTATATCTTCATGTTTGAGCTGTGAAACTGTAGTTCAATTTATGGTCAAAATCTTTCTCTTTTGGAAACCAGCTCCTGGTTCTCAGATAGTGAATTCCTTCCTCAGGGCCAAATGACTGTCTATAGGCTAAGCAGAAGTGTTTGAGAGAAAAAAAAATCTCTTGACATCATCCTATCAAGATATGACATGGAGCAAATAGGAAAGGGGTCAGACTTTTGTGATTCATGAAATTATTAGGTGTTTGTTTACCTGGGATCTAAAACACTGTTTTTTTCCATGCCAACACCTCATTTTGATTTTGCAGATATAGAAACTTAGACTTAGGGATATTTTAACTATTATGTCAACAATGTATGACAGGATTGCGAATGGAACTCTGTCTTTTCATTTTCACTTGGACGTAAATAGATGGACCTAAGATAGTTCAGCTAACAGGAAATAGTCTCTTTCTAGGCTGAGTGATCTCACAATTCTTTAGGGTTTAGAGTTGGCAGAAACTTTGTCATGTAGTCTTATTTTAAAGATGAAGAAATTGAGATTTTGAAAGGGGATATGTAAATGGATTCGTTTGAGTGAGGAATAAAGGATGACACTGAGGCTGTGGATTGGGGTGACTGTGAAAGGGGTGGTACTCCCACAGTAAAAAAAAAAAATTGGGAGGAGAGATAATGAGTTTGATTTTGGATGTGTTCAACTTGAGATGCTTAGGGTGTATCCAATTCAAGATGTCCAGGAAGCAGTTGGAGATACATGATTATAATTCAGAAAGGAGATTAGAGCTTGATACATAGGTCTGAGAATCAGCCCCACAGAGATGATAAGTGCAACAGTGGGAGATGATGAGATCACCAAGTGAGATATTACAGTGTGAAGAGAAAAGGGGCCCAGGACAGAGCCTGGGGCCACCCAGAGTTAGAAGACATGACATGTAGGAAGAGTTGGCAAAGGAGATTGAGAAGGAGCAGTCACCCAAACAGAAGGAGAACTAGGAGAAAGAAGTGTCAGAGAGAGTAGAGCATATCCAGAAGGGGAAAGTGACTGACAGTATCTGATGCTTCAGAGACATCAAGAAGGATAAAGATTGAGAAAAGAACATTAGATTTTTTGTAATTAAGAAATCATTAGTAACTTTAGAGAAGGCATTGTTATTGAATGATGAGGTTGGAAGACAGATTGCAGAGGGTTTAGATGAGAATGAGAGAAATGGGAGCCCCAAGTGTAGATAGCTTTCTCAAGGAATTTAGCTAGGGAAGGGAGAAAAGATAGAAGCTGAGAGCTAGCAGGGATGGTCAGATCAAGTGAAAGCTTTTTTTTTTTTTAAGGATGTGAGAGACATGGGCATGTTTATAGGCAGCTGAAAAGGTGCCACTAGATAGGGAGAGATTGAAGATAAGAGAGTGGGGGCTGATAGTGGGGTCAATTCACTGAACAAGCTTCCTTTTCTTTTAAAGATACTTTACTATATAACCAATATCACACAACAATAAAACCAATTTGACACATATTTTAAAAGTTATACTTAAAAAACCAATTCCTCCAGACAATTTGAACATATCATTTTATTAGTGATCATACTTGTGTCCCTTACCTTCCGTATCTAATTCATCTTTGTGTATATATTTTCCTTTTATAATAATAGTATGCATTTTCAGAGTGCCTTAAAGTTTACAAAGCAGTTTCCTCACAATAAACCCATGGGGTAGGTAGTACAAATATTATTATCTCTATTTTAAATCTGAGAAAACTGAGACCCAGAGAAGTTAAATTATTTGCCCCAGGTTATATTGCTGGTACAAAGAAGAGTCAGAACTTGTACTTGAGTTTCATGACCACATGATCAGCAATCTTTTAATTATTCTTTGTTGACTTTTTTATGATCACTACCTATACATATCTTTCTTTCGATTTTATTCTCTATTTTACCATTATTGCATGCAACTCTCTCCAAATTCCTTTGTATTTCTTATACTGATTTTGGGGGACTTCATAGTATTCCATTTCATTGACATAATATAGTTTATTTGGCCATTTACTAACTATTGGATACATAGGTGGCTTCTAGTTCTTTAAAATGAAAAATAATATCGCTACAAATTAATTCTTTTAGGGTATATTCCTAATGATTGAGTCAAAAGGTTTGATTATTTTTGTGACTCTTCCTACATTCTGCTAGACTACTCTACAAAAAGATTTTACCCATTTATAATTCCATCCACTATTTATTACCTATCTATCATCTATCTATCTATCTATCTATCTATCTATCTATCTATCTATCTATCTATCATCTATATCTATCTACTATATCTATCCATCTATATCTATATATTTATATCTATCTATCTATATCTATATCTATATCTATCTATCTATCTATCTATCTATCTATCTATCTATCTATCTGTCCTTTCACAGCTTAGCCAGCATTTAATTTTGTCACATTTGGTTATCACTCAATAAGCCACTCAATGGGTGTCTCAAAAATCAGTTGCTCAAGGGGAAGGCCAGTATAATGGCTAAATCATATTCCTTATAATGCTAATATTTTGTTCATAATACAGAATGTCATCTCATGGGAATTTTGACTTGAAGGTCCCAGATATTTAGGAGATAATAGCAGAAGGTTAGAAAACCAAGTTGCCTCAATCCAGTAGAAAGGATTTATACAACTTAGTGTTTCCTTTAGTCAGTCTCCCTCTGCTTTCCCTGCATCCTCCCCATCTACCAAGCCTCCTCATCTGCCACTTTTGCAGTTTTCTTCCTACTGTCTCTACTTTTGCTTTATGCTATATTTTTGGGTGGTTTCACTTTCCTTCTCTTTAACACTTCATTATTTTTCATTCCTTTGATGTCAAGGGTAACTGGAAACTACTTAATAAGTTTTTACCAATATGATGACTGCTTTTCTAAATGAGCAAAAAAGGTCAAGCAGATTAGATTATTTTCCTTCAAAAGGAGGAATTCCTTTGATTCCTTTCCCTTCCTGCCTATTGCCATCATCCTAGTTCAGGCTTTTGTCACGTTGTAAATGGATTGCTCAAAGTCTCCTTGATTCAAAACTCTTCCCACCTCTAGTCCATACCATATATACCATTGCCAGAATAATTTTTCTTAGACATTACTTTCACCATTACTCCTGTGCTCAGAAATCTTCACTGATTCAACTTCCAATGGCATTAAATTTAAGTTTTTTCTTCCTATCTTTCAAAGACTTCCATAATCTGGCCCCATGTCAGCAAGCCAAATTTATTTCCTCTAGTCCCTAATAGTCACAACAATCTCCTTGCCATCCCATATGCAAACCATGGTCATTCTAGCCTACTCCTTTAGTATTACCTTTTTTATCTAGAAGGTTCTCTTCTCTCCTCCATTCTAAGTCCAACCATCCTTGAAGGCATGGCTTAAGTTTTCCCTTAATTGCCCACTGTTCTCCCTCTCACTTGACCATCTGCAATGTTTATGGCCTGTACCACACAATTTGCTATTTAATTATGTATAACCTTTTATGTTTCCCTGTTTTTCATGTGTTTTATCTCTTCAGTTAGATTGTAAAGTTGTTGAGGGCAAGGACCTTGCCTCATAATTTTTAATGGCTCTGTATAGAATTTGTTATGGGGCTAAACACATAGTGGGTACTCCATAGTTATTGGCTGATTGACCTGTTATTTAATGATAACAATGTTTTGTGTGGAATTGTCTGTAAAACTGATCTGTTTTTCCCACTCTTTTTTCTTGCTGTTGTTCTGCCAGTGAATGTCCCTTCAACTGTAATGGAAGCCATGTGCAGACAAGATACCCTGCAGTCCTTTAACAAAAGCAGCAAGCTCTCTCCTGCCACACCACAGCGCTCTGTAGTTTTCCCACAGACTCCATGTAGCCGGAATTTCTCTCTCCTGGATAAGGCTGGGCCCATCGAATCAGGATTTAACCAAATTAATGTAAAAAACCAGCGAGTTCTTGCAAGCCCAACTTCAACCAGCCAACTCAACTCTGAGTTTAGTGACTGGCACCTTTGGAAATGTGGGCAATGCTTTAAGACATTCACTCAGCGGATCCTTTTACAGATGCACGTATGCACCCAGAACCCTGACAGGTAAAATTTGGGCATGTGCCCACCATTTGTTAGTGTAAATTTAGTTATGTTCACTCCCCTTCCTCAAACCAAACCACCTGTGGACAGAGCTTCCACAGTGTCCCATGTCTGAAGCACCCTTATGTCAGACAGTAATGGCTATTGCTTGACTTTGTGGTTTATAAAAACAGTTTGGATTCACAGATTAGGGGGAAGTGGCTAGGAATTCAGCTTGTTTTTCAAGCGGTTCTGTACAACCAGTTATATGAGGGAGAAAAAAAGAAGGAAAATTTATGGATATTATAGATGGAAAAATGAGGTCAAGATAGTTAAAATCTTCTCTGTCTTACAGAGATAATATAACTCTCTGCTGTGCTGCTGTCACAGTCATTTCAGAGTTCACCTATAGTGTGCAATGTGTATAAGCTTAATTAAGTACTGAGAGGTAATGAATTGGAATTTTTTGCTTAGTACTATTTTTCTTCAGAGCATGCAAACCCATAAATCGTGCAAAGCTGTCAAAAGGAAATACCTCCTCTCCCAGTGATGTGGAGGAAAACAGATGCCACTTATTCAATAAACTAATATCCACACAGAAGAAAAATGTTGACTAGATACCTCAGAGTCAAAGTTGGCTTGAAAGTTTGTCAATAAGGAATTTTATGGCCATGAACTGAGGATGAAATTTAGCTGAACAAGTGAATTAAAATTTCAGGTACTCTGACCAGTGGCACAGTAGATATAATGGAACCATTATTTATGAATCAAAACTGGTTTATTCGACAATCTTGATAGCTGGCATCACAAAAGACAAAAATCAAATTAATTCAATAGGAAAGGATTTCTGTGTTTTATATTTCCTTTATTTGTGATGAAGATTTGACTAAAAATACTAAGTATCTGGAAAAATCACTGTAGATGTAAACCAGGATACAGAAGTGGAAAACTATTTCCCCATGGCAAGCATGAGAGGCTAAGGAGGCAAGAGCTTTGGTTTCTTTTCTAATTTTGACACAAATTTACAAAAAATAAATAAGGCACAAGCAATTTAATTTTGTTGCGATATAATAATCAACCTAGTTTCCCCTTGCTGCTCTACAAGTTTCAAGAAGATGCTTCTCATAATCATAGAGTGAGAATAAGCTTTCTTTGGAAGGGTGAAGTTCTTCCAACCCTCTGGGTTTATGCGCTGTTGGCTTACAAGCTGTGGGTAGGAAAATAAAAGTGAACTTTTACTCTCTCGCTATATCTCCACTGATAAACATTTTAAAATAGCCATTAATTTTAGCGCATACATGTTTTCATTGATATCATTTTGACTGTCAAATGTTTAGCAGTAAACATTGCTGAAAGAAATAACTGTTGCAGTTGTTGTGGTCAAAATACATATTGTTTTCTTTGGGAATGTTAAAATAGAAATGACTTCAAAAACCTTTCTCCATCTGTCACTTTTATTAGAGGGAGTACCCCCTGGTGGAAACTTTTCCAAGTCCCTGCGCACCTTTTACCATGTATTTTGGCTGCTGAAATGGTATGAACATCTTGAAAGTGTTTTCTTGAATCCAATAAGGATGTAGTAAGATTCACTAAGCAAAAGTTTTTAAAAGCACTTGCATCTGCTTCCAGTGAAATGACTGCAGGTGTAGCTGCAGCCTCCTGGTATTATTTTGTATTGGGGGAGCTTTTCCAGCTGAAAGATACTTTCAAGAAAGATTCCCATTATGAACTTAATTATGAGATCAAGTGACTTCAGATGGAAATGGCTAAGGGTCACTGTAGACACCCATTCCTAACTGCTTAACTAAAAGTAAGGTGTATTAAATGAAATTATAGCTGGAAAAATCTGATTTCTGAAACTTAGAATCGTTTTAATGTGGAGCATAACACATTTCTATGCTTTCTGTATTATAAAGAGATGAAAATGACCATAATAAATCAAAAGACATTGAAATAGACTTTTGCCAGACTCCAGTTATAGTGAAGTCAGATTTGCATTAAGGTTTATATTCCTATGATGTGTGTGCTATAAAATAATAGCTGTATAATCAGTAATAGTTAACTAAAAACTTTCAGAAAACCTCTGACCAACTAACAAAATATACATTTTCTTTTTTTTTTAAGCAATTGGGGTTAATTTGCTCAAGGTTACACGGCTAGTCATTATTTATGTGTGGGTGCTCATTTTCTGAGGCCGGATTTGATCTCGGGTCATCCCAACTCCGAGGCTGGCGCTCTTACTCACTGCGCCCCCTAGCCTCCCCTTTTAGGGCAATTGGGGTTAAGTAACTTGCCCAAGGTCACACGGCTAGGTTTTTGTTTGTGTGGGTTAAGTGTCTGAGGCCAGATCAGAACTCAGGTCCTTCTGACTCCAGGGCTGGCACTCTACTCACTGCGCCACCTAGCTGCCCCAAAAATATACATTTTCAAAGTACCACAATATGGGAAGAGACTAGTAGACCAATTTCCATTTGATCAAATGTAATTTATACTTATAGTTCAGAGTCCAGGTTGAATTGAGATCATAGCACTTCACTAGACCCATGATTTGTTTGATTCTTACATAGAGTGACCAGGCATTCAAAGCTAAGCAAAAGGAGGAATTTATACAATTCAGGCAAGTACCCTGACTTGGGCTGAATGGCCAAAGTAATCACCCTTCTTACCCAGGTTCAACACTTTTCTTTTCACTGGATTGTGGGGACCTGGTAATAATTATTCAATATCTATGTTAGGGATTCTTATCTTAGAAGGCATAGACCCTTTGGGGAATAGATTTCAGGGGACTCATGAACTTGGATAGAAAAAAAATACATCTTTATTTTCACTAACCACTAATTGAAATTTAGTATTTCCTTCAAATATGAATTTTTAAAAGTATTCTGAGAAGAAGTCTTCAGGTTTCATTGCCACCCAAAGGGGACCATGATAAAAAAAAAAAAGATTAAAAAGCTTTTGTCTTTGTAATAGCTTAAAATGCTTGATGCCTTAAAAAATAACCCTTGTCATATAGGTATACTACTAATGATGGAAAGACTTCTAAATCATAGTATAAAATTAACTTTAATTATTGGGGACCAGGTGGAGATTAAGGGTTTAAAAATAATAGCTAAAATTGCATGATGTCAGAAAGTGAAGAATTAAGGAGCTTCTTGATGAGGGTGAAAGCACAGAGTGTAAAAGCTGGCTTGAAACTTAACATCAAAAAACTAAGATCTTGGCAACTGGTCCCTTCACTTCTTGGCAAACAGAGGGAGAAGAAGTGGAAGCAGTGTCAGAATTCACATTCTTGGGCTCAAAGATCACTGCAGATGGCAACTGCAATCATGAAATTAAAAGGTGCTTGCTCCTTGGAAGGAAAGCTATGGCAAATCTGGATAGAATATCAAAAAGCAAAGACATCACCTTGCCAACTAAGGTCTGTATAGTCAAAGCTTTGGTTTTTTTCAATAGCAATATATGGTTGTGAGAACTGGACTATAAGGAAAGCTGAGTGCTACAGGAGCTACATTTTCAAATTGTAGTGCTGAAGGCTTTTGAGAGTCCCCTGGACCGCAAGCAAATCAAATAAAGCAACACTTAAAGATATAAACTCACACTATTCACTGGAAGGTCAAATACTGAAAGCTGAAGCTTGATACTGAGTTTAGTAATCTATTACTTAATACTGAAGTCTTGGCCACATAATGAGAAGACAGGACTCATTGGAAAAGCCCTTAATGTTGAGAAATATTGAAGGCAAAAGGAAAAGGGGACGGCAGAGGATGAGATAGATAGTGTCATGGAAACAATAAACATGAAGATAGAAGGGCTTGGCATGCTATAGTCCATGGGGTAAAGAATAATCAGACATGACTGAACAACTGAACAACAACAAAAACAAAAAAAAATTTGCTTAGCGCTTTGAGCCTAAGTGCTTTATATACTTTGTTTCCTTTGATGGGCATTCTCTGTCTGACCAATGGCTTGGACCATGTCATTTTTCAAATAAAGCTGCGCCATCTCCATTCTAAGACATTTCAGTTGCTTATTACCATCCTTGATGACCCTTTTCTCATCCCAGAATGCTGTTGTTCTCTTGTTTCTGTTGTGGCTGACTCTATGAACTTATCTGTAGTTTCCTTGGCAAAGATACTGGAGTGGTTTGCCATTTCCTTCCTCAGCTGAGGAAATGGAGGCAAGTGCATCAGTGTTAAGTGACAACCTAGGGCCACGCAACTAACAAGTGTCTGAGGCTAGATTTGAACTCCAGAAGATGAGTTTTCCTGACTCTAAGCCTGGTACTTTATCTACATTGTCACCTAGCTGCCCTAACTCCAGAATCTTGACTACCATCAATACAGCTGCTTTAGGGGCTATAAAACATCACAGAATCACAGAAAGTTAGTTCAATTCCCTTATTTTACAGGAAACAGTCCCAAAGGGGTGAAATGATTCTATTGTGGGGTAGAACTAAGGCTTCAATTCAGGTTTTCTGACTCTTAAGTACCAGCTTTCCGTGATTCTTAAGGGAAACTGTTACTAATTTCTCATGGAGCAGATGTATAGAGCTTCCTGGAGATTTCAAAAGAGAGTTCAGCTTGGTCAAAGCTGGTGTTTGATTTGCATCAATTACATCAATCCTCTTTTGCCAGTCAACTAACAATTGGGAGCCTCTTACCTTGCTTATCAGTTTTAAAACTTGCAAATGCAGAGCCCATCATGGGATATACATATAGTCTGAAAGCATCCTCTGAGGATGGCAGCTCACTGAGGGACCATGGGGGCATAGTCCCAAGGAGGCAGCTTTGTGATCATCCAATCTGAAGGGGAAAAGAAGGGTTACATCTCATCCTGCTATCATAGCTCATAGTGGCGCTTGTCTCTAACAGCCCCACTTTCCTTAATGTTTCTGCCTCTTCACCTCCCTCTCAGCAGCTGGTAGTACAGTGGCTAGAGTGTTGGACATGGAGTCAGAAATACCTGAGCTCAAATCTAGTCTCAGACACTTAGTAATTGGCTAAGTCAATTAACCTCTCTCTGCCTCAGTTTCTTCAACTGTAAAATAGGGATAACACTAGCATCTGCCTGTCAGGGTTGTTGTGAGGATCAAATGGAGATAATATTTGTTAAAAAAGGACTTAGCACAGTGCCTGGCATGGAATAGGCACTACATAAATGTTTATTCCCTTCTCCTTTCATTTCTCTCAACAGTTCTCTTTTCTCACTTCTAAACTAGCCATTTCTTTAGGAGAGCTATAAGTTTCCTATGGGGCAGCCATGAAGCAGCTGCACTGCTTCCACTGAGAAAATTCCTTGGCCCAGCCCACCCATCCCCTCCCCACATCACCTCCTGAGTACAGTGGCAACCTTCAGGTGGCAGGTTCTTTACTCTGGGTAGTAATAGTGAGTAACAGCCTTGATGCAAACCTCACTTCATTTTGGGTCACAGACTGGGCAGGTGTGGATAAATTGAGATCTGTATCATAGACTTTACAATATCTTTCCCCCTAAACCAGGGTTGGGGAACCTGCAGCCTCGAGGCCACATGTGGCCCTCTAGGTCCTCAAGTGTGGCCCCCTTTGACTGAATCTAAACTTCACAGAACAAACCCCTTTAATAAAAGGATTTGTTCTGTAAAATTTGAACTCAGTCAAAAAGCCGCACCCAAGGACCTTTCACATGTGGCCTCGAGGCTGCAGGTTCCCCACCCCTGTACCTAAACTCTTCCTTCTTCTAAGCTTCTCTATTATTGTTGAGATGACCACCAGCCTTCTGTTGATAGAGGTTTGCAGACTTGTTATCTTCAACTATTAACTTTTCTATCAGTAACCAGGTGGTACAGTGAGTAGAGAGGTAGATACTGGGTCTGGAGTCAGAAAGATGTGAGTTCTAATGCAGCCTGAGATACTTACTAGCTGTGTGACTCTGGACAAAACACTTAACCTCTGTCTGCTTTAGTTTTCCCAGCTATAAAAAAGGGCTATTAATAGTCCCTACTTCCCTGAGTTCTTGAAAAGAACAAGAGAGCTAAAATTTGTGAAGTGCTAAGAGCATATCTGGCATGTAGTGTTTAACAAATGCTCATTTCCTTCTTTCCTTCTCTGCTCCACATATCCATCTAAGTATGGCCATTTCTACATCCACAGTTCCCCTCATCTGTTCCCTTCTCTCAGTTCACCACCCCAATTTAGGTCCTCATTCCCCTCACTTGAACTATTGGCAATCCCTTCTCAATTGGAACCCTTGTCTCAAATTTCAATCACAGAGTTACTCAAGATGGCTCCAGGTTCATGTTGATGTTATTTCTTCCCTGAAATTAAGAAAAAATTCAGAAGTCTTTTTTCCTTATTCTAATGTATTGTTTTTCATTTTTCTTTTCAAACAATATTAGACAGGGGAGGAAGTTGAATTGAAGTCCATCCATATTTGAATTAGAGATTTTTCCTAAGCTTTGGCTCTTTCCCATGAATTCATTGCCCAAATGAAGTTATCTTGACTCAGTTTTGTTTGAACCAAGAGTCAGAAATCCTTTTTCTCTTCTTTTTTTTTTTGCTGCAGAAATCTCTCAATCCCATTAGGGAATCTCTAGAACAGAGCAAACAAAAGATTTCAATCACAGTGAATCATTTTTTAGACAATTGCCTTTTCTCTTTTGTCCCCCCTCCCTTTCAGAACAGTACTTAAAATCACTCATGTTCTTTTAAATTTGGCTTCCTTCCACCTCTCCCCTGCCCCCATGCCTTTTGGTTGGTTGTGTGTAGTAATCCAGTTTGGTATGCAGCCACAAAGGAGATTCCTCTAGAATATCTTCGGATGTTTACATTTGTGCTGTCTAGTCTTTGTTTCATATCATGTAAGCCAGTAAATAAAATATGCAGTAGGAAGAAAAAAATCCCCTGGAGGGAGAATCTGGAAATTTATCACCATAATTATAATTATTATTAATTTTTTAGTGTGGTTATAGGGGAGGGAGATGGAGGGATATAGCCATCTTTACATGTTTTACTGGGTTTTTTTTCTAGGTGTCTTTTTTTTTTTTTGAGAGAGAGAGAGAGAGAGAGAGAGAGAGAGAGAGAGAGAGCACAAAGATATCTTTTTCCTAGACTACACTTTTCCTCAAGCCCTTTGGCTCACCCCTTCTATAGCTTTCCTGAAATATTTTTCTCCTTAGATAGGGCTAAGTTCTTTTCTCACTGCACACAGCCAGCAGTGACCCAAGGGTGGAGCTGCCTTTGAAGTTACTGGGAGATCTGCACTGGAACTAGCCTTCATAGAGCAAGGAGCGAATGTAGCCCCGACTGAACATCTTTTATCCTGGAGGCTTTCATGCCATGAAATATATATCAAAGGAGGATTAAAAATTTCAAACCAAACCAAACTGAATGTTGTTAAATGTTCCATCCTTTTCGTATGTGTATACCAAACCAATTACAGACTTAGAGCAAATGAGTTGCACATTTTTCCAGAATCGTCCTTTTTAGAGAACAGCCAGTTTCAGATAATGCCAGAGGAGGAAGAAAATTGTGCTGTTATTCTTGTTCTACTCTAAACCTGTACCCGGACTGATGCAGAGTTATAGGCTAACTTGGACCCGGGTTATTCCTTAGTAATTTCTTTACATAAAAAGGAAAGAAAAACCATCTAAATTCTAAGGAAGACAATAAATATGTGGTCATGAGCTGGAAAAGTGTTCTTTCTGAACTTTTGTGTGGTTGGCACAGCATCTGGGAAAAGGAAGAAAAACTTGTTCAGAAAATAGAAATTACAGTTGTTATGAGAATTTTTTAAATTTCTTTTTTATTCCTCCTGCATGTTTTGGTTAGTGTTACCTCGCCTGATGAAAATCTGTCCCATGGATTGTAAAAATTTACTTAGAGCCTTTAACATTCCTTAGATAAGAAGCCAGAGGAAGAATCTCAATTATCCCTGGCTCCTTCAGGACACGCAAATCTTCCTTCTCAATCAGCCTATTTGTAGCCTCTAAATGTGGTGTAATCTGTAACCTGACTTAGTTTACCTTCAAGGTTTGTTTGATGAGGTTTGTTTCCTTAGGGGATGTATAAGATAATGACTTTGTTTAACTAAGTTTGATCAACTTTTATGACATTGAAGAAAATATGGAATTGGACCTACTATGTTTTCTTTAACTTTTGTGGCTGAAGAAGAATATACAAGATCTTAATATGTGAATGAATTATTTCTCTGTCACTCTGGCATAATTTTTCCTATAGGAAGCCTTGTCAGAATCCTCATGATTGGTTGGGTTTTCTCTGAAGCCTGAACCTGTGCTTGGGCGTAATAATAAAACCTAGGTTTTTACCTCCATAATCTCTGTGTTGTGGTAAATGTACATTTGGCAGCAGTTACCTACCACATGAACTCAAAGTGGAGATATTTCTCCTATAACAAAGCACATATTAAAAGGTGAGAAAGATACTTAATATGAAATAGAAAAAAAATTCTGCACAATTTTTCATTTAGTGAACTTTTGATGTTTAGGCAAGAAACAGAGACCTTATGTAGAATTACTGTTTATTCCATAACAGGCATACAGAAAGAATATGGGAAAGAAAAGGATTAGAAAATGATTTTATTTGCAGTAGGAAATAAAAGTAGATTTAAGCATTCAAATGAAATACTTCTGTTGAAAGCTGCTGTCTTGTATATTCTTTTCTTAAGACTATCAATTGTATTTGCTTTCAGAATAATGAAATATTACTATTGGGTATGCAGGTGACATGAAAATAATAAATGCTATTTTTAAAAAGTAGATCCCAAAATTGGGCCACTAATGCATTGTTGGTGGAATTGTGAACTGGTTCAACCATTCTGGAGAGCTATTTGGAACTATGCCCAAAGGGCAATCAAACTGTGCATACCCTTTGATCTAGCAGTATCATTACCAGGTCTGTATTCCAAAGAGATCAGAAAAAGGGTGAAAAGACCTAATTTATAGCAGCTCTTTTTATGGTAGCAAAGAATTGAAAATTGAGGGGATGCCCATCAACTGGGGAATGGATGAAGAAGTTGTGGTATATGGATGTAATGGAATACTATTGTGCTATAAGAAATGAAATTTCAGAAAAACCTGGAAAGACTTACATGAATTGATACTCAGTGAAGTTAGTAGAACCAGGAGAACATTGTACAGCAATGACAGTAACATTATACAATGACTGACTACGATAGACTTAGCTCTTCTCAGCAATACAATCATCCAAGGCAATTCCAAAAGATTCATGATGGAAAATTTATCCACATCCAGAGAAAGAACTGATGGCATCTCAATGTAGGTTGAAACATTTTCTTTTCACTCTGTGTGTATATGTGCATGTATTTTCCTTTTGTTCTGTTTCTTTCCTTACATGACTATTGTGGAAATATATTTAACAGGATTGCACATATATAATGTACATCAGATTACTTGCTATCTTGGGTAGGAGGGAAAGTAGGGAGGGAAAGAGAAAAATTTGGAACTCAAAATCTTATAAAAATGAGTGTTGAAAAATATATTTACATGTAATTGGAAAAAAATAAAATAATATTTACATAAAAAGTAGATTCCATTTAGTTATATGATATGATATCCTAGAAATAGTAAAGTACACAAATGTTTCATCTAGTATAACATAGCAAATGAGGGGACCCCAAGCCATCACTTCCCTATGTATGTTGTCTTATTAGAATGTAAGTTCCTTGAGGGCAGGAGCTTTATTGCTTGCATGTATTTGTATGCCTACCCCTCAGCACAGTTTACCCTTAATAAATGTTTGTCCATCCATTCATTCATGGGGAAACAAGATCTAAAGAGGTTATTTACTACTTACTGGTCCACCAGCACTAGAACCCCAGGGTTCTTCACACAACAAATATCGGCAGAGCTTAATAGCAACTTTTCAATTCTGTCATAGGCTAAGATCTTTTAGATAGCTAGTTCTTCCTCCATGGTTTCCAATCATTTGAGCATATACCTTGGATCTTTATTTAGTTGCTTTCTTTTGAGTATTTACATACAAAAACTAGATTGACTTTGGACTTCGGAAATAAATCAACCAAACTTTTGACAGCATTCTTGGGGAAAAAAAGATAAATTGGTTTTATATGTAATGGTTTATTGTTTATCATAGTAGCTATTAAAAATAGATAACCAGAGGCTAATAATGTTAATGGTCCCTTTCAGTATTAGACAAAAATCAATTGTCAGTGGACATAGCATATATGAATACGTTCTTTCAGGTTGAAATTTTTCATAATCTTTCACAGCATTTTAAACACATGGTTTCTAAGAAACACATTTTTCAATCCAAGATTTTTATGTTAATGATGAACACACAAAAAAACCAGGTTAAAGCATAACGACATTTTCAACTTCATACAATTACAAGAGAGCTCAAAGGGACATATTATGGTCGTGAGAAAAGGCATGAACAATTTGTCAAGGTTGATAAACTTCTCACCAACAACTTTTACATATATATTCCTTTGAAATTTGGTGGAGAGCAGCAGTTAGATAGATTTCCAAATGGAAGTAATTAAAATTGCATTGAATTGAGTTATTGACTAATCCTAGGCTATTAATCAGGCTAAAAAATTCTACCATCAGAGCTCAGTGTTCTGAAGCACTGTAAAATAATAGTATTTGTGATCAGTGATGCAAGTAGCCGCAATTAAGCAGTTCACTTGACAAATGAGAGGGTACACTTTATTTTGCACTTAATTGAATTGTTGTACATGCTTGGTCACCATTGTCTGCTGCCTTTCATTTTGGTTTCCAGCCATTTGAGCACATACATTTATTAAGAGGAACAATTAAGTCTGCCTTGGCCCTTGGCTGCATAAGTGCAGACAGTGAAAACTGGGCCACAAATTAGGATTCTATGGAGTATTATGGATATTTCTCCATAGTTATAATTTTCCTAATCAAATTTTGAAAAACAAATTTGAACCCTGTTGTGGAATTACATGACACATTATAGAAAAGGGGAAAACTCAAGACTTCATATAATTCAGTGGTTCCTTGAATAGGCAGAGCAGAGAATTTTTTTTTTTTTGGGTTAACAAGCTTACTTTAATCAAACAAACACACATTACCTAGTTCAGGGGGAAAAGGTCAGCACCCCAAACTTCAGAGTTACAGAACTTACAGATCAAACAGACAGGCTTCCAAACTGTCTTACCATTATATCAATACCAAATCACAGTTACCAGAGAGGGAAGCATCAACATCTGGGTTTTCAAAGCCGGGGGCTCTCAACAATGGCTTCCCAGAGTCTCATCTGGTCAAATCACACAACACTTCTCAAAGTGAGCCCCAAAGCAAAGCCTCTCCTCAGGGTTTATATAGCCTTCTCCTGGCTCAGAGAATGTAACAACCTTCTGGACCCACTGCCCAATCACAAAGTATCAAGGTGTGGGCTTCCCTGAAAAACAAGCCTCCCACCACAGGCTCCAGGTGCACTTAAGCTAGGGGCAGGGAAGATCTTTAAATCTGCATTTCCATTACATTCAGCCCCAAGATCTTTCTTGCCCATAGCATACACAATTTACATTTGAATTAGCACTAAAACATCTCTTAGGTCACATTTTCCAGGTACATAATAAAATCACAATATAATCTCAAAATACAATAATCCAAGTCTTCCACTCATGGGGCAAATGTTAACTCAGTCACTTATCAGTAAAATCAAAAAATAGTCACTCTTAAGTTAACTCAATCAGTTACATCAGTTTTCAAAGTACAAGTCTTCCACTGGGGGGCAAAGTCTTGATTAGCTCAATTAGTCTCTTATCTGTAACAATATCTCAAAGTACAATTAGTCACTTATTCAGTAAAGTCTTACTAAGTATGCCCATAGCATAGATAATTTACATTTCAATTAGCCACTAACCATTTCTTAAGTCATATTTTCAAGGTACATCTAAAGTTACCAAAGTGGCCACTGGGTCTTAAACAAAGTACATTGCATTTTCACTTCAATTCACAAAATACAAAGCATTATCACATAAAGTTCTCCTGGGAGGAGGGGGGTGTCCTTCCCACAACACTGCTCCAGCCCCTCCTTCCAAGTCCAGAGAGGGAGCTGAGCAACAAAACCATGGTCCTTGGGGTCCATGGCACTTCACCCCACCCACCAGTCACAAGTCCATCCCCCCTGGGTCCCAAACTGTGGGATGCAGCAAGGAAACACAATCAGTGCCCCAGCTTTGCCTCACAGTCCTTATCTTGTCCTGTGGCTGAACTCCAAACTCCTGGGTTCCTTCTCCTCCAGCAGAAGGCAGCAGCTCCTGGCTTCTCCACAGGTCTCCATGCAGGCAGCTCACCATTCCTGCTCTCAGCTCAGTGAAGTCAGCATGCAGGCCGTTCTTCTCTCCTGCTCCATGGCTCCACAGAATCACAGCTACCACAACTGGGAAACAAACAATTATCCCAGCCCCCATACTTTCCTTTTACTCAGCACATCCCATCCCTCGTCGCCATTTTGTAGCGGCAAGCACCCCAGTATCCCCAGGGTGGCTGCCAACACAGGTTCCTAGATCTGCCCTTCAAAAGGAAAGCAACTCAAAATGGGTTAACAAGCTTACTTTAATCAAACAAACACACATTACCTAGTTCAGGGGAAAAAGGTCAGCACCCCAAACTTCAGAGTTACAGAACTTCAAACAGACAGGCTTCCAAACTGTCCTACCATTATATCAATACCAAATCACAGTTACCAGAGAGGGAAGCATCAACATCTGGGTTTTCAAAGCCGGGGGGCTCTCAACAACGGCTTCCCAGAGTCTCATCTGGTCAAATCACACAACAATTCTCAAAGTGAGCCCCCAGAGCAGAGAATTTTTTTTTTTTTGGTCAGAGTTTTTTTTTTTTTTAAACAAATGCTTTATTAACTTCTGTTTTACATCATTCATTTCCGCCAGATTTTGAGTTACAATCATTTTCCCTCCATTATTCCCCTACCCAACCTCCCAGAATAGTAGTCCCACAAGATATCGCTTCCTCCAATCTGCTCTCTCCCATACCTTCTCCCATACCCCCATCGATTTTCCATTAGAGGAAGGTGAATCTTTGTGTCCCAATGCCTGCACATCTTATCTCCCAATTATAGGCAAAAGAGTATTAATAATAGTATTTATATATATTTGAAACATTTAATGTTATGACCTCACATTTCAGATCCATTTCCTTCCTCCCTTGTCACCCATTCCTTCTTGGGAGATAAGTAATTCAGTATATGTTGTACATGTTTAGCTATGCAAAACATTATCATAATAGATATATTGTACAAGGCTGCTTATAATTCCCTCCCACTCATCCCACCCCCCACCTGGTCCATTCCCTACATGATCCTGTCCCTCTTCTATAGTGGGTACTTCCAACCTCTCCTCACCCCAAGGATGCCCTCCCATCCATCATCCCTCCTCTCATCCCCCTTCCCCCTATCCTGCTGCAGGTTGAGATATCCCATTTAGTATGTATTACATTTTCTCCCTGAACCAAATTCAATGTGAATGTGGTTTTGCCTTTTTAGACTTCCTTATTCTCCCCCTCCTTTGTAACCACTTCCCCTTGCTTCTTCTACATGGGATAGTTTACCCTACCCTGTCTCTCCCCATCTCCTCTTGCCACTTTCCTCTCTCATCTCATAATTTCATCCCTTGAGTATTCTCCCTTCCCAACAAATTCAACCTATGCCCTCTGTCCATATAACTGTAACCATATACACACACATTCACATATGTATCCATATGACCACACCCCCTTCTTCCATTATTTTCATAGTGAGAAAGATATCATCAGTCACTGTTATTGCTTTTCCATATAGGAATGTAAGTAGTTCAACTTTGGTAAGTTCCTTTTGATTTCTTTTCCCTGGTTACCTTCTCAGGCATCTCTTGCTTCTTGCGTCTGGATGTCAAATTTTCTATTCAACTCTGGTTTTTTCCTCAAGAATGCTTGAAAGTCCTCTATTGCACTGAATGACCATATTTTCCCCTGAAACAAAATACTCAGTTTTGCTGGGTAGGTGACCCTTGGGTTCATTCCCAGTTCTTTTGCCCTCTGGAATATCATATTCCATGCCCTTCAATCCCTCAGTGTAGAAGCTGCCAGGTCCTGGGCTATTCTGATTGTGTTTCCACAATATTGAAATTGTTTCTTCCTGGCTGCTTGGAGTATTTTCTCCTTGATCTGGGGATTCTGGAACCTGGCTATAATATTCCTGGGAGTTTTCTTTTTGGGATCTTTTTCAGGAGGTGATCGGTGGATTCTTTCAACCTCTATTTTGCCCTCTGGATCTAAAACATCAGGGCAGTTTTCCTTGAGAATTTCTTGAAGGGTGATTTCTAGGTTCTTTCCTTGATCATGGCTTTCAGGTAGTCCAATAATTTTTAAATTGTCTCTCCTGGATCTATTTTCCAGGTCAGTGGTTTTTCCCATGAGATATTTCACATTGCCTTCTAATCTTTCGTTTGTTTGGATCTGCTTAACAGCATCTTGATTTCTCATAAAGTCATTAGCTTCCATTTGCTCCAGTCTAACTCTGAAGGAATGAATCTCCTCAGTGAACTTTTGAGATTCTTTTTCCATCTGGCAAATTCGACTTTTTAAGGCATTCTTCTCCTCATTGCCCTTTTGGGCCTCCTTTGCCATTTGAGTTAGTCTATTTTTTAAGGTGTTGTTTTCCTCAGTCAGGCTGTTGACCCTCATTTCATACTTTTCCTGCATCCTTCTCATTTCTCTTTCCAATTTTTCCTCCACTTCTCTTATTTGATTTTTAAAGTCCTTCTTAAGGTCCTCTATGGCCTGCAACCCGCTCATGTTTTCCCCTGGGGCTTTTGGAGCAGGACTTCTGACCTCACAGTCCTTTCCCGCTCTATGCCCCCAAAATAGGAGTCTAGGGTTGCATTTTTCTGTTTCCTTTGCCTTGGCATGTTGCCACTTAATTGCTTGACTTTTGGGCTTGCTGCCACACTATGGCTTTAAGGCCAGATAGAGGAATTTTCGTCCCGAACGTGTGGGGGCAACTTCCGTTTCTGGCAAGCTATAAACCCACCCACAACTTCCACCCTAGATCACAATCCAGATCCAGGGAGGTTAAAGCAAGAGCGATTACCCCCCAAGACTGATCGCTGGATCTCCCCACGATTTGTAGGCTGGGAGCCGGAAATGCCTCTGAAAACTACAAAATGGCGTGTCTCCTCAGCAGCTTCTAGCCCCCAGGGGAGGGAGCTGACGCATTCCCCAAATACAGGTCCCAAAGTCCATAGGACACTAACCTCTTACTTTGTCCTAGGCATGTCTATGTTGATAATTCTGGAGTCGCCAGGGTTCCTGGTGTTCTGGGGTTCCTCCAGCTGGCTGCTGGCCCTGTCGCCCTGGGGCTAAAACCTCGGCTCAGGAGGACCTGGGCTCGGCTCCTCTGCTCTGCGCTCTGCGAGCTGCCAGGTCCCAGACCACTGCGCTGGTCCTTCCTGCAGGGCTGCTGGGCTGTCCTCAGCGGGAGGTTAGCTTCTCTGTGTCGTTCTGTGGGTGCTGGGGCTCCAGAAGTTGTTCAGAGTCCCCTTTTACATAGTTTGAGGGGAATCTGGGGGCAGAGAGGCTTGGAAGAGCTGTTTCTACTCCGCCATCTTGGCTCCGCCCCCAGAGCAGAGAATTTTTAAAATAGATTTGAACATTTATCTCTTTTATGAAAACCCAAACTGATCTATTCTTTCAAGCCAAAGAGGAATGTTCTCTGCTGGTGGTACTAGGGATAGAGCCAAGATTTGGAATTAGGAACACCTGAGTTGAAGTTCACCTCAGACATTTTACTAAAATGTGTAACACCAAGCAAGTCAATGTCTCTGTGCTGGAGTTTTCTCATTTTATAATGGGGTTAATAATCGAACCTATCTCACAGGGTTGTTGTGAGGATCAAATGGGTTAACGTATATAAAGTGTTTTGCATACTTTAAATTATTATATAACTGCTAGCTTTTTAATGATGATGATGATGATGATGATGATGATGACTGTTTCCTACTGGTCTTTCCAGAAAAGTCATGCTGAAAACTATGCCATCTTATCCTTTATTAGGTAACAAATGGTGGTACTTGCTGCATATCTACATTCACTTCTGGGTTAAACAGAGATTTTCAGGGAGAAGCCTTTCATGGATAGCACCTTTGTTAACTTGTAAAAGGAGCAAACAACCGAAAATTCAATTCTGAAAGCATGTTTAAATATAAGGAGACATTTTAAAAGTGTACCCTCACTTTTTGCCTTGGTGCATCAGATATTGTGGTTATAGAAGGGCCCTGAACCATGTAAATGCCCATTTTCATAAAAAATGTATTACATAAGTCAGTCACCTTTCTCCCCAGTTCTTGGTCATCTTAGACTTTATTTTCAGTTTTCTTAATTATCAAAAGTAGGTAACAACAGCTTCTTTACCTACCTCACACAGATGGTGTGAGGATCAAAGGAGGCAATAAATGGGATAAAACTCTTTGGCAAATAAAAAGCATAGTGTAAATATACTATATTTTGTATTATTGAAAGCTCTGTCTTTTTTATCAAAGCTTTCTCTTCAGCATTCTACTTGATTAAACATATACTTCTCTGTACACAAAATGCAGTCTAAATTTTGTTTGGAAATTTAAAAAATAAATTTTGGTACCAGACTGTTAGCATTGGAAATATATTTGACTTATTTTGGAAATTGATTTACCTTAGAGGGTTGTGTAAGCATTTTCTATATGATACCAAAGAAATAGACATCTAATGATTAAAGTCCTTTCTGTACTCCAGTTTGAAAGTCTAGGGCCCAAAGTGGAAGCCATGGCCATGGACTGACCCACAAGGGGACATCGCTAGGAGCATGTGATCAACAAATTAGAAAGTGGGAAGATAAAGAAACACTTATCATTTCTCTATGATAAGCAGCCATCTCTAGTCATATTGTCTTCAGTTTTTGTCACTTTTATCCCCAGAACTGCCATATTTCACTTTGCTTTATTCTCCTTATTCCATAGCATCTTCTTGCCAATCCCCTGGTGTTGCATACATGCATATTTTCACTGCCAGCTTCAGCCCCTTCCAGTTGTAGAACCAGTTCTCCAAAGGTGCATGCCAATCTACTTCCAAAGAGCCCCTCCCTGTACCTCATTCTTGCTTTTTGTGCCTTCCCATTAGAATGTAAGCTCCTTGAGGGCAGGAACTATCTTTGCTTGTATTTGTAACTCAAGGATTTGGAACAGAGTAAGGGCTTAATAAATTCATTTCCATCCATCTATCCATCCATCCATCCATCCATCCATCCATCCATCCATCCATCCATCCATTCATCCATTGTCTCCAATACAACAATACTATCACTATGTTTATGGATGGACCAAGCATTCATAATAGTTCTGATTCCTCTCTTTGTCTCCACCCCAACCTCTTGCCTAGAGATCCCACACCTTTACTCCCTAGATAATTTTCTGGCTCCTTCAGGAGCCCTCAGCAGGTAGAATCTGTGCTCTTGGATACAGGCTAGTGAGTAAGACTGCCCTAATATTTTTCTTTCTTTAGACTGAGAAGCAGAGGATAAATAGGTTGCAACTTACATCACAGATGTCATTGATTATCTTGCCCTCCAAATCTTTCCTTCTTCCTAATTTCCCTTTTCCCTAGAGGGCATACTCAAGTCTCCTAGGTTCTCAACATCCTCTTCCTCCTCCTCCTCTTGACTCCTCACTCAACTAAAGTTGCTTTCTTAAAAATTACCAAAAATTTCTTAACTGCTAAAATATGGTGACCTTTTCTTAGTACTCATCTTTCTTGACTTCTCTGCAGTATTTAATACTGTTGACCAACTTCTCCTTTTGGATACTTAACTCTCTCCAGTGTGAATTCCTGAAAATTATACAAGTATGTCGCCTATTAAAAAAAAAACAAACCTCATATTTGCAGACTTTAAAACTTAGAAACATTTCCTAACTTGATTAAAAATCTTCCAAATGAAGAACATCAGGGGAATTTGAAACTTTTTGCTAAACATCTAAAAATGCAACACCTTCCAATTAGTTTATAAAAACAAATGACTTATGTCAGGGAAGATGTAAACTTACTAGCTGAATTACAACAAATAACCTTTTCATAATTAGTGGATGGGATTGGAAAAAGTGAATATCATGATTTAGTAAGTACCAGCAATGACGCACTTCTTCCTTTTGGATCTATATATCTTTGGGAGGTGTCTTTGCTAGCTGTGACAACCATTAAATAATGAAATGTACTAAACTTCCAACTGAACCCTCAAATCACAAAGTGATTTGCAAACATAATGAGATACATACCATCACATTTCTCTCACTAAAAGTACCATTATTATTATTTGGTGAGAACAAAAGGTTTTAATACAGATTAAAACCAAGATATTATTTTTAAAAATACGATTTCACTTTATTTCAATCTTTCATTTCCATTTTGTGCACAGTTTATTAATGCACCTTATTATTGGTAGAGTAGTACATGTATATAATTGATAAATAAGCAAGCAGTCCTGTATTAGAGATGAGTGCATAGAAATTTTTTTACTGAAGGGATACACACTCAAAAAACTTTAGGGATGCTATGAAAAGATTTGGCCCCATCTCCCAAGGTAAGGAGCTCCTCTTTTTGTTGAAGCAGACAATAATGATCAGGCTGTGTCTCTGTTTCAGACCCTACCAGTGTGGTCACTGCTCCCAGTCCTTCTCCCAGCCTTCTGAACTGAGGAACCATGTGGTTACCCACTCCAGTGACAGACCTTTCAAGTGTGGCTATTGCGGTCGTGCCTTTGCTGGGGCTACCACCCTCAACAACCATATCAGAACTCATACTGGAGAAAAACCCTTCAAGTAAGTAACTAAGACATCAGGTATTTCCCCCTCTCACCTAGTTCTAGCAACTTTTCTCATGAGTAAGGAAAAAAGTGGAGGGTCCCCAGCACCATACTGTTGATCTCAACCAACTAGTGGTTAAGGCACTTGGAAGACCAAAATCCAAGCTCTAAGAAGAATTGTTTTTTTCAAGAGATTGTTATCAGGCTAATGAGATTCTTTATGTCTGGTTTAGAGCTTTGGTTCAGTCAATTAATCGCCCTATGACTGTGAACAAGTCACTTTACTTCTTTGAAACCTCACTTTACCTTCAAATGAGATGACTTCTTTAAGTCCCTTCCAACTTCTAAAATTTTGAGTCTAAGATTCATGAGGGGAATCTGTGAAAAGTCTTTTGAAGTATATTCTTTTCATCCCCTAGTGAAGTACAGCTGTGATTAATTGACAATTGAATAATGGCTTTAAAGGAAAGAATTTTCTTTAAGATATCTAATGAATAACTTCCCTTCCACCCTTAAATGTACTAAGCAACTTGGTTGTGGGCACAAGACTGATCATGCCTCCTGCTGTTTAGCCTTAGATCAAATATTGTGAGTATACATTCAGTGTGCTTTTAGAGCTTCAAAATTACTATGTTGATGAGAGAACAAAAACCAGAAACAAGAAGCATCGTTGTCCTTATCAGGGTTTCTGGTGATGGAAGAAAAAGTTGACCTGAACATTAACAGAGAAAGAGCATCTCAAAGAACAATTTCAGTTTTAGTTGACAGAGAAATGCAATGGAAATCTTAGTTTTGACAAGGTTGTAAGGATACTTGATACAGTTCTTACTGACTATGCATAGAGAACTTTGTTTTGAAACCTTTTGAATTTCTCAATTATTTCCCATGTTGGTCTTGATTTTTTGTTGAAAAAGGAAAAAGAATAAGTTCATAGGGATCCTGCATCCATTCCTCTACTAAGGGACAAACCAAAGAATTGAAGCAAGGTCAATACTGTGTAAAACAATGTGAAGATTAATGCCCATGCTCAGTCTCAGCCAAGAAGAAGGAACGTATTAACAAGAATGTTTCTTTAGATAATGTTTCATTCTTGATATCTGTACCAACTGGCATTATATTTTTCCTGAGACCAAACAATGACCTGGATAAGAAAAAAATCTGACTGATTTGGCCTCCAAATGTCCTTATTGTCCTGCCAATGGAGGGAGAAATGAATGAATTTTTTTTTTGTTTTGCTTTTTCCATTATTGAGGACAGGGCACTTTTTTTAAACCTAGTAACATGCCTCCATTTCCCTCTTCCTTTGGTTTCAGTTATGTCATTAATTAATAATTGAAAACAATGGCAATTAGTATTATTTGGATTCCATAAAAAGAACAATGGAGTAGACACTGACTAGGAGGAAGTCTGCCTACTCCAACATGGGATTTATCAATGCCTTTGGCCTTGGATGGCTCACACATTTGGCCATCAAAGAGTCACAAATTCTGCCCTCACCTCTGTAGATGAGAATGGTGATTATCTTACACTTTCCAGGGAGCTCTGCTGGGGAGCACCTAAGCATTCTGCATCTGGGCCTTTCAAAGTCAAGCTGTGTTTTTTTAAAACAGTTCACAGGAGTGAACCAAATATGGTGCTAGGAATCAGATTGATTTTTATCTAATAGCTGTGTAAATAGATTTTAGTAATTAATTGAAGAGGTTTCAGGGTCAAAATGGAAAATAGATTTCTATTAATGTTAAGGTGTTACTTATATGTAACCTTGTTGACTCCACTCAATTTTCCCCCCTAACAGCCTGTTTTTGTCATGTTTCCAATAGATTTAACATTTTTGCTTAGATTTAATTTATCATATTAATATTTCATGAAATGGTGCTTTTCTCAAGTTGTGTGTATGTGTGTGTGTGTGTGTGTGTGTGTGTGTGTGTGTGTGTGTGTGTGTGTGTGAGAGAGAGAGAGAGAGAAAGAGAGAGAGAGAGAGAGAGAGGGAGAGACAGACAGACAGACAGACAGACAGATAGACATACAGATATTTAACAGGTGAAAGGAAACCAGTTAGCCAGGCCTGGATTTATTGCGCAGATTTCTTTTTCTTCTATTATTGCTCCTGTCAAGGTTCCTGCTATTTGTAGTTTTCCTTCATGATATGCCACATGCCTAGGGGAGAGCTTCCCAGGAAACCATTCACCTTTCTCTGAGGAAAATGGGAAGTTAAGTCCTTTAATCTATACTATACAATCTCAGGATTAAGCAATCCTGAAACAGTTATATGTATTTCATAGATACTCATGCCCTTCTGGATTTCATAAATATTACAGAGATATTATTATACCATCCCACAAATCAAAACATTCAAAAAATTCCCACTGCTGAGTAGTCAACAAAATGGGATTCATAATAAATATTAATTATATTTATTCAACTAATGGGGCTTACCTTAAAGACTGTATCTTATAAAAAGAAAGCTACATTTAAAAAGTGAAGGCTTTAAATAGTATTCCTTGTATATGTGTGTGAGCATATACATGTGTTTAGCAATAAAGACTCAACCTATTATTTCACAGGTATAGGAAATACTAGGGTAAGGAAATTCCCACTATCAATGTAGGATGGCATCTTCCTTATAACTTGTTACAACTTATATTTTTAGAGAGTTTCCTAGAGTTCTGAGAGTTTAAATGACTTGCCCAGGGTCACACAGCCAGTGTAAGAGGCAGGATGTGAATCTGGGTCTTCCTAACTTTGAGGCCAGCTTTCTGTACATTAGGCTGCTGCTGCTATTGTGTGTATGTGTGAGTGTGTGTGTGTGTCTGTGTGTGTGTGTACACATCTCTGATAAATGGATATCCAGTGACTTAATTGGATCATGCACACATGCAGTAGGGGAGGGTCCAAGCCTTTGATTTCATCAGTGTAAAGAATTCCCTTTACTGTTGCACACTAGAAACTCATCTGAGATTTAGAAAGTTTCTGAGTAACTGAGATATTAAATGACTAGCCCTTGTTTATACAACTAATGTGTGTCAGAGTCGAGACTGGAACGTAGGCTTCTATGTCCCAGGCTGGCCCTATCTCCACTAAGCCATGCTATCTCTATGTGTGTGTGTATTATGTATATATGTATATACGTGTGTATAAAATCAGGTGTCTTTTCTACTTCTCTGTTTGGGCAAGGGGTCTTTTGTATACGGCATCAGGTGAAAACTAATGCTGATACTTCTTAGACTTTTTCTTTAAAGTGATTTTTAGAAAGTTGGTGAGGATTATAGAAGTAAAAACCAAAAACCAAAAAACCAGGGATCTCACTTAAAGTCAAGAAGTCTGAATTCCCTTTATTTCTTTGCTATAGTTTTTCATTCTAATAAATATTAACTTTTACTGAAGAACACATTTCTCAACTCATATGGTTATTGTGGGAGAAGTATTTTATAAACAGTAAAGCCTCATTAAATGTGTGTCATTCTTATTATTAATTATACGTTGTAGGTCTCGAGCATAGATCGTAGTATCCAAACCTGGCCCTAAACTGTACTCTCAAGCATGAATAGGAATTTACCAAAAATGAAAAGGTCAGAGGAAATATTTGGGTTTATTTTTCAGGATATGTAGGCCTGAGAGGTCATGGGGAACTAGCTGGTCATATAACTATTCATGAGTAGTTGCAAGTCAGAGAAAATGTGTACTGAGGACAGCATTCTCTCTCTTCATTATAACTGGGCAAACCTCAAAATATTCCACATGGTTAGTTTGAAGCCTACCTCATACTTTTGCCTTTGGAATCTGCAGTTAGGCTATAAATTTATTCAAGGAAGTGTTCTTCATCTCTATCTTGGTTACAAAAAGAAAATAACTTACCTTAATATTTTCTACCTTAAATATTTGGTTCACCTATCAAAGGCAAATAAATAAACTTGAATTGAGTTACTACCTACCTGTTTGCTGGGCCCTTGACCTAAGGCCAAATGTAGTATTAATTCACTTTGACAAATATGTAGTATAGGTTTAGCATTCTTACTGCTTCCCTCTTGAATTATAAAAATATCCCATTTCTTCACTTCTTTCTAGCATGAGGCAAATCCTAAAGTACCTTTGATAGTAAGGAAGCTCTTAATATCCTATTAATATAGCTTATTAGCCTTTCTACCAGAAAGCTTTCCGTTAATAATCAGTGAACTGAAAACTCACTTTTAGGAGATATGTACTAAGGCGGTATTGTAAGATAAATTGGTATAAAACATTCCCCCAAAGTCGGGGGCACACTGTCCCACAAGCACACAGACACACAGAAGGGGAGAGTGGGCTTTGGTAGGATGATAGTGAGACATATGTGTAGGATACCTATGTGGCAATGGCAAACTCACAACTCTTGGTACCAGACATTCTTTTCCTCCTTGTAGGGTCTTCATGCAGCTTCTGTTGGGTACAGCTCTTTGCTGGACAGTGAGATCAGCTGTCTCCCAAGATTTGCTTCTTTCTTAAATTCATAGCTGTCACTTATCTCTACCATGAGGCATTAGGCTTTCTGAAGCTATCTCTCTCTTCTCTTGGGTGACTATCTCTCCATATTTGTGTCTTTTGTAGTCTATCTCTGCTTCCAGATGGATAAACTGTAAACCACTGGTCTAGTAGCTTCAATGTCCTTCCCTTGTTGCCTTCTTATGCTCTTATAAAGGAGTCTTCCTTCACAAGACACTCTTAAGGCTCATATCCTCCCACTCTCAAGCTGTTGAACATGTAAATTGGGTTTGTTTTTATCTGTAGGTCCCAGGTCACAATATTTCCTTCTTGAGAGATAGTTTGCACCTGATAAATGGATCATAGTAGAGATTAAGCTTTTTTTCACATTAAAACCTAATCAAGACTATTGATTGATTCTGTGATATACCTCAACTGATGTGACTTGACCTTAATAAAATTAATTGAGGTGTGTGCGCACGTGTGTGCATACTCGTGTGTGAGCGCACGTGTGTGTGTGTGTGTGAATAGGAGGGGTAGAATGCCACAACTTCCACTTCTTATAGCATAATTACAACACTGGCATCCTTGCTTTTCCATGAACAAGATACTCCATCTCTTGGGTCCAGGCAGTTTCTCTGGCTGTCCTCTAAACATCGAATGTTCTCCCTCCTCATTTCTGCCTTCTGCTTTCCCCAGATTCGTGTAGGTTCCAACTAAAATCCCATCTTCTACAGGAAGCCTTTCCTAACACACCTCTTACTTCTAGTGTTTTCACTCTTTTAATTATTTCCTCTTTATCCCATATATAACTTTCTTGTACATAGTTGTGTGCTTGTTGTCTCCCTCACTAGACTGTAAGCTCCTTGAGGGCAGAGATTATCTTTTGTTCCCTTTTTGTATCCCCTGTGCTTAGAACAGTGTCTGATACATAGTAGGCAATAAATGCTCATTGACTAACTGAAACTGAACAGTCACCTACTTAAATGAAGAATGAACTCAAATCTAGTCTTACTTATGATTTCCAGACTGATACAAAGCCAAGGACCAAGTTTATTTCATTTTTCTTTGCTATCATTTTTAGGACTTTCTGTTTTCATGTCAGACTTTCTGATTTCACTGTCAAAAACTCTGCCATCTGCAAATTTGCTCAGAACATGCAATCCATCACTCACATCTCAGTCTTGTCTGTGGAGTGCACAAGGAAAAATTCAAGAAGATGTCCTTCCCTCCAACTACTTTGCCATTAATATCATCATCTTTTCCTCTTCATCTCATCACACCGGTATGCAATACGAGGACAGACCTCCCTGGGCTTGAGAATTGGTCAGGATTAGTTTCCCAGTACAGGACTGTGTTTTAACCTATAGTTTTCACTGTGTGTTTACTTTTGAATTCATGAAATAGTGATATCAGAGAAAGGTATTTATTCCATCAACTCAAGAACATCAAAGGGCATGCTGGAGTCAGTGCCTGTAGGAGAGATTGTTACATTTTTAGGGTGAGCATTTACACCTTGGAAACTAGTGAGCGTTATAAATTGGGGCTTGATTTATTGTTTTGTTAATCATCTTGCAGGCTTCACAAAAACAGACAGTGGTAGAACTATAGCTTGTTGCTCCCTGGTCTGGACTTATGGAGTGATGGAGAAAATGGTAATGATGCAGATTAAACTAAAAGTATTTCATGAGTATATTGTTTTTTCCCGGGGGAACCCGTTGTTAAACATTTACCAGCTTACCCTTGAGAGTATCTAAGCTGAGCACTTTCTATCATACAAAAAGATCACAACTTCCTTTGTCCAACCTTTATTTGATTAATAATAGTATTTATATATATTTGAGACATTTAATCTTAAGACCTTGAATTTTTTGTCCAACCTTTTACTGTGCAGATTTGTGATTTAAAATATTTATTAAATCACCTGATTTTGTTAGTACCCTATTCACCCCCAAGAAGGCGAATCTGCCAGTAAAGAAAATTAAATCAGAAACTTATTCTACTCACCTCATCTACTTACCCGCTCACTTTCTAAGAGAGCAGATATGTAGACTACACTAGAGGATTTTTTATTTTTTAGCAATGATCTTCCTGTAAAATAGTTATATCTTGAGAACCACCACTGTATTTTCTTTGTACATACATATTTAGGAAGGAATTTAGGAAGTTGGAAATTTAGGAAGGAAGGAAGGAAGGAGGGAAGGGGAGGAAAAAAAGGAGGGAGAGAGGGAGTAAAAGAGGAAGGAAGGAAAAAAACTGTTATTAAGCACTTAAGTTCTGATAGTGGAAACAATACATATAGGGACATAGTAGTCAGCAAAGGATGAAATCATAGGCATGGGGAGTAGAGCCATAATACAATCAATTGGCTCATCTTTTTCAGAAGCAGTTATTAGTGTTGATTTAGTTAATATCCTGATAGCAAAAGGAGAAGGGTCGCAGAATAAGTGCAGGGAAGCATGGGAAGGAAAATGTCAGTGGGAGCTAAGTCAGGTAGCTGGACCTGGCTAGATGTAGTGAGTTTTCCCCAGTCAGCCCAGCCCCAGCATGGGAGCTGTAGTTCTCTTTGCGTGGGTGCAGTATCAGGGTGGCATGACCAGAAGATGGCAGGGATGTGTAGCTGGGGGCTGAGTCTAGCTGGATATAGTCAGCTTTCACTATAGCATGACCCCTGGGCAGAAGGAAGTTATACTTACATGAGGAAAATCTAAAACTTCTTATCCTGTGTTTCCTTATCTGTAGAATGAGGAGGTTAGTAAAGATCTGGCATTCTTAAACTAATTCCAGAGGTATGTTGGAGGCAGCCCTAACCAACTTGTGAGCTGATTATTAAAATTTTAGTGTAAACCTTTACACATCAGAAATAGACAAATGCTATAAATCAGAATTTGATTTGTTATTTTGTTGATTGTCTTGTCTAAGGAATTTACAAAATATTAATAATACAAATTACACTTGAAAGCATGTATGCATGTGGTTAAACAGTTGTTAAATGTTTACTAGCATACAAATATTTACCAACCCCCTTTTGCAGCAGTCTATGAACTTATATGGGAAAAATTATACCTTTACTTCAATATAGATTAATTTCCTTTGTAATCCTATGTATTTTACTTTATACACTTAAAAACATTATTCTGAGAAAGGTCCATAGGCTGCCATATGGGTCCATGCAACACACATAAAAAGGCTTAGAACTACTGGATTAGATGGTCCCTGAACTTCCAGCTAGCCAGCACTAGTATGAGTAGTTCTTTCTGTATTGCTGTTAGTCTAAAAAAGTATGTGTAGGTACCTACCCAATGGTTTCTTCCATACATGTTATCCTGAACACTTTACTCCATAAACACTCTATATTCAAACCCACAGTATTGGAAAACCAAAATCCCAGGTTAGGTATAGTGCTATGCTTCATAATTGTCCAAGCTAATCCTCTCACTGAAATTGATTCAAGTGCCTTCATGATAAAAAGGAATATAATAATTTGAAAGTTTGTCAAGTAATGAAAGGTAGTATATTTTGACACACTAATCCAGTAACTAATCAGTTTTCTAATAAACAATCAGCAATACACTAATGTGTCATCAGCACTTCAGAAGCTCTGGAGGGAGGATGATCTGCACAGAGACGTTAATGAATACACCAAAAATCATTAAGTGATCAATACTTCTGAGTTATTTTCATTGAGCTGATAGGTCTGATACATTAAAGCTGACATTCTACATTTGTCAAGATCACAGTGCAGTTTTTAACAGTGAAGCAGCCTGCTAAAAATAAGCCTCGAAAGACAATCAAAGAAACACAACTTATGCACCCTTGACATGCTCAGCAGGTGCAGGGACCCTGATGAATGAATACGTAATCTAAGAACTCTAACTCCCAAACACACAATTCCTCATTAAAAGCTTTGTAAAAATTTCACAACTACGTACAGATACTTGGTCTAAATTTCACAAATAATTATTTTGGTGGCAGGACACCTGTGACTTAGAAAAGAGTAGAAAGTGAAATGCCTTGAAAGTAGCAGAGTATTGTTTGCCTCCAGCCCTGGTAGTGGATGAGGAATGTCTAAATTCATCTTGGTGACTCTGCCATTGAGATTTTCATTCACAGTGTAGATAACACATGGCACCAGAAAACAGGGCTAACTTCATGAACGAGGAATTTAGGGTAGTTGATAGTAGGAAATTCCCTATAGCTTCTTATTCTCTGAAGATTTGGGGAAGGGAAATTATGAGCATGAAGGAATGGTGCTAAAATGTGGAAGGCAGCCATTTCCGATAATTGGTTGTACACGTGGGCAAATAGTGGCACCGATCACCGCCGTGGTTCCCATGAAAGCCGACTGCCTATAATGTCCCTTCTTTGTGTGTAAAAAAATCGGTGTTTGGAGGCAAACGTATTTTTTTTAAGTGAGTGAACATATCACAAAGACTGGGAGATCTATGTAACTCACTGCTATGGGATGCCACCAATTCTCCTAGATGACATTCTTACTTCAGTTAGGGACTGGAGACATTGTGAAGAAGAGGAGCCTCATTTTCACCCCATCACTTGTTCTCCCACATTCTTGGGGCAGGTGAAGTAACATTAGGGACCCCCATGTTTGGGCTTTTTTTTTAAAGCCTTGAAATTTACATACTTTTACCCAAAATAAAGTTGGGCAGTGTTAATGTGAGCAACTTACACAAAAAGCAACGGACCTCCCATAGCATTGCAAACAAATGCACTGTTTCCTCTTGTTTCCAAACTAAGACATGATCACCCTGGGGCTCCTGTACTCACAGAAGTTGAAATCCTGATTTTAAATTAGCAGAAGGTGAAATTCTATTTGTCATCAATTTCTTCTTGGGGTTACAGAGCAGAAAACTGCAGACAAGCTGCTTCTTTGATGGCTCACTCCTAAAAATCTCTTTTTGTTCTTTATCTGTTTGAACTGACAGTGATCAGAGCTACAGCAGGACAGGCCTCTCTGGAGAAATCACCTTCCCCCTGCCTATTGACAGATCCCTCTGTTCTGAATCAGACAGGCCTTGTCCCATCATAGGCATCAAGGCTTTGGAAGGAGCCACCAATTAAACCTCTTGAGCCGGTAAAATCTAAAGCCACTTTGGAGTGTCTGTTCTGATTAGGCAGGATGAGACAAAGCCCATCACCCCCCAGGAGCAGCTCCCTGGTCTCAATTTTCTCTCTTGCCTCCACCAGGTGCGAGAGGTGTGAGAGGAGCTTCACGCAGGCCACCCAGCTGAGTCGACACCAACGGATGCCCAATGAGTGCAAGCCAATAACAGAGAGCCCAGAATCAATTGAAGTGGATTAACTGATTGACTGGTTGGAATTAAACTGCAAGGAAAGTCATGATTAAATGTCACGGACACTTAAGCAAAACCAAAGATTTCCTCTGAGCAACTTTCAATCAGCCCCAGAAAACCAAAAGCAGTAATAAAATAAGTAAGATGTTAAGAGATATTGATCCTGGCATGGAAGTGAGACCAGGAAAGAAATTATTTATTTATGACTAGGGATGAGACTTCTTTCAGTGGACAAGTAACCTGGGACAGCTAACATTCCTAGTCCCACCATGTATTTGCTTTATTTCTAAAAGCTTTGAAAATAATTGTTATTTAGAACCAAAGGGAGGAATCTTATGGGTTCTTCTGCCCACAGTTATGACTGAGAATGCACATGGACTTATTTCTCACTGTACTTTTTTTAGTGGCATGACTCAATGGACCCAGATGTAAAGTCCTTCTTTCTGCTGGCTCATTTTGGTTTGGCTTGGTGCTGACTATGATAGCATTTATAACACCTGAAGGGGGCCCCTGGAAACAGAAGCAAGAACCTTTACTAGGCAGTGTTAACTTCAGACCGAAGAGCATTTCATTACCACGGTTTCCATGCTTACCACTTCCATACTTTTTTACATGGCTCCATTCACTCAGCAGCCTGGTTTTGTTGAAGGAGAGCCCAGAAAAGGAAGAAAATGATGAAAAATTCAAGGGTGGGAGAGAGGGGGGAAGGGACAGAGGAATTATTTTTGTCCTATCAGAATATTGTTGATAAGGAGGGCATTTTAAAACCGCAGAGCTTCAGAAAACGGTATTATTGCTCCAAATCAGCTAGCAAAGGAAATTGGTTTTCAGTAACATTTTAGCTTACAAAACTCTAAAATAAAGTTTGTCCGTGTGAAGCCAAATGTCCAATATTAGGTTTCAAGTATTTTTTTAATTGTTTCAGAGGCCCAGATGATCTAAGGCTCAGTCTTCAAAGCTTTCATTATTTCTTCTGACCCTTTCTTCTTTCAAAGTCTGTGGAGGCCTTGGATTGCTTTCTCATTTACTTGCTGAGTACTGGAGTTTGTGCCTATACCCTAACAGTAGATAATACACAGAGATACTAGGTCATCTAAAGCGCTGTGTTAAACCATAGAGTTCAGGGGCTACATAGAGTGGCTCATTTTATTAATGGGAACTATCTGCCCAATTCCTCAGGCCCTTGACTAGTTCTCTTCTTTAAAGATTGATAGATTGGAAGGAGAAAACCCTGTGGGCAAAATTTCACTTTTTTTGTTTGAGAGTAAGGTAGTCAGTATTCTAGGGACATAAGTTCAATTTCTTTCTGTTAACAAGCCTGTGGATATAACTGGTACAGAGGTTGGTAGGGGCTTCCCACCACTGTCCTTTGGGACTCCAAGAAGCAGGGACCAATACAGACATTATACCTTTGACTAAATCCCCAGTTTGGCTCCAGTTCCTCAGTCTGAATCTTTCTCCGATTGTAGAAACCTCCCATTTGTAGCATTTCTAAGTCACATATTGTTGGAACATCTGGCATTTCTATGACTAGCACAAACTACTAGCTCTCTGTTTTCATTACCATATAGAAACATATTGCATTGTGTTCAACTGATTTTTAAAGGGACAGAGAATGACATGCTTACCCCAAATAATGCTTTCCTCTTCTCAGTAAAGTCCTTTTCCCCATCTTTAACCTCCTCCACTTTCTCTCCCCCCCATTTCCATATCTAAAATAGAATAGCAGGGCTACTGCTCAGCTCCTATTAAGTTGAATTCTTAAAAAAATGTTGCTGCAGTTTTTTTTTTTTATCTGCCACAGGAAAGGCTGTCTAATTGACATCTAGGTCTCAATCTTAGATCACCTACGTTTTTCCAAATACTCACTTGCTGTCTTTCTACTTGATTAAAATAAAAAGACTCTAGGTATTAACCTCTCAGGGACCTGAAGGAAAAAAAAATGTGTGTTGCTCATCTGAGGTGTTGGGGATCTTTATTAACTTGTACAATTCCCCCTATAGTAGAAGGAATACTAGAGATGGCCAGAGGTTAATTCAATGCATGTAAGCAAATGTAAATATATTGGACACTAAGTTTCCGAAATGAAGAAGAATTCCACAATTTGCAGGTGGTATACTTTTTGGAAAAGAGAGTTGAGGAGCCTAAAGTGCAGGTTACTCAGATTTTTGAGTTAGATACATTTGGTTATTTGGTTTAGCCACTTAAATTAGCTCAACAGGGCTTCTCTCATATGAATCCTGGTCTCTGAATACAGAGAAAAAGATAGACAGAGAGAGAGAGAGAGAGAGAGAGAGAGAGAGAGAGAGAGAGAGAGAGAGAGAGAGAGAGAGCTTTCCTTTTTTCTTGGTTCATCAAACCTGGAAAGGAAAAAAAAAGGGTTTCCATTATAATTGACCTTACAACCCAGATGTCTATGTTAGCTGATGCTGAATACACATGGAATACTGCAGGCATTTTCATTTAACTTTTTTCACATTCGGACTTCACTTATGTATGTTGTCCCCTTTGATTATTAAAAGAAAGTTTTGGCATTTATTTGCCCTCAAATTTGGCAAGAAAATATTTTCTGTCTGAACAAATAGAAAATAGAAAAGCATAATTTTTCAGGCATATGGGGACACTTGCAGTTTTAATGCTGCCAAGAATCTCACAGAAGTCTGTAAACAATGCCAGGTCTAACTCAGACAAAATGAAGTGAAGAATTAAGATAATTACTGAGATAAATCATCCTTAAAACATTTTCATCTGAAAAGTACAGGGTCCAACATTTGCACATAGTAAGTGTTTAATAATGTTTACTATCCAAATACTTAAGGCTAATTAAAAAGTCTACTTTAAATATCTAGACAATGGCTTCATTTCTGTACTTTGCTACTTAAAATTGACAGTAAAGGAACACAAAGGGAGAAAGTGTTGGTGACAATACTAGCCTCCACTGGGTGGCGATTTTTGGTTATTGTTATTCCTCTGGACCTATGATCTCATCAGCAAAGAGAACTCCCAGTGGTTATTTACCAATAAACAATTGTGTAAAGAAAACTTAAAAACTCTACTTACTGAATGAAGAAGATGGTTTATATGGAAAGCCATATTGCTAGAGTTGAATACATCTGTCTCATGCCTCTCCCAGGAATAAGCTTTATCAATTTATCCTCACCATTAAGCTGTACTGAAATAAAAAGAGGACAGTATATTCTATCAATATATGACATGTCATTTCAGCATATCTTGCCTCTTCCTTACTACCCAGACAAGACTCTTCTGAAAATTATTGTAAAGCAAAGGGAATACAGCTATCAGTGCGTTGTGATAGGAATTGGGCTCTGAGTGTTCCTAGTTTTAAGAGGCAGTATTGAACATTGTCTCCTTCTATATTTAAGAATATTTTCTTTTTTTTTTTTAGAGGGCAGTTGGGGTTAAGTAACTTGCCCAAGATCACACGGCTAAGTTTTTGTTTGTGTGTGCGTTAAGTGTCTGAGGCTGGATCCGAACTCAGGTCCTTCTGACTCCAGGGCCGACGCTCTGCACCACCTAGCCGCCCCCAAGAATATTTTCTAAGCATGTATTTTATTTTACTATTATTAGTTTGAAACAATCTTCTTATCACCCCAAGGCTAGATGAGCAGTAGTCACTCATAGATCCTACCCCCATGACTAAACTGCATGGAAACTTTGACCTGCTCCATTTCTGACCTGGGCCATTTTGTCACTTTTCAAGTAGTCTGGTTGTCACCATATGGGTGCTGAACTTAGTGTGGTCACCTGATCAGCTTTAACCCTTCTGCAACTGAGAACTCCCAAATTCAAGCAAACCCCCAAGCCTCCACCTCCTTAGTAGCAGGGATTATTGCCACCTATGTCATGTCTCTTTATAAGTATTTTATGACTTGTAACATGAAGTCCCCCACCTCCCCTGAGATGATAAGTTGTTATGCAGATATTGCTTTATTTATTGACATAATTTAATTGAACCAGTACCTAACACTCTGGTATTAGCAATGTGGTGCATATAGGGAACTATATCCGGGTTCTTGCCTTCCAGGAACTTACAAACTAATATGTTCTTCTACTTTGATCCAACCCATCCCATTCCAATTCATTCTTTTAAAGAAGTCTGAGACTTTATCATCTCACTAATTGTCCTTCATTTGTTTCATGAGTTTATATGTTAGGAAAATCAGTATTTTCATTGTAGGCAAGTGATAATTTATGTGAGTATACAGTCCTTTAGGGTTCAAGAAACCAAAGATATTGCAATGGATGGAGGACAGAGCAGAGAAAAATCTCTTCTCTTTTGATTAGAAAGCACCCTTTTTAAGAGTGGATTACTGTGCATAACCAGGTTGGCTTTGACTTACCTGTGTACATTGAATCTTGGAAATGATACTGAGAAGTCAGTGAACCATAAGGTGGAGTGGAAAGAGGATAAGTATCTGTATAGCTTTGACTTGCTTTCTTATCCCACTTACTGTGGTAACAGCAGAATACCTTCTCAGTTTGTTTTGACGTCCATCTATTTCCCTGAGAGCTGGCTGCCCCCAGTGGGATTGTCTCCCATTGTGTCTGGGGTCTTTCTTGAGGCTCTTGTTACTCTGCTACTACAGTAGATAAATACAAATTGTAGTTTTAATTTTTTAAATTGCTACCGTAAGAATTCCTTATGCACTCTGAAGGAGATTTAGTTCTTCATTGGAACTTGCAAAATGTGTACACAGGCTGACTTTATCATTAAAAGCTGATCCCTGGTACTTTGTTCCCAGGATTCCTAACCTAAAAAACTGACAGTCAGGGGAAAGGGCATCACTACTGCTATGCAACAGCTCTATAAACAGACAAACAGAAAATCCCCTAACAAATCTCCTGCAAAATGATCACCTCTCCATTTCTCTTCATGCTGTTTGTACTCCTTTCTTTAGGGAAAAACAAGTTATCCTTATATTAGAAATACAGCAATATGTTAGGGACATTTAAGGATGCAGAATGCCTAGGGAGGAAAGATTATTAAGTAACCACTGGATCTGAAGAAAAAATTTCAGAGAAAAATGACTTTGGCTTCCTTCCTTGGTTTGGATTTAATTTGACTTTTCACAGGCTTCTCTTCTTCCTGAAGTGAAATGCTAAAAGATAAGGAAAATACCAGACCTGCTATAGGTGATAACAGAAGGCTCCAGAAAGCTATGGGATTTTCCACATTAGGTTAAGAGGTTTGCAGAAACTGGAAGAAATAAATGAATGCTAGAACGTTTATCCACCCAAGATTGAATCTTTTGAAATTTGTCCATCACCAGAATTTATCTGAATTTGCAAGGGAAAAAAAATACAACATTACCTCCCAAAGAGAGATATGTATTCCTGTTAACCATCCAAGATTATATCCTCACAGTCTTCAAGTCAGTTGTGAGATACAAATCCACAAAGAAAGGACAAGCTGGCTTCTGTTCTCTTTCAGAACATCTTTGGAGATTTGCCCTAAATAGGCTGGCTATAATGCTTCAGACGTGCTTAACACTTAACATCAAAAGTCCATCTTTATCTTCTGAAGCAATAAATTTCCATTGTTTCTTTAGAACTATATGAACAACAGAAGAACAAAGAAACAGACTTAATATTGGACATGATGGAGAAATACTAGAGCCCCCTTATATTTATAAGCACACTTCTTCAGCTGGTCTCTAGTGGATGCCAGCATGCCATGCCTGTCACTGGGTCACCACTTTATTAAGCACTGAAGAGATGATTCAAAGGAAACTGAAAGTTGCTGTTTCTTTAGTCAGCTGGTACCTTCTGTGGCACATATTAACATTTAGCAATCTCTTCTGTTTCCTCCCCCAAATGCTTTTCTCAGTAATCAGTTAAAGAAAGAAAATTTGCTCTTCTCAAAGTCATAAATACAACTTCTAATTGAGAACAGTGTGTTTTGTTATTTGTTTTTGTTTTGTCTGTTTTTAATTACCAGGCACAGGTGCAATTTATTTATGAAGTATGCTTATGGAAAGAAAATTACTCTTAAAATGAATGTCGCTGTAGTTGAGAATTTTTAAATCTTAGATTCATGCTGCCTGCAAGCAATCTCCGACTTCATATTGTGATACATGTGGCATCTACAACCATGCATTTCAGGAGCATAATGAGGATTGGACATCTAGGACTTTGCCAAAATCAAGAGGACTTTGAGTCCTTCAGCAGTGTAGAGTGGGTTTAGTGCTTGGTTACTGAGAATAATTACTTAAAATAGGGAGCTACTAGACGACATGGGCTACCCCAAACCAGGTAAGGTCCCTCCACCATATGTTCTTATTCTGCTCTATTTTGAGCCACTTGCTCTAGGCAAGGCTTGTTGTAACTTGCTTTGGGTTCAAAAATTGCTAGGTAAAACCAAAAACAAAAGTGGCAGCTACAATTCTCTGCTAAAAGGAAAGCCCTGTTAAAATGCAGGGTTGCAATTTGAATGGCTAAGTATATGGCAAAAGATTTTATTGGAGGGTAGCCAGTACAAAACACATCCTGACCTTGTCTCAGTCTACTCTGTTTTCTTTCTTCTGCTCTGACTGAATGCTGTGAGTCTGACCCCCAACCCCTCTCAAGCATCAATGAAGGGATTGTGTAGTTGTTTCCATTAAGAATATAGATTTATATGGTGAACAGCACTTTTAAAGCAGCAAGGTACAATGGGTTTAGGATGGAGTAATTATCATCCTACATTAGGCTGTGAAAGAAAAAGATTACTGAATTCCACAGGTTCTTGGGTACCACCCATAACTTGGATATACTTTGGAGTTTTTGAAAACAGATGCTTCTGCAGCATTAAAAAAAAAAAAAACTGGTTTGATCAGAAGGCAAGTAAATTTTATAATTATTTAAATATATTGTTGGTATTTTCTACCTTTATTAGAGGTTTAAATCAGAGATTGAACTACTTGCCATGGCTGCTCTGTATGGGATCCCAGTTTCTGATAGGATTTCGATTTGATAACTTCTGAGCTCCCTTCCAATTTTAGGATTCCAGGATTCTAGGACTTCCCACAAGACAGCTGAATATATTGTCCCAGTGTGGGACAAGCCCTTTAATAACTGACGGTAAAAAAGAGGATCCTTCTTTTGCATTTGTTAGTAGTGTCCCACTTCACGACAGCTGTCACACAAGGGTCTTCTTTCCTTCTCCAAATATGTATGCCTATCACTTTGATGTTCTATAAAATTTTTTCTCCACAAATTCCAACAAGTTAATGATAAATATCTGCAGCAGGAAAATTTCTGATACTCTCATATCTAATTTCAGCATACCCTTTGGGGTCCATATGCCTAAGAGAACTCTTATTTTAAATAATACCCATCAAGAACTTGTAAAAAAAAATTGGCAGTTGATTGTAGCTGAAAGGAACCTTGGAGGCCAATTAGTCTAGGCACTTAAGTTTATAGATAAACAAACTGAAATCTAGAAAGAGAAGTGACTTCCTCAAAGTCATGACATAGATAGTAGTAAATGGTGGAGCCAGAATTTGAATATAGAACCATTGGTTTCAAATACATCTTACCAACAAAACTACTGTGCTGTGCAGAATACAGTAGTTGCCAACTCAGTAAATCTATCTTTTGAAAAGCCTCATACCCAACAATTACTCATTTCTTCCTATGTGAACAATGAAACAGAACATTCTAGGGAATTATTCCTTTCATGAGAAACTCCACGAAAGGGCAAGTAGTGCAGTCTACCAGGCATATAAATGCAATTATCTAAATAGTGACACTCACCTTAGATCTTTTTACTGCTTGCTTTAATGGACACAATCTCATTGGTGTAAGTACC
Source organism: Gymnobelideus leadbeateri (assembly GCA_011680675.1). Lineage (NCBI taxonomy): Eukaryota > Metazoa > Chordata > Mammalia > Diprotodontia > Petauridae > Gymnobelideus > Gymnobelideus leadbeateri. The sequence goes on along the minus strand of WOXC01006611.1, from coordinate 213,954 downwards.
CATTTGAAAGGCTGAGCTTGGAGTAAGGAAAGCCTGGGTTCTAATAAGCTATTAGATACTACTTAGCTATGTGACTGGGGGCAAATTGCTTAACCATTCTGTGCCTCAGATAATTCCTTAGGATTGATCTCTGAAGTCTGAATACAAATTTCCTTTGTATCTTTCTCTTAAATCCTCCGTAGAGGACCCACCCAATATGGTGTAGACCAGAGGTGTTAAACTCAAAGTTTACCTGCTGCAAGGAAGCCTATAAAACTCCCAGATGCTATTAAAGATTAAAATGTAATTGGGAAATAATTAATAAAATGCATAAAAATATAATGCAACATAGATAATGTTAATTTGTGGCTTTCTATGTCAAAAAGCCAGCAGAAACAGACACCACCACTCCTCTGGTTCTTTTAACATCTGGAGGATGGCAAAGTAATACCTCAAGTGTTGATGCAAAATTTTTCTTCTGGAAGAGCAGAATTAGCTCGAAATCTGATGTCATCCAACTTTACTTATGCTATAACATATCGGCTATTGGTGGACCTAATTACCTGTTACCAATTTTTAACCTCTTTCAATGTCCTAATGGCATTTGGATGAAAACAGACGTGTGGCTTTTTAAAACCATTTATTCCTAGGTACTATAAGGTGCTTGTCTTAAGCTTACTACAATTTTATTTTTTATTGGATCCCCAAATACATCTTCAATAAACTTCTCATAAGAAAATTAAAATTAGTTAAGGTCATTGCTGGGTTTCTGTTCTGCTTTGGGGTGGGGTTTGGAAATTTTTGACACAAATAGTCAATCAGGAAGGTGCAAATACTCTCCATTAGCTGGTGCATATTGTGTGTACAGTTTGCTGTAAAGGTTGTCTGTTGTAATAAGAATACTTATGCTGTAATTAGAAGAGTAAACAGCTTGCTCGCATTTTTTACTTCATAAAATTGCATCTTTTTAAAAAATACTGCCAAGGGCCAACTAAGTCATGCATGTAGCTGTGTTCTTGTGATATAATCTGCAAAGACTACTTTGTGTTTAAATGAAAAAAAAAAAAACAGGGACATGTTTCAAGAGAAATGACAAAGAAATGTAAATATATTTGATTAATAAAATATTTCTATGATGACTTGGTCCAATCTCAGGTTCTATCTTTGCAATCCCACATAACTAGTTTTCCACATGCAGAAAACTCAGAGAATGTAAATAATTAGGCACTCACATTGCTGTGATTTTTTTTTTTTATATTTAAAAGTCAGATTTCAGAGAATGTCCTCAAATTTTCAGGTTTTGTTGTTATTATTGTACTATTAGGATAAAAAAGCCCTCATTTGAAAGGAACTCCATCTAGTGGCCCAGAGCACGACATCAAGGTTCGAGCTGAGTTGATATTTGAACTCTCTTACTCTTAGAGATAAGGAAACAAATAAACAAAAAGCAGCCCTTGTCAAGTGCCATGGAGATGCCCTGTATCCTCTGCTATTAGACCTGGTTACAATGCTGTCAGAAAGCTAAGATGAGCTATGTTAGTCTTCCCTTGTTACATGTTACACTTGAAAAAGGGGGAAAAAAACCTAGCTACTTAACTATGGGAAAAATACGCGAATTTCTATTGGTTTCAAAGTTCTTTGATCTCTAATAAAAGCACCAAACCACTATGGTAGAATGAATGTGCAAAACTGATATACACAAGAAAATGGCCAGCAGGCTGCCTGCTGTTTAGTCAATCATCCCCAGCTCTGTCCTGCCTTCTCCCAAGTCCTAGAAACAAGAGTCCTGATGCTTCCATCCTAGAACATGTATAATCCATCATCTATTAACAAGATACAAATGTTGCTCTGGAAAAACACACGAACATACAATTCGTCTAAAAGTAAGGAGTCTTGGGGCATCTAGGTGTGCAGTGAATAGAGCATTGACCATGGAGTCAGGAGGACCTGAGTTCAAATGTGACCTCAGACACTTAACACTTACTAGCTGTGTGACCTTGGGCAAGTCACTTAACTCCCATTGCCCTGCCTTCTCCCCTCCAAAAAGACAATAAAAAAAAACCCAACAACAACAAAAAGTGGGGAGTCTCTGGGACTATGGCCTGGGGGTAATGATCGGGCTCCAGGGGGCCAGCTGAGTTTTACTTCCCAGGTGAAAGAGTGGCTTAGTGGAGGGGACCTTTCAATAACTTTTCCCCCACTCAGTATTCAGCATTTTCCCAAACAAGATGTTTATCTCAAAAGGATCATCAATTCTAGCAGAGAACAGTGTCCTTGTAAGAGATTTGTGTGTGTGTGTGTGTGTGTGTGTGTGTGTGTGTGTGTACATGTGGCATATAATATAACCTGTGAACATGGCGATAGCTGAATTCTCTTCCTTTCTGGTTTTGCTTCAAATACACATACATACATATATACATCTACACAACGATCAACATAGACAAGCTTCATAACAGTTATGTCGAAGCTGGAGTGTTTGTTTTTTTTTCCTGAAAAGGCAATTGTGGTTAAGTGACTTTCCCAGGGTCACACAGCTAGCTTGACACACTTATGTCAAATTTCTGAGGTCAGGTTTGAACTCAGATCCTCCTGACTCCAGGGCTAGTGCTCTATCCACTGTGCTACCTAGTTGCCCCCATGAGGTAGTTTTATTCCTTCCATCTTGCTTTAATCTTAGGCAGCTTTAATCTTTAATTAATGTAAATGAATCTTAATCTTTAATCTGCTATTTGATAAGTTTGCATGAGGTTGGTTTTTGAAGAGAAATCAGGGTGTTTACGTTGTCGATTCATTTCATTGTTGTCAGATTCTCTGTGACCCCATCTGGGGTTTTCATGGCAGAGATACAGGAGTATCTCCTTCACTATTTCCTTCTCCAGCTTATTTTACAGATGAGGAAAGTGAGGCAAACAAGGTTAAATGACTTTCCCAAAGTCACCCAGCTAGTAAGTGTCTGAGGTTGGATTTGAGCTCAGGTCCTAACTCTAGGGCCTGGGCTCTATCCACTGAACCACCTCACTGGCCAGGGTATTTGTAGCCTTCCTAATTAACTTTCACAAAGTCACTGATCACAGCTCATTTGTTGCATCCATCCAAAGGGAAAGCTTCCGTGAACAACAACCTTTACGGTTTATGTGGTATCTTTCCTAGGACGTTAGAGCATTGTTGAAGTTACAATTACAGAATTCTAGAGTTGTAATAAGGGACCTCAGTGAGCATCCAGTCTAGTTAACTAAAAGCCAAAGATAACAGCCTGATGACCTGACATGGGGTCATCTAGTCTCTTAAAGTCCTCCAATGAGTGGGAACTTAATAGCCAACAATCATTTATTAAGTGACTATTTGCATAGAAATGCAAAAAAAATAAAAACAACCATAACCACAACCTATCAAAGCAATACATTCTACTTCGGCACAACTATAATTATCAGTAAAACTTTCCCTGATACCAACCCTAAATTTATTTCTTTGCAATTTCCATCCATTGTTCCTGTCTCTCTTCCACATAATAGCCCTTAATATGGGGATACCCCCATATTCTTCTAGATTAAACACCCCTAGGTCTTTCAACCACACCTTAGAGGACTCAAGGCCCTTTTAAAAATTTTTTATCTTTTATCTTTTTATCTTGTTCCTAGGGAATAGTATTACACTAAAGCTATGGTTCTGTCTACAACACTAGGGATGAGGTTTTGCCTGGGCTAAATGCAGGGGGCTTCTTATTTGGAAAAGCTCTGCCTCTTTCTATGAAGTATGTCATTGCATTATCTTAGGGAGCTGCCATATGACAAAGTTGATTCTTAAGGAGCTTGCAGTCCTCTAACAGACTGACTACTATCCAAATATGATTCCACTACCCGTGTGATTTTTTAAGCACAGGTATAAGACTTTACATTTCTTCCTATCAATTTCATCTTATTAAATAGCCTAATACTCCATAGTCTATTAAGATCATTTTGATTTTGACTCTCTAATTTGATTAGCTCATACCAGCCTCATATCACGTGCAGATTTGAGAAGCATACCATCTATGCCTTTTCCAGGTCATTGACAAAATAATATGGTATGAGCCAAACATAGATCCCCATGGTACCTCCTGCCAAACAGTCATAGAATCATTCATGACAACTTGTGGAGTCCAACCACTTTACCTAATTGTATGTGTTATCATCTAAGCCACATTTTCCTATTTTTCTCGACAAGAGTAGTGTGAGATATCTTACCAAATCCTTGGCTAAAATATAGATGAAACATATTTATAACATTCTCATAGCTACCAATTTTGTAACTGTCAAAAAAAAGTAAAGCTAATCTGGCATGGCTTGTTCCTGATGAAGCTGTTTTGCTGGCTCTTTGTAATGACTACTTCCTTTTCTAATTATTTGATAACCAATCTCTTTAATGATTCATTCTATAATTTCTCCAGGATGAAAAAAAAATAGCTTATAATTTGAAGACTGTTCTTTTCCCTTTTTTGGGAAAATTTGAACATTTGTTTTTCTATAGTCCTGCAATACTTCTTCCTTTCTCAGAGGTATGCTGATACATGTCTAACAATTGATTCTCCTGCCCAAAAATGTATGCACAATACACCTTTAAGTTTAATCTGAATTTTTTTAAACTGCATTATTTTCTCAAGTCTAGAGATCTACAAAATAATAAATCAAGTCCTGATTTATAGTATTTGCCAATTTCCTAGGTATCAATGATTGAACTGAAAATTTAACAATCAGCTCTTACAAGATGATAAAAGCTGGCTCCAGCTGCCATTCTTCATGTGTTTTAAGGTATCTGAAAATGACTCAGCAATCACATTCTCCTGTTCCTTCAGTGTGCAAGGATGGAGTTGACTTGTGCCAGGTGACAGAATCACATTAAAAGCCACTAGGTACCCTTTTACTACCTCCTCATTTATATTGGATATCAATTCCTCAGTCATTTTGGTTTTGTTATTTCTAGTACAGTGGTCATTTTTTTTTCTTGTCAGAACAGAGGCAAAAAACATTAGAGAATTTACCTTTATTCGATTGTCAGTTATCATCATCCTGATTACTCCAAGCAGTAATCCTGTCCTTCTTTGATCCTCTTCTATTCTTCATTTTAGCTAAAAACTCCCCCCACCAAAGCAATACAATTTTTTCTTGTTCTTAGCTTCCTTCATCTTATCTCATTAAGTGTCCTATTTCTAACAGAGCTTTTGTAGGACTGTGCCACCCTCATTCACACTCTGTCATTTGTCCTTGGGTCCATCTTCTGTGTATTTCTTTAAAAAAAATCTGAACTGATTTTGGTGAATTTCCTGTGCAGACACATCAGTCTCCAAACAATTCCCATCATTCCTTTTCAAGGAAATTCTTTCCTTTGGTGTCTCCAAGATTTAATTCTTGAGAGTATTTGAGTCCTCCTCACCTGACTTGCACTGGAAGAATTTTGATCCTAAGTATCTTTCCTCTGGATTCTTTGAGACTTATTTTCCCCAAACCTAAGATGCATGTTAAGTTGTCAGACTTTATTCCCCTCTACTTTTTCTACTTCTGGCTTTTGTGTGAGGAAGAGCAGAAGAAAAGATAATTTTTTGAACTGGATAATAATAAGAAAAAATCATATAGGTAACTTGGAGAGGTTTGGACTAATGAAATAAATCAGAATTTGGGGGAGGGGAATTGACAAATTTTGAGAGATTTTGAGGACAATTTGAAGAATGTTCTTTAGGCCCAGATACTGGTCCAAATTATGCTTCTAGCTTGTGAAAGAAACTGGGTCAAGGACAATTTAAGGAGGATAAAATAAGTTAAATAAGACTAGAGAATAGAAGCTGAAGAAGTAGATTCTAGAAGGACAAGGTAATTGGCAAGCCAAGGAAATATAAGTGAGAAAAGGTAGGAGTGCTAATTATAGGATTAAACAAATTGGTAGAGATATGTGTGGCACAAATTGATGAAAGGGACTAGAAATTGGTACAAGGTTAGAAGGGGAGGTAGGGAAGGTTAGAAGGGGAGGTAGGCTGCTGTAGCTGTGGAGCTATTGAAGCAAAGGAAAGTAATTTGAATGAAGTTGTCTATCGTTTTAATTAGGTGCTTAAGGTTAAGATATAAATACTCACAAATAATTTCAGAAAATATGACTGAAAAATATCATTATGAAGACTATGAGAAATTGAAGATAGGGGATGCGTAAGATTTTAAAGGAAGTGAACAGCTTAATTAAGAAGGTAATGCCTGAAAATGGGACTTAGATTTCTGGATCATGGCTTACAACATAGGCTTACAACATGACAGATTCCGGATTAGAGCTGGAACACTTAACAAAGGCTTGTAAAACTGTCTTTTCCATTTATCTTGAAAATTTAATCAAAATGGCATTAAACTAAAAAGGGTGTGAGAGGGAGAAAATTGCTTACATATGTCTCAGAAGTTAGATACTATGTACAGCAGGGGGTTTTAATCTGAGGTCCTTGCATAGATTTCAGGGGGTGTGTTAACTTGGATATGAAAAAATGACATATTTATTTCAAAACATTTAATTTTTAAAATTATTTTAAAATTGGAATTCATTTATAATCATTATTCTGAGAAGGGTCCATAGGCATCGCCAGATTGCCGAAGTGGTATGTGATGCACTAAAAAGGTCAGGAACCTCTGCTATAGAGAATAGTCATAAAGAAGGAAGAATGTTAGCAGATGAGAAAAATCCAAAAACAGAGCCAAAATTCAAAAAAGAAACTGGCAATTGATCCTATTCCCTTAAATGCCTATACAAAAATACCCCACATTAAAGAAACAAAGAAGGGTGGCTAGGTGGCTCAGTGAATAGAGCACCGACCCTGGAGTCAGGAGGACCTGAGTTCAAATCCGACCTCAGACACTTAACACTTACTAGCTGTTTGACCTTGGGCAAATCAACCCCAATTGCCCTGCCTTCCCCCCCGCCCCCCCAAAAAGCAAAAGAAACAAAATGGGGTTCTAATGCAAGGAGGCAAATTTGATTTCATAGATATTGCTGAGACCATGAAATGAAAGCCTGAGCTATGGCTCTGGGTAGATATAGCTTATTTAAAAACCAAAACAGTACAGAATTGATTTTTGAAAAAGGAGGAGGCAGTTTGATAACATTGTACATTAAGAAGGTGTATGTGTGAAGAGATCCAGGATCCAGAGCAGGGAAGCATGACTGAAAGTCAAAGAAGGGAAAAAAGCGATCTTGTCTTGGAATATATTACAGATAAGAATGTACACCTAGAGAGAAAAATGTAATAGATGAGGAGACAGGGAAACAGATAACTTGATACAAAGCCATGAAATAGTAGTAATAGACAACTCCAATTATCCAGACATCTGCCATAGTTTTCTCTGACAAAAAGAACATCTAACAACATCTTGCCTTGCTTGATGATAACTTCCTTCTTTGGAAGGTAATGTAATCAACAAAAGGAAATTCTATTCCGGATCTGATTCTTACTAACAGGGACTTGACTGCTAGATTGTAAATGATGGTATAGTTGGCTGAGGAGCAGGAGAGGTGAAGAATGCCCACTCCATTGTATGAAGTTTGTGATTGAGGAGAGGAAATCTGAGCATATTCTGACATACAACCTACATTTGAGAAAAGTGAATTTCAAAGGGTTCAGAGAAGAGATGTAGGGTCCCATGAATGAAATTACTTTATGGAAAATTAGCCCAAAAGGTGAAGGAGATGCTAAAGAATGAAATTCTTAAGACACAATGGAAAACAATTCCAATGTGAATTAAAAATGGAACGTGTATAATGATAGATGTACAAAAGATAGAAGCAAGGTCAGGAAACAGAAGATAGACATGAATGTGACATAATCCTGTAAAAATAGTATCAGGAATGCTAAAGCTCAGGATGCTTTGAGGCCCTCTAGGGAAGCTAAGGACAAAAAGGGGGAGGATTTAAGCCATGTTGGGTAAAAAGAGGAGTCAAAGAAAGGATAGATTTGGTTGGGATGGATGGGATTACATTGAAAGAAGCATAACTTCCAGGAATAATTTGATGATAGACCCACTATACTCTGTCCTCACTAGACTTCCTCTGAAGCATTCTGTTCAGTCTGTACAACAAGATTTAAGAAGGACATTGTTAAGCTTCAGGGTGCCTAGAGGAGGGCAACCAGTTTGGGGAAAGGCCTTGAATTCATAACAGTTGAGAATCAATTAAAGTCACCCGGCATATTTAGCCTGTAAGACTGAGGGAAGACATGATAACTGTCTTCAAATATTTGAAGAGCTGCCATGTGGAGGAAGGATTAGATTTGCTTTTCTTGGTCCCAGAGAACCAAATCAGGAGCTATGGATAAAAGTTGCAAGAAGGAAAATTTTAGGCTTGATGTTAGCAAAAACTGTATAACAATTAGAATTGTCTAACAATGGAACAGACTGCCTTAAGAAGTAGGGAAATCCCCACTTTTTGAAGGGATTTAAGCAGAGATTATATGAGCTTGTATCAGGGATTTCTTTTTAGTACGAGTTGTGAAATGGCTTTGGAAGTGAATGAATAAGCATTTATTTATTACCTACTATATGCCAGGGATTATGTAAAGAGTTAAAAGGAATAGTCCCTGCTCTCAAGGAGGTCACATTCTAATGGGGGAGACAATATGCATACAACTATGTACAGACAGGATATAAATAGGATATTTTGGAGAGAGCGCTGGAATTAAGGGGGATCTCAATTTTCAAATTCTGTCCCATTGTCATTGAAGCTGAAAATCATTCAGTATAGAAATTTTGATAGATTTATTCCAACCAGTTGGTTGCCTCCTTTCAGTTTTTTTTTTTTTTAAAGCAATTGGGGTTAAGTAACTTGCTCAAGGTTACACGGCCAGTCATTATTTATGTGTGTGTGCTCATTTTCTGAGGCAGGATCCAATCTCAGGTCATCCCAACTCCGAGGCTGGCGCTCTTACTCACTGTGCCACCTAGCGGCCCTCCTCCTTTCAGTTTTATGTATAAATGCTTTTGGGATGATCTGGATTACCTTGATCTTGTGGCAAGTGTTTTGCACACTTGTTTTTTCCCCTTGTCACTATTTGCTAAATGATATTGCTTACATAAAAATTTTAACCATTAGTTTTCATAATATTTTAAAAAAGAAATTATATTATAAACTGATTTTGCCCTTGGTTGTTACATGTTTCTGCTTAGTAAGGAAATCAAATATTTTTTGAATGACACAATTTCTGTACTCTTTTAGTTATCTTGTAGTGATTACATAGATTACAAATCTATCGAAAAAAGTACAATTTTATGTCAGTTTCTTCTTTTATCTATTTCTAATTTTTTGGCATCAAAATCTTATTTGAATAGGTCAGGTATGAATTGTAATTGTGCACAGTATTTCCATGCCAAATCTTTCTTCTGATATGCTTTGCTCTAATGAATCTGATTGCACAAATACAGCTGACACAATAATGGCCCCCATATTGGCAACCGATTGCTTCCCGTTTGTTAAGACATAGTTTATTTTTATTTCATATTAATTTTGGCACTTGACACATCCAATGTTTTCTGGTTGTCTTCTTGAAGGAAATTATCTTGATATGAAGCTTTTTTGTGCTTTTAAAATGTTTTGTATCTTTAATTTTTTAATTCTGAACCATCTTTCTTAACATGTTTTGTTATCCTCCCCATGCTTACATTTGTGTTGAGTTCATCAGATATTAAAGCATGTGCTGGTTTATTTTGGAAAGTATAATCATGTTCTTTGTAGAATTTCTCTACTCCTCATTTTCTGCAACTGATGTTGGAACATAGGCTACAGTTGTGTTCATGTTTGTCTTTTTACTTATGTTTGTTTTGAGCACAGTAATTAAGAAATAACCAAATGTCCCATGAAATCATGCTTCTTTTTGTCGTTGGGCACACGATAACACCCAGTCTGCTAATTCTTTGCTTCCCTCACCAAAGTGAACTAGGAAACTGTGTTTCATGTAGTTTCAATTTTCTTATAAGCATAAAGATGGCTGTCAATATCAGTATGGTTTCATTTCCTTGAGTAACATTTCAACTTGTAGGACATTGAACAGGAATCTTACGTTTAGAGTAGCAGCAATTTAATTATTTTTTGCATACTCAAATACTCAAAGAGGAGCTTCTGGAAGACCTCTCAATCAATGGAGCATTCCTCCTTGACCTGCACTCTATCTTAGATCTCCTCCATCACAGTGGGAAATATCTTTGTCTAGCATGTATCTCCTTGTTTTATGCCTCACTTGATCTTCTATTCTTTGTCAAAGACTTTTTCTATACCTATTAAAGTGAACATATGATTTTGGATGCTTTGGTTTCTAATATGATTAATTATGTTGATTGTTTTCCTCATGTTGAAACATCCTTGCATCCCTGGTTTAAATCTTGCTTGATCCCTTCTGATAGTTTGGGTATTTTATATCTTTGAAGGTATTTCTCTATTTCTTTTGTGTTCTCAGTCTTGTTAGTGTATGTTCTGGTTATTCTCTTTATTTCTTCTAGTTTTGGAAGAAATTTACCTAGCTCATTTGCTATTTTATTGATTTAATTTTCTGCTCTCTTCATTTTTAATCAGATTACCTAAGAGTTTATCAAATTTTAAAATTATTTTTCAAGAATAGGTCTTTAGTTTTATTTATTATATCTATGGGGTTTTTTGTTTCCAATTTATCCCTTTCCCCCTCTCATTTTTAAGATCCCTTCTTTTGTGTTCATTTTAGAATTATTTGTTGATTTTCCAATTTTGAAAATTAGTTCATTAATCCTCTCTTTTTCTATTTTGTTCATGAATGTTTCTAAGGATATGATTTTCTTCTAAGAATTGCTTTAGATACATCTCAGATATTTTGGCATGTGATTTCATCATTATAGTTTTCTTTCATGTAATTACATACTGTAACTGTGTTTTTTTCTTTGACCCACTTATTATTTAAACTTTCATTGTTAAGTCTCCATTTGGGACTATATTGTTTCTTTATGGTCCCTAAACTTATTTTTATGTTTATTTATTATGGTTTGTACATGAAGTATTAAACACTTCTGCCTTTTTCCATTTGTTTGCACTGTCTTTGAACTTTAGTACATGGCCAGATTTTATAGAGGCTGCATAGGGTGCTGAGAAATATGTATATTCTTTTCCTGTCCTTCTTAAAGGACACCCTAAGTCTTTTAACTCTAATTTTTCCAGCAATTTGTTCAGTTCCATATCACCCTTTTAAATTTTTTTCTATTAGACTTTGCCAAAACTGAGAGGTTATTGAACTCTCCTGTTACTATTGTGTTGCTCTCTATGTTTTCTTGAAGCTCAGCCAGTTTCATCATGTCATGCTTGCATGGGTTCTAGATAATGGATAACTCAGATAATGTTTCCTTTATGAATTTGGGAACTAAACATTGAGAGTGTTTAAGTTGATTACTCATATTGGTTTGTTGTCTGTGTTTCCTTTCAGCATAGTATAGATAACTTGTTTATCCTTTTAATTTTTTACATGTTTGTTTCTACTCTGTCAAATTAGAATAATGGCAACTAGTGCTTTTTGGATGCACTTGATGCATGGTACATTTTTTCCCCATGCCCTCAGGTTTATTTTGTGTCTTTACTTTTTAAATGTGTTTCTTGTGAGCAACAGACTGTAGGGTTTTGCTTTTCCACTCAATTTGTCACTCTTTCATTTTATTGGATTGTTTTATCTTACACTTAGTTATGAGTTAGACTTATATTTTTCTCTGTATCTAAAATTGTTTTTTCAAGTTATTTTTATAATTTTACTATTCTGTTTTACTGTGTTGCTATTTTATCTACCTTGAAGTCCTATGGCAAAGAGTTAGTGACAAAGCAGGAGGTATGGATACACTGGGAGTTATAGTCACAACCCCATACACAAGTGGCCCAGACCATAGTGTTGTCTTCTCACTGAACTGGAGCAGTGGGGTTCAGGAGCTCCCTGGGTGTCTGAGCACCTTTTTAAGGATTGCACTGCTTTACCTTCTGGCATGAGGAAGGGGATAGAAAATGTGCTTTAAAAAACTGGAAGCTTTACCTAACCCTGGCCTCTTTAACCTGGCAGGTAGGGATCCTAACCTTGTGGCTGAAGTACAAAAAATTTTACAAAAATGATTCCACTCCGCTTTGGTATATGAAATGTGTGCACACTTATGGAAAACATGAAATCTGGTAGACCTGAACGATGAACAACTCTAGTCTTGATAAAACTCAGCAGGTATCGCAGTCAAATAGCAGCTCTAACTGAAACAAGGTGGGCAAATGAAGACTAGTTTACTGAAATAAGAACTAGATACACATTTTTCTGGAATGGCTATCATGATGAGGAGTGCTGGCATAAAGCTGGCATAAGTTTCTCAAACAAATCTAATCTAGTTAACAGGTTTGTATGCCTACCAAAAGGAGTGAATGACAGGCTTATGACAGTGCAATTGCCAGTTACAGGAAAGTACCATGCCACTACCATCAATGCATATGCTCCCACCATGATGAATCCTGATGAGGTCAAAGAAAATTTTGTAAAAATCTAGAGACCCTCATCATCGTTGCGACAAAAGAGGACAAGTTTATAATTCTGTGTGACTTTAATGTCAGAGTAGGTACAGATTATTAGATGTGGCAAGGAATCCTTGGAAGGAATGGAGTCAGAAACAGCAATAGCAGTGGTCACTTCATAGTGAAGATTTACCTGTATAGCTCATGATCTTATCACCCACATTGTCTCCTATTTACCTAAAAGCAATAAAATATTGTGGAAGCATGCTCATAGCAAACATTGCCATTAAACAGACTAAGGGGAAGATACAGACAGAATGTGAGAGTGACAAAGATGATGTGTGGCACAGAGTGCTGGACCAATCATAGACTCATCTTCAAGTTAAACATTCACATTCAACAAAAGCAGCAGCCCCAAAGCTAGATGACTACCAGAAGACTCCATGTCAACAAATTAGAGCACTTCTCCCAACATGAACATTTTGTTCCTAACTTGGAAGGAAAACTTAGCCAATATATGGTTGGCAATAGTGGAGCAGAAAAGGAATGGGCAGCTTTCAGAGATTTGGTATATAAGCATCTCATTTACTTGTCTGGGTCAGAAACTTGCAAACATTAGAAATGATGTGATGAAAATAATGGGGTAATTCAGAAGTTTTACTTATTGAAAACTCCACAGTGTTTGCCAGCAGGATAGTTCATCTCCAAGAAGGCGGCATTTAATTCCATCAAAAGTAAAGTGTAAGTGAAGATTAGAGAGATGGAGGACTCTTGGCTTAGTAAAAAAGGTGGATGAGATTTTCGGCTGATAGTATCAACACAAAGCACTTCTACAATGCCTTGAAGGCTCTTTATGGGTCAAAGACCTTTAGCGCACCTCAGCTACTCTGTGCTGATGGAGTCACACTACTCAGTGATAAGGACATGATCCTAGAGATATGAGGTGAACACTTCCATAATATTTTCAACATACTATCATCAGCCAATGCTGTAGCCACTGACTGTTTCCTTCAGGTTGAAGTCAACTCCTCTTTATCTAAACTTCCAACTGAAGAAGTCGTTTTGAATGCCATTAGGTTCTTCTTGTGTGACAAAATGCCTGGTGTTGATTTCATTACAGTAGGGGGTCCACTACTCATAAAAAGCTGACTAAAATCTTCAGGTTATACAGCAAGAGGAGATTATCGACTAGGAGATCAGGAATGCCTCTATTGTCCATCTCTATAAAGGAAAAGGAAATAGGTTGTCCTGTGATTATAACGGGGGTGAGGTGTTTCTCTCTTAGTCATTGACAGCAAGATTATTGCCAGAGTCCTCCTTCATCTGTTGCTCCATCATGTGGAAGATAGTCATGTACTTGAGAGCCAATGTGGTTTCAGAAAGGGTTGAAGAACGGTGTAAATAATGTTTTCTGCCCAACAATTCCAGGAGAAATGTGAGGAACAGAACAGAGGTCTGTATACAACATTCATCAATCTGACTAAGGCCTCTGATACTGTCACTCAGGAGGACTTCTGGAAAAACGTGGCACAATTTGGTTGTCCAAAGAAATGCATCAGTATTGTATGCCAGTTTCACAGTGACATGCTTACATGGGTTCTGGATAGTGGACAATGCTCTCACACTTTCCCAGTCACCAATGGAGTGAAGCAGGGCTGTATGCTTGCTCCCACACTTTTTAGCATAATGTTTTCAGTGATGCTGCCAGATGCTTTCAACAAGGACAAAAACAGCTTCAAGGTCAACTACTGCACTGACAGTAAATTGTTTAACTTGAAAAGGCTAGAAGCCAAGGCTAAAGTGGAGGGAGAGCTGATACACGACTTTTTGTTCACAGATGACTAAGTACTCAGTGCAGCCTCTGAGGTTGAGATACAACAGAGTATGGATTGATTCTTTGCCACTTGTGCTAATTCTTGCCTGACAACTCCAAGAAAACAGAGGTTCTCAATTAGCCAGCACTACATCATTCTTATGTGGAGCCATCAGTTCCAGCAAATGGAGAAAGTTTCAATACTATGAATAAGTTCCTTTACCTTGGCAGCATACTTTCTGGGATCATCCACATAGTTGATGAGGTTGACAAAGGCATTACCAGAGCTAGCTTAGCATTTGGGAGGCTCCAAAAGAACATATGGAAGAGAAGAAGTATTAGGCTGCCTACCAAACTGAAGTTTTACAGAGGGATTGTGTTTGACACAATTGTTGTATGCCTGTGAAACCTGGACAGTCTTTCCAGTGCCATGCAAGAAAATTGAACATCTTCCTTTTGAGTTGTCTTAGGAAAATTCTAAAGATCACCTGGCAAGATAGGGTACTGGATTCTGAAGTTTTTTCTAGAGCTGAACGATCAACCATTCAAACTGTATTTCAAAGAGGGCAACTCTGATAGGCTGTTATCAAATGTTGAACATAGGTTTGCCTAAAAGACTCTTTTATGGAGACCTTACAGAAAGTAGGCACTTTCATAGCAGTCAGATGAAATAATACAAAGACACTCCTAAGGTCTCTCCAAAGAACTTTGGTATTGATTGTAAGACATTGGCACAGGACTGTCCAGCATCAAAGAAGGTGCTGTGCGCTAAGAGCAAAGCAGAATTGCCGTAGTTCAAAAGAAATGTGAGATGCACAGATTTAGAGACAGATCCATCCTGAATGTTTATATGCACTATTTGTGCCTGACCTGTGGTAAAGCCTTCTGAACTTGTATTTGTCTAATTAGCCATAGTTGACACACTGTACTTTGACCTCAACATTGCAATGTCATTTTGGCCTTCTTCAAGTATGAAGTCTCTTTCTGAGCCACAGATATCACATTCCTTCATTGCTAACCCTTGATTTGACCCCAGTACAGTGCATACTTCTCTCCCTTTGCTCCCCTCTCCTATTGCTACTAATGTAGTCCCACAAAAATAGTATTGATGTAAAGGCCGGGTGTCACCAGATTCTGTCTGTAATGCCCCCATCCACTTCTTCACTGTCACCTCTGCCAGATTTCTCTCCTTACCTCTGTCTCTTTGTGTAGTTTAGAAAGAAGTCTCTTACTGGGCTCTCTTGTTACTCTGTTGCTGTTGCTATCCTTGCCAGCTGCATTTACTCATTCTTCTTAAACTTCTGTTGTTTGGGATGTTCAAGAAGCAAATAATATCTATATTTCTGGTTTCCTTTCTAAAAACCCCCCTCCCAACTCTCCCTTCTTCTTGAATGTCATCTTTCCTCCTACATGATTAAGCTCATATTTGTAAGATATATCAACGTAGGCTGCATTCTCTATAAAAGCTCTATTGCTTTTTTTGAACATATCCTTCCAGTCCCTCTTTACATTTTCTAGTGGTTCAGAATAATCTTGTATAAACTGAAAGTCCTGTCCTTTTTTTGGAAGGTCTTTCTCTTGATCACTTGAAAAATTTGTCATCCCCCCCATCCTTAATTGAATTGTTATTGAATTGTTAAATTTAACTGCTATTTGTCTTGGAGTTCTTAGTCTTTTTTTTTTTTCTTGAAGGCTATATTTGAATTCCTTCAGCTGGAGTTTTACTTTCCACACTGTAAAGTTCTAGTCATTTCTCTTTCCATTACTTCCTTCATTATTGTGTTAAGGTTTTTAGTCTTGTCATCTTCCTGTGGGAGGTTTATGATCTTAAGGTTGTCACACATATTGCCTCTAAGATCAGTATGAATTGCCTCCATAGTGAACATATTTTCTTTTAATTATTTTTCCTGCTTCTCTTTTTCTAAATTGCTTTTCACTTCCGTGTATTTGCACTCCCAGTTAGTCCTTCTTTCTTGGGTTTGTTGTTTTGGTTTTTTGGTGTTTGTTTTGGTGTGGCTTCCCATTGCAAATTCAAGCTTTTCTATTCTGCCCATTATCTTTGCCATGTAGGCCATAAATTCTACTCTCAATATCCTCATTTCTCTTTTAAACTGAACAGTGTGTTGTGGTTCTATGTTTTCCTCAAATTCTACAAAGTCCTCTTTCTTATCAAATATTGGATCATTTTCCTTTGTTTTTCAGAATTTATTCGTAGATGCCTGGGTCTATGATTTACTAGATCTGGAGGCCATGTTTGCTTCTGTTGTTACTATTTTTCCAGTTTATTTATCTGTTTATGTTCAAGGTCTTTGAGCTTTCTTCTTCCTAAAATCTCTGGTAATGTTAATTTTCCTCTCTCTTTCCCCTACTATTTTACCCTATTACTTATTTTCTCACTTCGTGACCTCTGATTTCCAGGGGGCTAGATCTCAAAGCATCTTAATTTCCTTCTATATCAGGCTATTCACAATCCACTAGCCTATATCTCTGTCTTGATTGACTTTTGGGTAGGCAGAACTGGCCCCAGCTGGATGCTTTCCTTGATGCAATGCTGCAAGCTCCCCTCCTCCCAGTGTCTTACCACACTTTCTCTGTTTCTTAGTTCTTTGGCATAGCACTGGTAATTTAGAGTTTTGTAGCATTGTTTCCCTGTCATCAGCAGTTCAGAGCTTTGCAGCATTGGTGCTACAGGGTTGCAGCTGCTGGCAGACTTTTGCTCCTGAAAGGTTATTGCCAAGCTAGCTGTCATGACTCAAGCACATTTCAATTTCCTGAAGCCCAGCTCTCCATAGTATTGGAAAGAGGGAGGGGGAGAATAACTAGGGTATAAGGGTGGGTTTTTGTAAGCTTTTAGTATGTCCTTGGGTTTTCAAGTGTACCCTTGCTGCTTGTAGATGTGTGTGTGTGGGGGTGGTACTCAGTGAGCTCAGTGTCAGGGTCCATTCTGGGGGAGGGGATATATTGTTTATTTGTTTGTTTTACCTTCTTTTGGATTCTAGGTGTCCTGGATCATTGAGACAGCTAATGTTGCTTTATATTTGGCACATGATTTCTGTTTTGGAGAGGTCTGAGAAGTCATGGGTATCAGAGAAAACATCTAGTCCTCTATCTTGTTTCTCACATTATCCAGAAGTCCGAGATGCTTACATTCTAATCAAGATTTTATGTTCTTTGCATCCTTCAATCAATTGTGAGATGGTAAAGATGTGGTCCATTGTTAAATATCAGTTGCAAAAATCTATTTGTTCTCAACACCCTCCATACCCTGAACAGTAACTGTTCTGATTTATATATAGATAACCTAGATAACACTTATAAAGTTTGTTTATAAATGGTAGAATAAGCATTAGTCATTGTATTTTCTGGGTCACCTTTCTGGAGATATTAACAAAGGTTAAACATTGTTTTCACAATTTTAGTATGATTTCCTCCTTCAGTTATATAGTTTCCTTGTATATGAGGTCCCTTTATACACAGGATTAAATTGCCACAATCACCAATTTATCCAATCTATGTTTTCCCCATTTATTTTTTTTTTAGTTTAGTTTTACCTACTCTTTAAGTACCCCAAGGACTGTGATGTTGTTAGTTAGGGTCCACGTACAGTGGCTGTAATAGCATTGACTGAAAAAAAAAAGTTACTTTTGAAAATCATTTCCACTTTTCTTCTGGTAGTCCTCTTTTGTTCTTTCATTCTTGAATGTCCTTGGGATGACTCTGCTTAGCTGGATATCTTGACAAGCTTTTAAAAAATATTATACTCTTTCCCTGCTTTTTTCATGCATTATTACACTCTGCCCTGCTTCTTTCTGCTCATAATCAACCAGCATTCACAACATCCTACTCTGATACCTCAAGAGTATTAAGGTGACCCTGGATTTTCAAGTGCAGAGCACAAGGTCTAAAATGTTCTACTATACTGGAAGGGCTTCAAATATAGCCCTAGGAACAGACTGAGTTTATTTTTTAGTTCCAGCCTACCTCAAGACAGAGAGGCATGTCACCAGTAATCTGTTTACCAAATGATAGAATTTTTGACCACATCAACCCATGAAGCAATGAAAATTTTAAAAATGATCTTTAGTATGGGGAGGCTAGGTGGTGCAGTGAGAAGAGCGCCAGCCCTGGAGTCAGAAGGACCTGAGTTTGGATCCGGCCTCAGGCACTTAACACACACAAACAAAAAACCTAGCTGTGTGACCTTGGGCAAGTTACTTAACCCCAATAGCCCTCCAAAAAAAAGCAAAAAAAAAATGATCTTTAGTTGTAAGCAACATCTTCCACTTCTGTAATGATAGTAGAGTGTGGGAAAAGGGACAAAAATACTAAGAATCACACAGTTTTTAGACCATCAACAAACTAATTTCACTATTATTACTCTAAATATGGACTCATTTTCCAGGGACCTGTGAGTAAACATGTTTCTGGAGGAGCTGAATCAATTTTGATAACCTTGCCATAATCAGAAGAAAGAGAAAAAAGAAGGAAGTTGCTTCTAAATAGAACATTGACTCTCAGATATTCCTTGGAAAGGGAAATAAAGGAGTTGGTGCAGTGAATTTTACCATCCACAAAGGCTACAAGATATATTATTTCATGATATATTTATGGTCCTGATATATTGCAGTACTAATGCTAAGAATTTGGGAAAAGGGAACAATGAGGATAATTGCAATTTACACAGCAATATCAGTTGCTGAAGATGCAGTGGTAGAGAAATTTGCTGAAGAATTTGCTAAGATCCTCTAGGTGAAATCAACATATACTCTGGCATTCGGTGACTCCAGTCCCAAGGTGAAGAAAAAAAAGAGGATAGAGAGAAATGTATGGGATGGTTCAAGAGAAGGAAATGAGAGTGGCCAAAGACTTGTAGATGGCATAGAATCCTCATATCTGTCTTCATACAAGTCATTGAGCAGATTGAGCACCAAACATCACAAATAATGGAATTTCAGCAGATAGAAGAATGTTTTCCATTAACATGAGAGTTATCCATGAGTTGACTTTCTTTCCAACCATTGAGGTAAGGTAAGAATTTATAATTTATAATAAACAAAAAAGAATAGTAATGGAAAAAAAAGATAAGGCATACCAAATTGAAACAACTCTGAGGTACCACATCAAACCCATCAGACTGGGTAACATGGCAAAACAGGAAAATGAAAAGATGTGGGAAAATTGGAAGACTAATGCGTTGTTGGCATAGTTGTGAACTGATCCAGTCATTCCAGAGAGCAATTTTGAATTATGCCCAAAGGGCTATAAAACTGTGCACACCTTTTGACCCAACAATATCACTTCTAAGTTTGTATCCCAAAATATCATAAAAATGGGAAAAGGACCCACATGTACAAAAATATTTATAGCAGCTTTTTCTGTGGTGACAAAGAATTGGAAACTGAGGGGATATCCATCAATTGGGGAATGGCTGAACAAGTTGTGGTATATGAATGTAATGGAATACTATTGTTCCATAAGAAATAATGAACTGGTGGACTTCAGAAAGACCTGGAAAGACTTATATGAACTGATCTGAGTGAAATGAGCAGAACCAGGAAAATATTGTATACCATAACAGCAACATTGTTTGATGACCAACTTTGATAGACTTAACTCTTCTCAACAATACAAGGATCTAAGACAATTGCCAAAAGACTCATGATGGAAAATGCTACCTATATCCAGAGAAAGAGCTATGGAGTCTGAATGCAGATCAAAGCATACTATTTTCTCTCTTTTAAAATTTTTTGTTTCTTCCTTCTAATGGTTTTCCCCTTTGGTTCTAATTCTTCTTTACAACATTACTAAAGTGGAAATATGCTTAATATGATTGTACATATGTATCCTATATCAGATTGTGCACTGTCTTGGGAAGGGGGGCAGAGGGAGGGGTAGAAAATTTAGAACTCTTGCAGAAGTGAATGTTGAAGACTAAAAATAAATAAAATTAAAAAAAAACAAAAAAGATATGGCATACAACTATGATTTAAATGTGAATTACTTTAAAAAGCTATTTGTGTGGAACAAAGACCACTACCAAAAAAAAAAAACCCAATACAAAGACAGATACCTGAAAGCAGAAATGAGTTTATTTCTTTCTCAAGAGAAAGGGCACAGCCCCTCATTGCCCTAATGGTGCCAGCCATCGAAGTACAAGTTGATTCCAGAAAGAAAGGACCTTTTATACTCTAATGTGAGCTCCCCACCAACCTCCTTTCCCTTATCCTATTGACTGGGCTTCAGGGGGCACAATCTACTTGTGTGAATGTTCCCCAGCAACAAACAACAAAGGATGAGAAAAGGCAAGCAGTTAGGTTGTGTTGCAAAGTGTGGTTTTACAAGGTAAGGGAGTAAACTGTGTTTCAATAATACAAAAACTATTAAGCCTTCTGAGGAGGCTTCACTTCTGAGAAATCATCCCTCACATATTGAAAATTGAAAGTTAGAAGTAGACAACAGAAATTACAGGACACTGATTACAATAATTTTGCCCCCAGAAATTAAACCAATTAATTGCTACCAAAAAAAGAGATCAGGAAATGTGTCAACAATGATTTTATTTATCAAGATCACTGGGTGGCATAAAGAGCACTCGACCTAGCTTAAGGAAAACATGAATTCACATCCATCCTTAGATGTTTCCTAGCTGTATTACCCTGGGAAAGTCATTTAATCTCTGTCAGGTCCAGTCTCTTCATCTGCATAGCACCTACCTCCCAGGATTGTGAGAATAAAATGAAGTAATATTTCAAAAACACTTTGCAAATTGTAAAGTACTGTATTAATATCACTATGACAAATGGGGAGAGGTGGTTGCAGAAGGTGAGAAAACAAATCCATCCTTTTTTAAAAGAAAGCTATTTTGTATCTAGTCTAAAACCTATATAATTCTTTTTTTTTTCTTTTTGTTTTTTGCTTTTTGGAGGGCAATTGGGGTTAAGTAACTTGCCCAAGGTCACATAGCTAGGTTTTTGTTTGTGTGTGTTAAGTGTCTGAGGCTGGATACGAGCTCAGGTCCTTCTGACTCCAGGGCCAGTGCTCTACTCACTGCGACACCTAGCCACCCTGAAAACCTATATAATTCTTAGCATCTTCTTTCCCCTTTTCTGCCTAACTAGTTTGTACAGATCAGTCTATCACCAGGACTATACTCAAAGCATAATTTCTATCTTGGTTAAGCCTTTCATTTTCTCGATTTTGTCATTGTGCCACAACTGTCTTCTGTCTCTCCTCCTGTGGGCTCCTTTGCTCTTTTTTGAGTTCCTTTAAGAACCTGCTTTTGAGGTAAGGGTTCACCCCAGCTATTCTTCATTCTCCGAACTTTGCCACCATGCCCCTAAGGGGGTTCCTCCCCTCTGCTTTTCATTTTCCTTTTGTTGGTTGCCATCCCCCATTAGAATGTAAGCTCCTTGAGAGCAGAGACTGTCTGCCTTTTTGCTTGTATTTATATCCCAGCATTTGACATATTAACACAAAGTAAGCACTTAATAAATATTTGTGGTCTCATTAGAACCTATCAAAACTTGAGATCTTCTGTTATGGCCTCTGAAAATATAGCATGCCTCAATGTCACAATAAGAAATCAGAACAAGATCAAGGATAGATCCTCCAGATCTCCCAGGACAGATCCTCCAAGCCATGTCAACACCTACATTAATACTCTCCACTTTATAACTAATTTTTATTTTCCCATAATGCAGTAAGAAATAATAACACCATCTCATATTATACAATGCTTTACAAAGCATGTTTACATTGTTTATTTCATTTTAGCCACACAAATGGTCCAAAAACCTTAGAAAATAGTAGAAAAAAGACTGAGCTTTGTTTCCTTTCTGAGAGTTTTGGTCCTCAGTACCTACAATCTCACTCCACCCCCCACCCCCATCCATTAGTTAAATCTCTATATCATGCTCACCTATCTGGAGTTCTAAGCCCAGTTGAATGTCTCCTCAGCTGTTCCACTCACTCCCTTTGAACTTGTCACTCTGTGGCAACCACTTTTGGTGATTCTGTATGTATCTAGCACAAGGGGAAACTTCCTATGCTTCATGAGTATCTTTTCACACAGTAACAGCAGGTTATGCAGATTCCTTGTAAGATACTTGATCAAACTACATCTATATTTTCTCAGCACAATTCCTCATCTTCACTGAAAGGTACCCTATTTCTCTTATGTGGTAATCCAAGTTGCTCATCCCTTTCCTGGTTGTCAACACAGAAGGTTTGTCCTCAGTTTTTTTGATAATTCACCCTTGGACTGATTCAAATACTCTCAGTGTAAACCTACCACAGCACCAAATGATCAGATTTCTGTTGAGGGGAAACATGCTATCTCCTGAGGCAACTTCTTTAACTTTTAAATATCTTTCATTGTTAGAACATTTTTAGTTCTGCTACTTTTTGTGCCTGTTTGATTATAGGCTTAAGGTAGGAGCTGATACTAAAAGGGAAAAAGTGCTCCTTCTTTTGGCTTCCCATCTGTGGAATGTGGACATTTCTATCCAGGAACAGCCATAGCTCTTCTCTTACCACTGGGAAGTTCCTACTCCCTAGTCTCCCTAAGAAGTCTCCCTCGAGAGAGAGACGTCTCTGCAGGTGTGGAAAAAGAGAGGAAAGATAAATGAGTGAAACCACATGATCTAACAGCCTAGCCTTGTCCCTAACAATAAAATAATGCTCTACCTCATTTCTAAGCCTAGGGCAAAGGAAGAAAAAAACCTTAGATCCACTTTAGTTCTGAATTTTTGGAAAATTTATCCAAAATCAATAAATCAAAACCATAAGACTCTCTCATTTTAGTTTGGCGCTTCTATTTGAATAAAACCTCAGCATTTTAGACCTTTGCCATCCTCTCTGTATACCCAACATTGTTTCTTTTCCCCTTGAAGTGCCCCTGTTTGTAATTAAGGGCATGCATGAATCCAAAGTCAGTTAAGATTGGTTTTGTTTTAATTCAGCAAAAGCTGGCATTGGTACTAATTAAAACGGAAGGTGTAAACATAACTTTAAAGAACAGAAAACCTTGGAAAAGAACTGACTCTGAGAGAACAACAAAGAGAACTCTGGAGAATATAAGGAAAGAAAAGGAAGAAAATATCATTATTATCAGAAGCAGTAGCAACAGTTTTACTTCATTATAACCCCAGTCATCATTACTATAGCTTAACTTATTGATTATCCTAATAGCAGCCAGCATTCCCTCCATCCTTTTGCTAACCTTGCCCAAGTGGAAAAATGCCAACTCAAACTTCCCAAACTGCCCACCATCATTCAGAACAAACTCTTGGCACTAAGGCTCTTAAGTTTTAAGTTCAAACTTCTTTGTTTTTATTCCCTTTCCCATGTTTCGAGGTACTGCAACTCAAAAGGTTCTGTTTACTCTATGGAACTTTAGAGACTATCATGCTCTTTCTTTGGGTGGGAGAAATGTGTCTCCCATCATTGTAAATCATTACAATTAATTCAAACTCTTTCCTAGATATTCAATAACTATTGTATTAATAATATACTCTAGAATTTTACCAGAAATCATAATCAAGCTCAATTATTTTTAAAGAGATTGTAGGCTCCATTCATTCTCTTCCCTTTTCTTCTCTCTCTTTTTTTTTGAGAACTGGGATAGCATTTGGGTTCTCAAGTACTACTCTTGAAATACTCAGTATCATCTGCTGGGTTCTTTAATTCATCTGGGCCAAGTGACTTGCCCTTATCAAAGGTAGTTAGGAATATTATCTTCTTCTTATTTACCTATAGTATGCTGTATTTCTAAAATGATGACACTATGCAGTGAGTATTCTCTGGAATCTGAATCCCAGAGTAAGTCTGGGTACATCTCCCCACCTCAGGATTCTAGGAGTACCTTAAAGGGATGAAGTATCTCTTCTCTAATGCTATTAGCTCAAGCCCCCATACTGAGTATTCCCTCTACAGTTGTTGTTATTGTTCAACCAGCAACTAGAACCCATTTCCACTTTACCTATTACCATCTGTTAACTTTTGCAAAGGAATATCTTCTTTGAAGCTATAGCAAGAACACAAGTACATACATTTCTCTCAAACCCTCAGTCACACACTTTCCCCTCTACCAACTAAATCTCTGGGGAGAATGGCCCCAAATATCATAGGGTCTATAGCATTGGTCTCACCAAGTTCAATCCCATTCAAATATGGCATTAATGCTGGATGAATCCTTGTTTCAGTTATCCCTGAAGGCTGTTATTTACTCCTTAGGGTCATTGATGCTGAGTTGGCTACAAAACCCAGTATGGACTTTACTCCTGGACTTGACCTTGGGTGACTCACTCTCCTGACCTCTTGAAACTCACAGGTTATAGCTTCTAAATTTCTTATCCTAGACAAAAGAGCAAATGTGGAGGCATAGAACTGATGCTTTTTGTTCATAGGCTACATGTCAGCATCAGAAGGAAAGTACCTAAAATCTCTCCCCTTATAGTATTATCTCTTATTAGACAGAATCCAGGAATAAGTTGCACAAGAGCCAAACCAAGTGGCAGAAAAAGACTGGTTTCTTCACTACCTTGGAATGTCATTCATGTGATGAGGCTTAATTTATCAAGGGCAGCAAAGGATATTTTTTGAGGGGGGAAAGCAGGGCAATTGGGGTTAAGTGACTTGACCAAGGTCACACAACTAGTAAGTATTTCAAGTTTCTTAGGCCAGATTTGAACTTTGGTCCTTCTGACTCCAGGGCTGGTGCTCTATTCACTGCACCACCTAGCTGCCCCTAGGGATTTTCTTATCATCTCCTTACTTACCTTGAGTAGGCTGTATTTCTAAGTTGATAAAAAATATATGATTCTCCTTAAAGAGATCCAACAGTATCTGAAAAATGTCCTTTTGAGGGGGGGGGAGGAGGGGAGGGGTAGATAGAAGAAGCAGAAGGGAATGTGTGAAATAGGTCACTCTTTCTTAGCAATGCGAATCATCCAAGTTAGTTTGAATGTTACCCAGACCAACCTCTTCAGTATCCTCCTTCCAGCTCCTACTAGGCTACCTCTAATTTTAGGTGTACCTCTGCGTCTGGAAATTAGCACATTCCAAATTGATCCCTCCTTAGTTACAAAGGAAAGGATGCATACCACTTAGTCCCAGAGAGTGGAATGTTGGGACTAACTGGTCATTAAAAGCTCCAATCTAATAATCAGAAACTAATGAGTAAATAATACTTCTATCACTTTTATAACCAAAATTTGTTCTTAGATGAGTCTGTATGGAAAAGATCCAAAATCCACAGCTGTCTAAGTTCTGTTTTCAGGTTTGGAAATAACTTTGCTCTCCAAACGTTGACACTGTACATGAGGCATAAACATCTGGAGCTACTGACTAGGGACTGCTTTGATGAATTCACTTTGAGCCAAAAAAACAAAAGAAAGCAACCAGTTCTCTTAGATCAGGAATTCTTAACCTGGGACCCATGAACTTTTTTTTTTAATATTATGATAACTTTATTTCAGTATAATTGGTTTACTTTGTAATCTTATGTATTTGTTTTATGCATTTAAAAGCTTTGTTCTGAGGAGTGAGTAGGCTTCACCAGATGGCCAAAAAAGGACACCAAAGAGCTTGAGAACCCTTGCTTTAGATGCTTTCAATGGGAATAAATGGAACCAATCCATTTGATCTTGAGACCCAGTTTAAGAATTTTTACAAAGAGGGTCCAGAGGTAGAAATGGGTAGAATTCTTTTTGTGTTTAAATAGAGTTTCCTCTAGTGTCTCTTTCTTCCCAACTTTATCCCCCATAAGAAACTATTCCTGTTATAATGAACGTTCCCTTGTTTTTATTGGCATCCTGAGCCCTAGTTTGATAGGTCACATTTTTTTCCATCTCTATGAACATGACTTAAACTATAATATGTAATAGGTAAGCAGAGACTCTGGACTTCTCTATTCCCCAACACATACACACGTGTATGAACACACATGCTTTCTAGGAAGTCTAGCAGTTTTAGTACATCATAATCTAGTTTACTTCTCTTGTGACTGGAATCCTGCAGTTTTCACTATAAAGGCTTTTGTTTGCAGCAAGTTTTCCTTTTGGTCAGACAATGAATGCTTTGGGCTGGACTTGGAATGTACTCAAGCTCCATAGGTCTGAAATTTGGACAGGGATTTGAATCAGTAAGATTCAGTACAGATTTATTGCTTGCTTCATGCTGGCCAATCATAAAGAACCCCAGAAAAAAGACACTTAGTAAAGTGAAAGTCATTCAGAGGTTCAATTAAGGGCTTTTTGAACACCAAAGGATCTTCAAAGCAACCTTTCAAAAAGTGCTAATGACTCAGACCAGATGGAGTCCATTTTCCTAAAAAAAGACTTTAGTTGCTAAAGAATGGGTAAGCAAGTTTCTAGCACACTAATATCTTCAGGGTTTCCTGGATGCAGAATCCAGCCAGCCTGTCCTATTTCCCCTCTCAAGTTTGGGCCAATTGACTGTTTCCTTTCTGTCTTTCAACAAAACATGGATTAATTTAGAACAGGGCTTTTTTTTTCGTTACCTAGCCTGTTGATCTCTTTTTAGAAGAATTTTTTTAAATTAAGAATTGAAGAAAATGCTTCATTTTAACTAGAGATCAGTAAAAATAAAGCTATGATTTTTTCTCATCGTAATTCATGGATAGCTTGAAGTTTATGCATAGACCCCAGATTTAGAACCATTGATCTAGAGGGAGAATAAGTGAAAAGTTTTAAAGTTGTGTTTTTTGCAACCTCTCTTCATGAACAAAATAATTTTATATCAAAATAATCTATTTACTTAACTTCTCATTATGATCACATTATTTTTCTTTCTCTTTTTAGAGAATTCGTCAGGGGCAGCTAGGTGGCACAGCAAATAGAGCACAGATCCTGGAGTCGGGAGGACTTGAGTTCAAATCCAACCTCAGACAGTTGATCATACTTAGTGTGACCTTAAGCAAGTTACTTAACTCCAATTGCCTTGCCTTCCCCACTCCAAAAAAAAAAATGAGAATTCCTCAGTCCAGAGAATTCCTGGTGTGGAAACTTCTCTAGATGCAGATCATTAACACACTGTAACTTAGTGTCTTAGCAGAGGTTAAATGACTCACCTAAAGCCCTGGAACTAGTCTATGTCAAAGATGGTGTTTGAAAGTATTTTTAGTGAAGACAGGTCTGGTTCTTTATTTATTCATAATGCCATAAGATAAATGAACTTTAGCTTTGCACTGAAGGAAGGTGAGCTGGCTCTTCGGGTATTAGAGGACCATTCAGTACATCATCACTTCTGGTGATTAGAATTGGATGCTGACTGGGAAATAAGATATACAGGTAATGGGGTATAGAAATCCATCTTTCCCTACAAGAAAGTAAGGGGTGAATAGAAGAGAGGGCAGACTGGGGGAAGAAGCAATCACTGTGCTTGCCATGGAGGAGGAGAGTAGGGGAGAGATGGGGAGAAAATTTGGAACTCAAAATCTTTTGGAAATGAATGTTGAAAACTAAAAACAAACAAATTCTGGGGGAAAAAGAATTGGGTGCTGAATCACAGGGGAAGAACTAATTTCCCTATGGTCATATGATTCACTTGTGAATTGTTTGAGAAGTACATGAGTCTTTTAAGCCAATATACCCCTTTATTTGTTCATAATCTGTTATTTCCCAAGTGGCACTCAAGCAGCATGGAAATAGCTAATTTACCTCCTAAAGTGCATCACCTGGATTCCATAATTTTCATACTGGCTGAATCCATATTTGTTGAAGGAACCATATATTAATACCTCATTTTGAAGTCCTATTCAGTAAAAGATCCAAATTAAAAAATGATCTTAGAACTTACTTTTTTTCTTTGCTTCACTGAATATTTTGGATGCCTGAAAAGGGGTGAAGAATTGTAAAACAACAACAGCAGCCACAACAACAATCATCACCACCACCACCACCATCATCATCATCATCATCATTTAACCTTGTCAAAAACCTTCCTTCTGAGCAGTAACAGTCCTCAAAGTTTGCTTTACATCATCTTCTTTTGGCAGATTAGTCACTGTGTGGGATAAAAGAGTTCAGAGTCTGAATAAGAGAACAGAAAAAGTCTTTATTCTTTCTCATGAGAAAGGGCCCTCTGCCTCTGTCGCTCAGATGGTGTCTGCCAGGGAGAAAGATAGAAGTAAGGTAGAAGGTAGAAGGTAGAAGCAAGCCCATGGTTATATAACCGAATGCAGAAACCCAACCCCTCAACTGGCCTTCACTCTCATTGGTAGGGAGGCCAGCCCACAACCTAAGTGTGGGAATCTATTCAGAGACAAAGGACACAGAAACATGTGGGTATCCAATGCAAGGCCAGGAAGGAAGTTTTATAGTTATTTGGCATATCTTGTGCTGAGGTGACACTGGGGAGGGTCTCCATTGCTCTAAGTCCCAGATTCCTGTAAGGTTAGGTGACTTCTAAACTTAGACCTAGTGGATGCTGAAGACACTCTAGATTTGATTTTTCAGAATGGGGAAACTTCATTGCAAATTATCCCTCACAATCACTAATAGGTCCACATCAATGTAGGAGGCAGCCTTGAACCAATAAATGAATGAATACTATTTATTAAGCACTTACTATATAAGATGCACTCTATGCTTATCCCTGGAAATACAAATGAAAAAAAAGTGAGACAGCTCCTGTGATCAAAGAACTTATATTCTAATGGGGAAGACAACACATATAGGAGAGTGGTGGTTAGAAAAGGAAGTTAAGGTCTAGGCCATCACAAAAATGATGAATTGAACAATAGGGAATTTGACACACCCTTTCCAGAAGCAATAAAACAGATCTTAGAGCAAGAGGTAGAAAGGTGGAGGTGGGGGAAAGAGTAAGCTCAAGGAGATTGGGGAAAAATGACCAGGGTGTAGAGGAGGCTATATGGCCCCAGTATATATGGAGTCAAGTGGCTGGGATCTATGATATTTATTATTTTCATCTATGACTTCAATAAAAACATAGTGTATACTTAAGAAATTTGCAGATGAGACAAAACTAAATGGGGTGGCTAATATACTGTATGTCAGAAACAAGACCCAGAAAGATCTTGACACACATTGGGTGTCATTTCTTTAAAAATTGAATTTTAATAGAAATAGATATAAAATCTCACATTCAGATTTAAAAAATCGATTTCATAGGAATAAGTTGGAGGGAGGTTTGGTTAGATAGTAGTTTATCTGAAAAAATCTTAAGGTTTCACTGATTTCAATAGTAATTGAGTGAATGGTAAGTTCATGAATAGGAAATTCACTGAATGATAAGTCATGACATGACACTGTCATGGCAAAAATTGAGGGTGATAGTAAGTTGAATTAAAAGAGGCACAATGTCCAAAGTCAGGAAGGTATTAATTTTGCTGTATTCTACACTGGCCAGGACACATTTGAAATATTATGATTGTTTCATTTTAGGAAGGATTTTGATAAAGTGGAGGAGGGTGTAGAGGAAAGCAGCTAGGATGATGAGAAGATTCAAGATCATTTGAAGAGAGAGGCCAGAACTTCCAAAAAATCATTTATTGAAGACTAATTGAAAAAACTGGGGATATTTTGCTTGGAGAAGAAGAGAAAGTCTAAGGAGGCCATGATTATGACTTTGAGTATTTGAAAGTCCCTCACATAAAAGAGGCATTAGACTTGTTTTGTTTACCTGCATAAAGCACAACTAGGAGTTACTACAGAGAGTCAGATTTAGGCTCAAATGTAACAAAAAAATGTTCTAATTGTTAGAACTATCCAGGAAGGTGTAAAGCCAAGCATGAGCAGCTTTCCAGAGGACTTCTGCTGTGAACAGCTTTCAAGGTTCTGATTACACAATATAGTGAACTCTCTATTTATTCAGCAACAAATTAAGGCAAAACATTCACAGAAAGCAAAGTACAGCACTCACAATGTTATGACATAATAACATCACTAAAATGGCCACATAGTTTTCACCAAAATGGTCACACAGTTTTAAGTAAAGGATAACATTCATTTAGTAAATCAATAACTCTTAAGGAGGCAAGCCTCCTTAATTGACACAAAGTACAGAGGTCAAAAGCTCTCCACCCCTAGGTCACATTGTCTTAATCTCTTCAATCAAAAAGTCTTTTATCTTCTTGATTGGAGATTAGTTTCCAATCATCCTTAATTAGTAAGTCCTTAACTCAATCATCTAATTATATCCATATATAATTATATATCCATATATAGATAATTATTATAAATAATTATTATCTAATAAAGGTCAAAGTTCTCCATCCCTAGTAAATCATGATCTTCTCAGTTTGCATTAAATACCCAAGGAGAGATCTTTTCTTCTTAACTCAAGGCTGGCTCTCTGCTTTCATAGTTACCCTTCCATGGTCCCAACTCCTGCCAGCTCCTTGTCCAGTTCTTGTTCCATTCTGAAGCTCTCAGTGCCTAGTCTACTTCAAGTCCTTCATGGTCTCGATTCCTGGGAAGACAAAGCTTAAAAAAGCCACAATAACATTCATTTACATTGCTGGCATCCTCATCAATTCACTTTCTGCCTGAGAAATCAACATAGACCCAACAACAAGGTCTGAGGAGTCAACACAAATCATTAGTATAGTCCCTGGGCCTCTAAAAATGTCAGCAAACCCTCCTCCAGGATTTCTGGAAACATACAACAAGAAAATCCTCTTTCAGGGCTTCTGAACCAGGTGCAAGGTCCCAGGGCTTTTGTAACAATAGTGCTGTCCTCTATCAGCAGACGAATCTGACAAAGTAACATCAAAACAGACAAAGTACTGACACCACAGTCATGCCTCCTCCCAGTTCTCCTCTCTTTTCATTTCTCAATTCTTCTCAATTCTCAGTTCAGTCCTTCTCTTCTCAGTTCTTCTCAGTTCCCTTCTCTTTCTCCAGCAGTAGCCGCTCAGCATCCAGATGCTTGCTCCCAGAAGTTCTGGCCTTTCTCAGCTTGGGCTTTTCCTTATAAATGGTATTAACTCCTCCATGTTATTGTTTTGTTGATGAATGCAATCTATGAAGTAGTTTTGACAAAGATTATGCATAACTGAAAATTCAGCTAACATTTTTATGGGGTGGGGGGGAAGGAACAACCACATTAACCCTCAACCTTTTCTGATCCTATTTTGCCTCCTTATTAATTTTCTCTCCCTTTAGGTTCAAAGGTTCAAAATCTAGTGAAATGGGGCTGGAGCATTTTCAGAAATTACTACAATTGCAGAAACTCTCTAATTTCCTGGGCCCTTATCCTGGAATTAAACTGGAGAAACTTGAAGAAATCTCTTATTCAATTTCAAACCTTGAATTTATAGGCTTAGACAAAACTAACTATTAACAGCTATATAATTTATTAGTAGTATCAAGTAACATTAAAAACACTAATAAACATAAAAATACCCTCCCAGCTAGTCTGAGAAGGCTTTCTGAAGAATGGAATTAAGACAAAATCTGGGAAAATCAGGAGGAAAGATGGAATTCTCTGTCACCGACTTTTCCAACTGTCAGGTTTTTTCTCGGTTTTAGCTCCAATCCACATTGGCCTTGCCTCCTTCATTAGTCCTCTTGCACTCCAGTGCATGCACTCATCTGCTTAGATCTCTCATTTGCCTCTGGAGCTTTGATGGAAGTTCCTTCTTCAAGGCTACTGGACTTCAAAACAGAGTTCTCCTATATCCTAACAAAGAGAACAGCCAAGCCCGGGGATTCTCCATTCTCCAGGTCAGGCCCTCTGATGTCTCTGTGAACCTGGAGAGATGTCCCCAAAGTCTTTGTAGTCTCAAGGATTCAACAGCCTGGGACCAAATAGATAAAGAGTATCACATAATTTGATTGTGGCATTTTTCTTTCTATTAAAAAAAGCTTTCTTTTTTTTTTTTTTTTTTTTTACTATTTACCTGATTTTTGTCTTCACACAAATCTTATTGAGAAGAAAGACGGTGATGGTCTTGGAGTTGGGAGACCAGCATTCCAGTCCTGACTCTGATTCATATCCACCTAATTACCATGGACAAATTACAACCTTTAGCAACTCTGGGCAACTTTCTAATATTGTAAATTGCACCCCATTGGCATTGGCAGATGGACTTCCTTCAATGGAAGTCCCCCACCCCAAGGAAATTACAGATCTGGGTAACACCACAACAGCATAAGAAGAACTCGATCTATTAGGTAGTCTAAGCAAGTATTATAACTTCACTGGTTGCTGTCCTTTGTGCTCAAAAAGGACCAACATGGCATCACTATTTTGGGGTCAGAGTATAATGTTTCCAACTGCAGCTAATCATACCAATACAAGCTTAGAAGGCTCTACCATGGGTCAGGCACAAATAGTTCATGTGAACATTTGGAGTGGAAATGTCTATAAATTTGTTCATCTCATACCTTTTCTGCTCCACTGTTGCCAACCATGTATGGGCTCAGTCAGCTTTCCCCTCAAGTTAGGAATGGAATGCTCATGCTGGGAGAAGTGCTCCAATTTGTTTACATGGAGTCTTCTGGTACTCATCTTGCCTTGGGGCTCTGCTGAATGTGAATGTTTAGCTTGGAGAGGATGTCTGTGATTGGTCCAGCACTCTGTGCCACACATCCCCTTTGTCACTCTTGCATCCTCTCCATATCTTCTCCTTAGTCTATTAAATGTCAGTGTTTGCTGAAAGGGTGCATCCACAAAATTTTATTGCTTTTAGGTGAATGGAAGACAGTGTTGGTGATGAGAAGGTCATGAAACACACAAGTTTTCAGTAGTAAGTGTCCATTCTGTTGTTGTTTCTGGCTCCATCCCTGCCAAAGACTCCTTGCCACATTATAGTCTGTGCCTAGTCTGATGTTAAAGGCATCCAGAATTATTAGCTTGTCCTCTTTTGGCACAATGCTGATGAGGGTCTCTGGATTTCGTAAATTTTTCTTTGACCTCATCGGGATTCATCATGGTGAGTGCTCCCATATACACTGACAGTAGTGGCATGGCATGGCACTTTCCTGTAATTGGCAATCGAACTGTCATAAGCTTGCTGTTCACTCTTTTTGGAAAGTATACACCCTTGTTGACTAAATTCGTTTTGACTGCAAAATCTATGCCAGCTTCATGGAGCTTCCCATCACTGTGACCACTCCAGAAAAATGTGTATCCGACTCTCACTTTGTAAGCTGGCCTTCATTTGCCAGCCTTGTTTCACTCAGGGCTGCTATTTGCATGTGAGACCTGCTGAATTCTCTTACAGCTAGGGCTGTTCATCTTTCCAGTCTACTGGATTTCTATAAGCATGCATATATTCAATATACCAGTGGTGAGTGGAATCATCTTTGAAGAGGTTTTTGTATATTTTTGTGAGTTTCAGTTGCAAGGGTAGAATTCCTGCCTGTTACGGTAAACAGACAGAACAGGGTTAGGTTAGGTGAAGACTATGATTTCTAGGGCACCTTTTCTTGCTCTTTCCTCACTACAGATGAGGAGTGGGGTCCTTTAAAAAGGCAGCTCAGACACACACGGGGCTGCCAAATCCCGCTGCTGCTTCAGCCCAGTGAGATGACCCTATGGCCTGGGCTACTTGTGTGCAAAGTTGTGGCCATAGTTCCCAATGTATTTGCACCTGCTGTTTCAGTACTTGCCCATTACCACAGGACTCTGAAGTAGGTAAAAATGGTAAAATGACATAGATTGATTTGAGTGAGATAGAATTGCATGAAGTCATCAGCCATACTCTCTCTTCCAGTCATTATAGTCCAGTGGCAAGACAGAAGTCACGATGACTGATGATGGCTCAGGACATCTTCAATGTCTAACCTAATTCTAAGCACTCCATAGTACCTGCTTCTGCCACCTTCATGGCCCATTGAAACAAATTGTTTTGCAGGAAGTCTTCACGTGCTTGGGATAGATACCCCACCCCACCCCTCTGGCTCATGGGTGTGCTTGATGCCAGTTGGTCCCCCTCAACCTGGTTTAGCCCATCTGCTGAACCAGTTTACCAGACTGTGTCTGCTGCACATGCTATGGCTTCTTGGAGCCACTGCTGAGAGTTGGGTGAAGGTGAACATCAAAGGTGGAGAGCAGCCGTGAGAAGGCTCAGTAGCCCTCACACTAGACATACTAGTGTTAACAGGTGTTATTATTCCTTATCTTTCAGATGGAGAAACAGGGATTCATGGTTATCCAGTGACTTTGCCAAGTTTACCCAAATAATTAAAGAGGGCCTCCTAAGACTATATACCCCAGATCACTTGAGACCTAAGCCTATATGCTTTCTAGAATACTCTGTTATGATAGATGGATACAGTTTGCAAGAACTCTGGGCTTTTGACCTTTAATCTAGTCTACCATTAAATCAGAACATACCTTTAGAAAAGAAATATCCAATCATTCTTTTTAAAATTTTGAGTGAAGCCTCGGATTTTTATCTCATAGGAGCAAAATCACTACAGCATTACCATATCTAGCAACATGAAAAAAACAAAAAAGAAAAACTACCAAGAAACCCAAACCCCCAAACCCTCAACATTCTCCCCAAACCACAAAGGAGTATCTTTATGTAATAATGCACTTTAACACATAGACATAAGGAAGGAATAGGGGTAAATGTTGGGTAAGAGGGTAAGTATCGGATATTTCCTACTCATTGTGTTTTGTTTCATTTACCCTTGTATCATTTTGAAAGCCCCCTCTCTTCTCTGCTATATCCTCCAAGTAAAGACCAGTGATGGTTGAGGAAGGTCTACATAAAATCCATTGGCACCAACAGAGGCACAGTCATGCAAAACAGCCAGTATAATCTTCTAGGCTCTAAATCGATGGGTTTATTTACTTTTTTTTTTGGTTTTACAGTTTGGGTTAATAGGCTTCACAAGGAGGTGAGGTTGCAGCATTTCAAGAGACTCCTTGACCTATCCATAAGTTCACTGGTCAGTTATTGTGACTATGATTTGCTGATTCAAAAAATGTAGCTCTTCCAAATGTCTTCCTTTTCTTCTCAGTCTGCTTTCTCAATCATGATGCTTTCTTCAAAGGAGTGAACAGTGCACTTTGTGATTGAAAATTTCATTTAAAAAAATAAAATGACTTGCTTTGGATAATCGGACCATTCAATGCAATCATATAATTTAGCAAGCAGTCATAGAATTAAATGTCTGGAACCTAAAAGGGGGAGGAGTGGCAGCTAGGAGGCACAGTGGATAGAGCACCAACCTTGGAGTCAGGAGAACCTGAGTTCAAATCTGGCCTCAGACACAAGACACTTAATAACTCTGTGACCCTGGGCAACTTACTTAATCTCATTTCCTGACCAGAAAAACAAACAAACAAAAAAATGAGAAAAAGACAGTTTATATAGAGTTTGTTTTGTCATTTTAATTTTAATTTATCAGATATCTGTCTTGGTATTTGCAGGGGTGTGAGGTAGGATTAGAAAGGAAATATGAAAAAACAACAGAAAAGAAAAATAATATAGAATCCCTATTGTATCTTTTAAGGTCTGTTTTTTTATTTGTTTTGTTTTATTTTGTTTCAGTTTTTTCTTTCACAAAATACTTTCAAACTGATTTTGGGGTCACAAGACTTCCTCAGGAAAGATATTACATATCTAGGAAATGAAGGTCCCCCCATTTTCATAGTGGTTTTTTATTTGAGCCATATGATGAAGTGTAAATTTTCTGGCTAGGGAAGGAACAGGACTTTGTTTGTTTGTTTGTTTTTTGTTTGATTAACTTTTGTTCCAAGACCTCACATGGTGTAGAGAGAATACTTCCTGAGCAAAGAAAGAATGTGAGCATCTGTGTCTAAAGATACACAAACTCAAAAATTTAATGAGGGTGGGGTGAAGGCTAGGAGAAAGGAAAACATTAAAAAGACACATCGGTTTCATGGTAATTGTAAACCAGGCTTTTTTAATTATTATTTTTACTGTTCACTGTGTCTATAAAGAATCCTGTAGAGTTTAAACAAATTTAACTTTATTCATTTTAAAAGAAATACTAAGTTTGGAGGCCAGTGTTTTGCCTTTTTTTTTTCTAAGATCTAGGTCACTGATTATGGAAGTCTAGAGATGGAACATTCTTCAACAATGTTATTCCAATAAATCCTAGTTTGGCTTATTGGGCTGTTAAATTACAAATTCTGTTAAGATGTATTTTCTCCAGTTTCAACTTTGCTAAGTCTTTCCCATTTAAAATACTCAGATTACATACAAGTGAATGTTAAACTGGAAAAGGTGGGAGGAGAAGAGATAAGAATTAAGTATTGCTTCGAGCAAATTCCTATACCCATGAACCTAGGGGGCACACAATTAGCAGTCTTCCTAGGAAGGTTATATGTCACAAGTAGGGATTTTCATTAGAATGACTTTTTACTTGAGTCATTTGTTAGTCTATTACAAGTTTAAATATCATATTGCATTTCATCTTGCACTAAATCAAAGTAATTTGGCACAGAATAACAGGCTACCTCACTTCACTTCCCTCTCACTGTAAGACGCAGAGATTCTAGCCATCTTTCAGTTTGTGTTACTCTTAGATGTATTAAGGGTCAGGAATCTTCGTGTTGAAATGATCCATGACTGATGAATGGATCAATGTAACCCCTCCACCTTAACCCCCCAGTCAATTAGGTTCAATTTAATACAGAGAGCTGCTGAATGATTGGGCAGATAAAGGCCTAATTTTAATCAAACTTCTTTGTTCTTATTTTTCTTATTCAGGGTTCAACTGATTCTCCTCAACCTACAGTCCTGAATGTGTTCGAAATGGAATAAACTCATTACAAAACCTGAAACTCTTACAGTCATGAAAAAGAAGAAAAACCAACCATTTGAGGCATTGCACCGCAGGACCAAGAGCAAATGGGCAGAAGATGCCAGCCCCAAGGGATCAGTTCCCTTTATCCATAAAGCCCAAAATATATTTGTCACATGATTCGACTACCGAATCCCTAGGATCTCGCTAGTTTCAGGGGTGTTCACGTACTGGGGTGCCTGGTGTGTGTGTGTGTGTGTGTGTGTGGGAGAGTGGGGCATTGATTGTTTTAATTCCAAAGACTTTCATGGTAGGAAAATGGTGCCTTCCTGTAGCCCATTCCATTTATTGCATGCAGGCACTGTTTGGTTTCTGTACCCCCTATGTCACGACAGGCTTACACTGTCTCACTGAAAATCTGCCCACAGCTAGCTAGTTCAGCGACCACATGTGTAACATAAATTATATTCTTAATGCTCCTCTCCTAGTACCCCAGTGTTTCTAAATGCTTAATGCTGCTATGAGTAAATGATTTCTTTTCACTACCGCTCAAAGTGCCAGAAGGCAAGAGAAATTTAAACACAACTAAGATCAACATTGTGAGTTTACTTGGCCTCTTCATCTAGCAACACTGCCATAAATTTCTTAGACTTCTTAGTTGGGAATTTAAAAGGCTCTATGGACTTGGCAAGATTTATGTAACAATGTTTCTTCTATATGGATTGTAAACTTACAGAGACCAAGCAGTGGTTTGGTATCATTTTTGGTCAGTGGGTCATTCTGAGAAGCCAACAGGATAAAAATAAAAAAAACCGAGCACTGTGTTCAGCCAAATGATGTTTCAGGGCCTGGCTCTGTGGATCTGGGCAAGGTTGCCAACTCCAGACTCCACAGGATTGGTGGGTGGCCTGGGGCCTTACTGTGCTCATGTTTGGGCTTTCTTACTGTCCAACAGTTATCAATTTCCCCTTCCTGCCTTAAGGTTGACTGAGTCAATCTTTCTTTAATTTTTTTTTTCTTTTTAGAGGGGGTAGAGCAGGGCAACTGGGATTAAGTGACTTTCCCAAGGTCACATGGCTAGTAAGTATTAAGTGTCTGAGGATGGATTTGAACTCAGACATTCTTGCTCCAGGGCGCCACCTAGCCACCCTGACTGAGTCAATCTTATCTGTGGCCCTAATAAAGATTCTCTCTAGACAATGCTAACAAGTATGGAAAATACTACGTTACACTGGAGACAGGTACCTATCCCAAGGTTCATGAATGCCACTCCTGTTCCCTACCCTCCACATCTCAGTGCTATCAGGGTTGCTGATGTCAGCCTGCAGTGATCCATGTCACTGGAGGTTTCAGGAGAGCTGGTGAAGAATACCTATTTGATTCAGTCAAAGAAGCCTTTGTTATTGAAAGGAGTCAGTTTAGAGTAAAAAGCAAAAACTTTGAATTCAGAGATCATGGGTCCAAATCCTGCCTCCAACATTTCCTCCCTGAGATATCTTGAGCATTCAGTTAGCATCTTCTGGAAAATGAAGGGGTCATACTAGATGATCTATGATCAAGCCCTTCCTTCCCCATCTGGCTCATGCTAGCTAGACCACTGAAAATTTTGTTATCGATGGCTTTTTGCTATTGATAGTGCAGTCATTTTGGACCTACCCCTCTAGACTGAATCCCCTTTTGTGACAAAGAAAACCAATTAAACAAATCAACCAATAGAGGGAACACATCTGGTAATATGTACAGTATTCTGTCCTAGAATTTCTCTGCCTCATTGCCTTGAGAAGGGAAGTATATTTCCTAGTCTGCTCTCCAGGAACTTCACTGGTTTTTCAGTCATTCAAAGTTTGTCTTTCAGTGATTTTTAAATTTACATTGTTGTTATTGTACATATTGTTCTCTTGGCTCTGCTTATTGGCTCTCTGTTAGTTTGCACAAATCTTTCTGTTTCTGTGAGTTTTTCATATCACTTATTTCCACAACAGTATCTTGCTTTCATATACCATAGCTTTTTATCCACTCCTCAGTTGATGGATACTCATTTTTCTTTGCTACCACAAGTACAGCTACATACTACAATATATTGCTATATATTGGATGTTTCTTTCAGGTTTTGACCACCTTAGGTTATATGCCAAGTAGCGAGCAGTTTAGTCCCATATTCTTGCCTTGTTCCAAATAAATACATAAAACACTTGGATCATTCATACCACTACCAGCAATGTATTTGTGTTGTGTGTCTATGCTCCTGCATCTCAAACATTGATGATTTTAATTTTTTCATCTTTTCCATTTGCATTTTAAGCAAAACTAAGGGTTATTTTAACTTTTATTTCTCTATCAATGATTTGAAGGATTTTTTATGTGATAATTTATAGTTTTTAATTCTTCTTTTGAAATCTATATATGTATCACTCCATTCCAACTCTATTTGGGAATAGGTCTTGGCATTATATATTTGTATCATTTCCCAATATATTTGGAATATCAAACTTTTAAAAAATTAATTTCTTTATTTTTAGTTTTCAACATTCACTTCTATAAGATTTTAAGCTCTAAATTTTCCCCTTTCTTCTCCTCCCCCACCCCAAGATGACATACAATTTGATGTAGGCTATACATGTATAATCATATTAAACATATTTCCACATCGGTCATGTTGTGAAAGAAGAATCAAAACAAAAGGGAAAAACCATGAGAAAGAAAAAACAAAAAAGAGAAAATAGCATGTTTCAATCTGCATTTAGACTCCATAGTTCTTTTTCAGGATGTGGATAGCATTTTCCATCATGAGTCTTGGAGCTGTCTTAGATTATTGCCTTGGTCAGAAGAGCTAAGTCTAATAAAGTCGGCTAATGCACAATGTTGCTGTTAATGTGTACATTCTCCTGGTTCTGCTCACTTCACTCAGTATCAGTTCTTGCAATTCTTTCCAGGCTTTTCTGAAGTTCACCAGTTTTTATGGAACAATAGTATTCCATTACATTCATATACTATTAACTTGTTCAGTCATTCCCCAATTGATGGGCATCCCCTCAATTTCCAGTTCTAAGTCATCGTAAAAAGAGCTGCTATAAATATTTTTGCATATGTGAGTAGTTTTCCCTTTTATATGATTTTTTGGGGGGATAAAGACCTAGCAGTGGTATTGCTGGATCAAAGGGTATACATAGTTTTATAGCTCTTTGGGCATAGTTCCAAATTGCTCTCCAGAATGGTTAGATCAGTTCACAACCCCATCAACAATTCATTAGTGTTCCAATTTTCCCACATCTTCTCCAGCATTTATTGTTTTCCTGTTTTGTCATGTTAGCTAGTCTGATGGGTGTGAGGTGGTACCTCAGAGTCGTTTTAATTTGCATTTCTCTAATCAATAGTGATTTGGAGCATTTTTCATATGTCTATAGATAGCTTTAATTTCTTCATCCAAAAACTTCCTGTTCATATCCTTTGACCATTTATCAATTGGGGAATGACTTATATTCTTATAGATTTGACTCAGTTCTTTATATATTTCATAAATGAGGCCTTTATCAGAGACATTGACTACAAAATTGGTTCCCAGCTTTTTGTGTCCCTTCTAATCTTGGTTGCATTGTCTTTGTTCATGCAAAACCTTTTTAATTTAATGTAATCAAAATTATCCATTTTGCATTTCATAATGTTCTCTATCTCTTGTTTGGCCATAAATTCTTCTCTTCTATATAGACCTGACAGGTGAACTATTCCTTGCTCTCCTAATTTCCTTATGTTGTCCCCCTTTATATCTAAATCATGCACCCATTTTGACCTTATCTTCGTATATGGTGTAAGATATTGGTCTACGCCTAGTTTCTGCCATAGTGTTTTCTAGTTTTCCTGGCAGCGTTTGTCAGATACTGAGTCCTTATCCCAGAATCTTGAGCCTTTTGGTTTATCAAATAGTAGATTACTATAGTCATTGACTGCTGTGTCTTTTGTATCTAACCTGAAATATTAAACTTTTATCAGTGATATTTGAGGCAAATATTTTCCCACTTTAAAATTTCTCTTCTAGTCATACATTTATTTGTGTACTAGCTTTTTACTTTTATGTCACCTTAATTGTTTATCTTTTATGATTTCCACTAGTTTACCTTTAGTGAAGAATTTTCCCCTTGACATAGTTGTGAAAGACAACTATTCTTGTACTCTTCTATTTTTTTTTATCTTGTGACCTATTATTTTCATTTTTCTTCAGTTTGAGTTTCTTGTCCTTTATGAGTGGATCCAGACTGTTTCTGAGGTTCATGAAAAAGTAATACTCTTTACAATAGGTTTTATTGATTCTTAGTTTCTTTAGAAAAGTTACTTCTAGGTTTAATGAGGCTCAAGAGTGAATGCTATTGTATATGGGACATGTTTTAGCCTTGATTGAAGTTCTTGAATGCAGGGACCCTGTCTTCATTTTAGTATCACTCCAAATGCTTAAAACACTGTTTGGGTATTGCACATAATAGGTATTTAATATATATTTGCTGGATTTAATTTGAAGGCTGTAGAGGGTAGAGAAGTGATGACTGATTATAATGCTCAGAATCTCCAAGTTACCTTCTAACTCTAAATCTATAATCCTGCTATCATAAGGTCATGAGAAAGCTATACTCTCACAGGTGTGGCTATTTACCTTCTGAGAAAGATTACAGTCTGACTTGTGGAATTCTTCTTCCATTCAGTTCAAATATTTATGTTGTATTTAAAATGTTCTGTTTGTCCTTCCCCTAACACATAACTGGGAAAGCTGTTGACCTGCTCAGTAAAGAAAGGTTCCCTTTGTCACCAAAATCCTAGATCCAGTTCCTATTGGTATCCCTACAATGTGCTAGATTCTGAGGAAGATACATTTAAGACCTACAGTCTAAAGTGGAGTGGGAATATTGATAAGGAAACAAAAATGCAGTACAAATGTATGAAGTTCAAACAAAGTGCTACATGAGATCAGAAGGATGAAAAATATTGACCAAATGGGAGAATCTTAGAAGGCTTCCTATTTCCACTTGTGAAGAAAATGAAAGGGTAATCTAGGCAGAGTGTGGGCCCAGGCATAGAAGCAGATCAAATGCATTGTGTATAGGGAATAACTAGTGGTCAGGTTTGGAGGGAGCACAAATTATGTTGAGGGAATTAGCATTAGGCTAAGGTTGGGTAGCATTATATTGCTGTGGCTATTTCCTGACAAATCTTCCACAGGGAAC
Source organism: Gymnobelideus leadbeateri (assembly GCA_011680675.1). Classification (NCBI taxonomy): domain Eukaryota; kingdom Metazoa; phylum Chordata; class Mammalia; order Diprotodontia; family Petauridae; genus Gymnobelideus; species Gymnobelideus leadbeateri. The sequence continues at coordinate 171,754 of WOXC01006611.1, read as the reverse complement.
AACCTAATGTGCTATATAGATGTCTTGTTCTTCTTGCATGTAAAGGGTGTTAATAGTCTACTTGTGCCCTTTGTTGTATCTCCTGTTCACTATGTGACCTGCCATGTCTTGTTCTAGTCATACAACATTAATACCACTTCTTCAAATAAAGTCATCACCTGACAGTGTTGACAATGTGCCATCATGTTATTTGTAAGGGAAGGGAAGGGAATAAGTATTTATTCAGAACCTACTATGTACTGGGCAGTTTACTAAGCACTTTTTACAAGTACTGTCTCATTTAGTCCTCACAACAACTCTGCAAGGTAGGTGCTATTATTAGCCCTATTTTACAGTTGAGTAAACTGAGGCAAACAGAAGTTAAATGATTTGCCCAGTGTCATAGCTAGCAAGTGTCTGAGGCCAGATTTGAACTCGTCTTTTTAACTCTAGAACCAGCATTCGATCCACTGGGTCACCAACTGTAATTTTCATTCTTTTAGGACCATTGTGTTCCATGATTCATAATCATACCACATCCCTGGGAAAATATTGATGTTAAATAAATAGGTTTTTGCCATGGTGAGCTACTTAGGATTGTTGAAAGTCCAGTGCTTAGAATATGCTTATAGAAAGCCAATCTCAGCTTTCTGATCACTTTAAGATCTACAAAGTACTTTCCCCACAACACCCCTTCGAGGTAGGTACAAATTATTATCCCTTTTCATAGGTGAAGACTCAGGGAGTTTAAGTGATACGTGTATTAAGTAAGCTCGTAGCCTCACCCTGCTGTCTTGTAATGAAGGGATGAGAAAAAAAACAAACAACATCTTTGCCAGGGTGGTCTCATGTAACTTATTATTAGTCATAATCTTCAACAGCTAATGAGGAAGATTTGGATAAACACATGTAACAAATAAAGATGTAGGGAAGTTGGTAGGAAGGGGGTTTCTCTATGTTTTACTTAGAGACAACTTAGTCGAAGAAAATTGAGATGTAAATAAATTAAAATAGGTTAGAAGCAGACCACAAAAGAAAAATACAGGATTTAGTTAGAGAAGAGAAGTATTTCAGGAGAAATGAGAAAGACAAGAAATAATGAATGGTCACTCAAGTGTTCCTGTCTTGCCTAGCTCATAATTCAGAGCTATGTCAGGACTCAATTAAATGAACAGGCCTGCATTTAAAATGAATTTAAGTAACCCAAGAAAAGCTCTTTCTGAGGATATTATTTAGATCCATTAGCTAGCTACATTTTAAGAAAATAAATATTAAAAATTTACTAGATCATTTAAAGCTTGTGAGGGTTGGACTAGTTCTTTTCAGATCCAAAAGTGACAAGTCACTGAATGATGTTTCTGAAAAAGGAGCTTCTGAGGCTTGGCTATACAATAAATGATGTCATTGTTTGTTCCCCTGCCTGAAAGGTGTATCAGAATGGTAGTGCTACCTACAAATATGCCTTAAGAGCTCAGGTAAGCAGCTATGTCCCCAGGAGGTTCTGCCAGAGGGTGAGAGAGGGAGAGGAGATAAGGATGATTTAGATTCCTCTATCACAAAGAACTAACTGAGAAAATGGTCCTGGGATATATATATATATATATATATATATATATATATATATATATATATATATATATATATATATATATATATATATATATTTGTTTGCTTTAAGTGAGGCTCAATGTGACTTTATTATATAGTGTTATGTTAAGATTGTTAATTCCTCTAATTAATCAACTCTCTTGAATAACTATTGGAATTCTGATGTCCAGGTCTAAAAGACCAACTTGGAGAATGTCTACCTCCCTAAGTCATTAAGGGGTAATAGAGGCAATCAATTACCTTGGTTCACCTTTCTGGACATAAATCTTAGTGTCATCCTTGGACTTTTGTATTTCTTGTATTTATCTTTGAAGAAAAAGACACATTGTGTGGTGTCTAAATTCATTCTGTGATAGATTCTACTTATATCTAAGTGGCAACATCTGACAATGTAAAGTCTGGAAGATGGAAGAAAGACATAACTAATTAAATTGTAGTTTATTTGAAAAATGTCAATAATGATTCAATAGCATGGTATTTGCATGAGATCTTTCTCAAGATATACCCCCGTATAGTGTCAAGGGCTAAAACAAAGAGAAGTCCTGTCCTGCTAACTGCATGTATGTGTATCCCTCAATATTGTGTGTCTGTCTTCCTGATTTGGAATCAGATTAAAAGTGAGTAATTTTAAAAAGATGTTCTTCATTTCCTTAGTACTGTATTCGATGTGTCATTTTATCTTCCTTTTGGAGTCAACATCTCTGGAATATGACATGCACATGAAAAAAAAACCATGCAAATCAACAGCACCTTGGACTTTTAAAAAATGAGACTTTAGTACCAGGTTTTGGCTAGACATCAGAAAAAATGACCTGATAAGTACTGGAACAAATGAGTTCCCAAAGGAGATTGTGAAAAGCTCCTCTTCTAGATTTCTTTACGAGGATAGTAATTGATTTAAGTTTGTCCTGTTTGGAGATGGAAGGAACCATTGGGAAAAAATGACATCTGATTTAGAAATATCTCCTAGCTGTACAATTATTTTATATTTAAAATCTTTTCCAAAACAAGTAAAGGTTATCAGGATACATGTCCTAGTCAAAGCCATGTCTCTGTGTGGTCTAGCATAGGGTCTAGGGCAAGCACTGAATAATTCCTATGTACTCACAGACCTTCACTCCCAGACAGAGTTTGTTTATCCATTTGCCCTCTCCTAGCATTTTATGGTCCCATTTCTTTTCAGTGTGTCTTAGCTTCTTGGCCCCTGATTTACTTTTCATGAGACAAAACATCAGAGAATTGGCATTTTTTATTTAGTTTAGTCATCAGGTATTTAATTATCACATTCTTCTGGTTTTATTTAAAGAATTCGTTTTACAGAGAGTCAGAAGATCAGTCTTGTAAAATCAAGATGATTCCAACCCTTGGACCCAAACCTGAATCAAAATCGCAGTTCGATTCCTGATCTATATCATATCTAAGCCATTTCCAGTAGGTTAGCCCATCAGTATTTTAGAGAGTTGACTAACCATGAAAGCACAAAATCAACATTAAAAAATCAGAGATATCTGTCATTTTCCTAATTCCAGTGAGATTTTTCTTCCTGTGGCTTGAGATATAGGTGATATGAATCAAGTAAATCCTTAGCAACTGAAAGCTTTGATTCTTATCCAAACTGTGGGAAAGCTACTAAGCTCTAACTTTAGTATGCACAACTTACTTCCTCTCTGCTTTCTGCACAATGCCAAGGCAAAGGATTTATCAAATGTTCTACAGAGGTATTCCTGGAATAACCCTGAAAAACCACATTTACGCACAGAATTATGAAACATGCATAATTTTTTTTTTTTGCTTTTTGGAGGGCAATTGGGCAATTGGGGTTAAGTAACTTGCCCAAGGTCACACCGCCAGGTTTTGTGTGTGTGTGTGTGTGTGTGTGTGTGTGTGTGTGTGTGTGTGTATTAAGTGTCTGAGGCTGGATCTGAACTCAGGTCCTCCTGACTCCGGGGCCGGCACTCTACTCACTGTGCCACCTAGCCGCCCAACATGCATAATTTAAGAGGAACTGTACATAGGTAGCAGGTCTCAGAATGAATCTCCAAATTTGGTGCAGATACACTAACAAACCTACTAACAAACCATGCAATTCCAACTGTTTAAATGTCAATAAAATATATTTTTGGAATTAATGTATTTTAATGTATTCAGTAGCTGCTTAGATATGAGAGCAAATTTTAATGTTCTTCAAAACACTAAAAGATTGGATGCATAATTTATGACTCACTAAATTAAAATAGCAAAAGCAATAACAAAATCGGCAGGGCACACTGATTAATGCAAAATTGACTCAAATCCATACAGCTTATGGTTACTTTCTGGCAAGTGGTCACCACTCTGGAGAGTTCTGTACAATAGACTTCCATTTTAGAAATCACACCAATTTTTATTTGCAGCTTTTGTGAAAATAGACACAACAGCTTCCAATCAGCTCCCAAAGTTCCATTTTCATCAAATTGCAAATGTTTGATTTTTCTATCATGGTAGGATATCCATGCCCTAGTATGTTGCTTGGATTATAGGGATTTCCAGCATATCCAAGTTGCAGTGCTGAAAAGAGGCAGCCAGAAGTTTTCCTCAAGTCTAGAGTGTTGAAAGCAGGAAGCTGTTCTCTGGAATAGGAAGCAAGTCTTCATCCCTTACCTCAGATTTGGAAGAAGTAAGCTATGGTGGGAAAACTGACTGATTATTTGATAGTTAAGAAGCGTTTCCTAGAGAGTTAGCTCCTTTAATTTGTTCTTTTTCTAACTTTTTCAGTTGCAAGCCCAATTCATTAATCTCCTATTTCATTCATGTAAACATTCAGAGATATAAAATTTCCCCTAAGAACTGCTTTCTCTGCATCCCATAGGTTTTGGTATGTGGTCTCATTATTGTAGAGAGCTAACTTCTTACTAGATATAAACATCAATAGGTTTTCCTTCTTAACCAGAAAACTGCCTCAAGATGCTTCTTCACACACATTCCACAACTAGCACATATGGTGAAATCAGACCCTCCCCCAGAGAACATCTCAGCTGTAGGCCACGGACTGGCATGAACATTGCCCCCAGCATCAGAGAAAAAAGGTGAGGCAAGTCCTGAATGAGCTATCTCACAACTGTTGGAAGAATTCCCTGATAACACAGGATAGAGCTTTCAGGGGGAAGGTCACCTGATTTAAGAATCGCTTTCCAGCTCCCTTTGCTCTCTGAGTTAGAGTTTAGCATTTTCAAAATGATTATTTTTTCATCCTTTGGCCTTTCTCAGGTCACTCTCAGAAGATTTCAGGGGTTGTGATAGAACTCATAAATAGGAGTTATTGTAATAAGGCCCATATATGGGATTAATGATAATAGAACTCATAAATAGGAGTTACTGTAATAAGAGCCATATATAGATAAACAATTGAAGATATGATCAGATGAGGATTTTTGTCAAAATCAACTTGAATTTATGCAGTTTGTGGCTATCTCCTGACAAAGGGTCTCTGTATGAAAGAGTTCTGCAGAGTACATTTTCAATTTTAATTTATAATAGTTCTAAAAATGGGTATAATAGTTTGCAATCAGATATTCAGCAATAATTTAAAATGTCCATTTCCACTAACATGGACAAATTTGACTTTTTCATCATGGCAGGATAGCATTGTGTTAGAGCACTCCCTCCTTACCTCCACCTCAGAGGGTACCATCTTTGATCCCCCAGACTGCTACTGCCATCCCAGTGAACTACATTGAATATAACTACTCTGTATATATGCATATTTATTAACTTTATACTTATGCAATATATGTTTTATTTGTACTTGTCTCCATCATTAGACTCTAAGCTACTAGGTAGTAAGGATTACTTCATTTTTTGACTTTCATCCCCAGTGCCTGGATAATAGACACTTAATAAATATTTGTATGATTGAGTCAGTGATAAAGGAGAGATAATCCACTATTATCAGTTTTTAAAAATTGTTAATTTTTTAACATTTTTTAAAAGAAATTTTCTTTTGAATTCCAAATTCTCTCCCTCTCTCCAGCCTTTCCCCCCAAAACTGAGAAAGTATCTTATCAATTATACGTGTGAAATCATTGTAATGGTAAGGGAATCTGAAGATCTTCCCTGCCCCTTAATGGACCTCACTTGGAGCCCAACAAGAGAAGCTTGCTTAGGGAAGGCTTATTTTTCAGGAAGGGCCACACTTTTTATTACTTTGCAATTAGGCAGTAGACCTAAAGGTTGTGATGTTCTCTGACCCTGGAGAAGGCTATATATACTTTGAGGAGAGGTTTTGTTTTGGGGCTCACTTAGGGGAAGAGTTGTGTGATTTGGGCAGATGAAACTGAGTAGCCATTGAGTCCCCTGGCTTTGAAAACCCAGATGATAGTGCTTTTCTATCTGGTAATGAACACTGTATGTATGTAATGGCCAAGCAGCTAGAAGTCCTGTCTGTTGGTCTGTTGAATTGTGTTATTTTCTCTGTGTTTTTTGTCTGCTTGGAATTTCTGTTTGTATTTTCTGAAGTTCGGGGTGCTGACTTTCTACCCTGAAGTGTGTGAATGATATATATTAAAGTGAAGACTGATAACCCCTTTTGAGTTGCTTTTCTTTAGAAAAGCAAAGGGTGCTTGCTGTTACAATCATGCAAAAAATATTTCCATATTAGCCACATTATGAAAAAAAAACAAGAAAAATAAAGTGAGAAAATTATAGTTTGATTTGTACTCAGTTCAACAGTTATTTCTTGAGAGGTGGATAACAGTTTTCATCATAAGTCATTTGGAATTGTCTTGGGTCATTGTATTGATTAGAGTGGCTAAGTCATTCATAGATGATAATTTTTACAATATTGCTGTTACTGTATACAATTATCTCCTAATTGTGCTCACTTCACTTTGCATCAGTTCATATACGTCTTCCCAGGTTTTTCTGAAATCATTCCTCTCTTCATTTTTTATAGCACAAAAGTATTCCTTCACAATCATATAGCACAACTTGTTCAACCATTCCCCAGTTGTTGGACGTCCCTCTTAATTTTCAATTCTTTGCTATCAGAAAAAGAGTTGCTATACATTTTTTTGCATATATAGGTCCTTTCCCTTTTCCTGAGATCTCTTTGGGATACAGACCTAGTAGTGGTACTATTGGGTCAAAGGGCATTCACAGTTTTATAGCCCTTTGGGCATAGTTCGAAATTGCTTTCCAGAATGGTTGGATCAGTTCACTACTCCACAGATAATGCATGTGTCCCATTTTTTCCCACCAACAATTCCCTCCAACAATTGCAATTTTCCTTTTCTGTCATGTTGGCCAATCTGATAGGTGTGAGGTGGTACCTCAGCATTGTTTTAATTTGCATTTCTCTAATCAATAGAAATTTAGAATATTTTTTCATATGGCTTTAGATAGCTTTTATTTCTCTAACCAAAAGCTGCCCATTCATATCCTTTGACTATTTCTCAGTTGGAGAATGATTGTTTTTTAAAAAAATAAATAAATTTGATTACATTCCCTATACATTTGAGAAATAAAGCCTTTATCAGAGAAGCTGCTATAATTTTTTTTCACATTACTTCATTATTTATGAGGGGGTTTTTGTTTTTTTTTTTCCTAGCAAAATGTAGTTTCTCTGATTGGGCACCATCTCCAAATGTCCTTATCTATATCTTTTTTTTATTAATTTGTTTATTTATTTTTAGTTTACAAGATTCAATTCCATAGTTCCATGAGTTTCAAGTCTTCCTTCCCTCCCTCCCCCCACCCCCCACACAGGCATATAGTCGAGTATAAGATCTGCAAATACTTTCACATTAGACATTAGTCAGGTTACAAAGGCCGATTGTACTAACTGGAATGAAAAATGGTAAAGAGGAAATAAAACCTGAACAATGAAAAGAAAAAGATCAAGTAGTTTGCTTCCATCAAGATTCTGGATGTAGGCATTTCTCTGGATGTAGGCATCTCTCTCCATCATGAACCTTTTGGGATTGACTTATATCACTGCATTGCTGAGAAGAGTCCAGTCTGTCATAGTTGGTCATCACACATATGTTGTGTCTGTGATTATATACAAATTTCTCCTGGTTCTACTCTTCTCACTCAGCATCAGTTTGTATAAGCCTCTCCAGGTAAATATGAAGTCCATCTGCTCCTTGTTTCTTATAGCACAATAGTATTCCATTGCATGCATATACCACAACTTGTTCAGCCATTCCCCAATTGATGGGCACCCCTTTAATTTCCAATTTTTGCAACCACAAAAAGAGCTGCTATAAATAACTTTGTACATATGAGTCTTCCTCCCACTTCTATGATCTCTTTCAGATATAACCCTAGAAGTGGTATTGCTGTGTCAAAGGGTATGAAATTATTTATAGCCCTTTGGGCATAATTCCATATTGCTCTCCAGAATAGTTGGATAAGTTCACAACTCCACCAGCAATGCATTAGTGTTCCAATTTGCCCACATCCTCTCCAGCATTTGCCATTTTCCTGCTTTGTCATCTTAGCCAATCTGACTGGAGAGATGTGGTACCTCAGAGTTGTTTTGATTTGCATTTCTCTAATCAATAGTGATTTAGAGAATTTCTTCATATGCTTATAGATATCTTTAATTTCTTTCTCTGAAAACTTCCTGTTCATATCCTTTGACCATTTATCAATTGGGGAATGACTTGTATTCTTATACATTTAACTCAATTCTCTGTATATTTTAGAAATGAGACTTAGAATCAGAGACATAGATTGTAAAAATTCTTTCCCAATTTCCCATCTCCCTCTTGATCTTGGTTACATTGGCTTTGTTTGTACAGAAGCTTTTCAATTTAATATAATCAAAATTATCCATTTTGCATTTTATAATGCTCTCTAATTCTTGTTTGGTCCTAAAGTCTTTCCCTCTCCACAAATCTGCCAGGTAAACTGTTCCTTGCTTTCCCAGATTGCTTACAGTATCATCCTTTATCCCTAGATCATGCACCCATTTAGACTTGATTTTGTTATATGGTGTTAGATAATGGTCTATGCCCAGTTTCTGTCATATTACATTCCAGTTTTCCTAGCAGTTTTTGTCAAATAGTGCATTCTCATCCCAAAACTGGGGTCTCTGGGTTTATCAAACAATAGATTATTATACTCATTAACTGCTGGATCTCGTGTGCCCAATCTATTCCATTGATCCACTACTCTTTTCCTCAGCCAGTACCAAGCAGTTTTGATGACTGCTGCTGTATAATACAGATTAAAATCTGGTATAGCTAGTCCACCTTCCCTTGCATTTCTTTTCATTAATTCATATTCTAGACCATTTGTTCTTCCAAATAAATTTTGTTACTATTTTGTCTAACTCTATAAAGTAGTTTTTTGGTAAATTGATTGGTATGGCACTATATATATAATTTAATTTGGGTAAAATTGTCATTTTTATTATATTAGCTCGACCCAGCCATGAGCAATTGATATTTTTCCAATTAGTTAGATCTGACTTTATTTGTGTGAGAAGTGTTTTGTAGTTGTGATCATATAGGTCCTGGGTTTGTTTGGCAGGTAGATTCCCAAATATTTTATAATGTCTACAGTGACTTTAAATGGGATTTCTCTTTTTATCTCTTGCTGTTGAATTTCATTAAAGATATACAGGAATGCCAAGGATTTATGTGGGTTTATTTTATATCCTGCAACTTTGCCAAATTTATTCATTGTCTCAAGTAGTTTTTTACCTGATTTTCTAGGATTCTCTAAGTATATCATCATATCATCTGCAAAGAGTGGTAGCTTGGTCTTTTCTTTGCCTAATTTGATTCCTTTGATTTCTTTTTCTTCTCTAATCGCTACTGCTAACGTTTCTAGTACCAGATTGAATAAGAGGGGTGATAGTGGACACCCTTGTTTTAATCCTGATCATATTGGAAATGCTTCTAGTTTATCCCCATTGCATATAATACTTGCTGATTGTTTTAAATAGATGCTATCTACTATTTTAAGGAAGGCTCCATTTATTCCTATATTCTAGTGTTTTTAATAGGAATGGATGTTGAAAGCCTTCTCTGCATGTATTGAGATAATCATGTGGTTTCTGCTTGTTTTATTGTTGATATGATCAATTATACTGATGGTTTTCCTAATATTAAACCATCCTTGCATTCCTGGAATAAATCCTACTTGATCAAAGTATATTATTCTTGTGATAAGTTGTTGTAGTCTTTTAGCTAATTTTTTTTTTTTAATTTTTGCATCTAAATCCATGAGGGAAATTGGTCTATAATTTTCTTTCTCTGTTTTATCTCTTCCTGATTTAGGCATCAGTACCATATTTGTGTCATAGAAAGAATTTGGTAGGACTCCTTGTTCACTAATTTTCCCAAATAGTTTGTAGAGTATTGGAATCAATTGTTCTTTTAACGTTTGATCTTATCTATATCTTGACACTGGATCCATATGGATCCAGAGGAGAAAGTGAAGCTGGTGATTTTGTACTACCCTCCCCCACTTAAATCTAATTCACTTGCAAGTCACAGCCTTCCTGCTGTCAGGGTCCTCTTTGTGAACAAAGGACAAACAATAACCTGGGAGTAGTTTGAGCTGCCCTACTGGGGACCCAACTGGCCAGTTCCAGTTGGACAATTGTAGTGCCAATGCAATATTGACAGTGCCTATGATCATGAAAAAGACCATGACTCCAGGTATCACATGTCATTCAATTGCAAAATATACCAAACTCTTCATATAGAGGATGGAACTGAATCATTTATTCAGGCACCAGAAAACCAAATCCCCAAACCAGTAAGCCGATTCCATCATAGTACCAAAGATATTCAGAAGCCATAATAATGCTGAGAGCCACAGCATCATTCAGCCTTCTCACAAACCAATACAAGATCAATATTTACTCACAAACCTCTCTATCTCCTCTCCTCCTCCCAATCTAGCTAGCTCTGACTACCAGCTTCCTATGGGCTCTGCTTCCCTTCAGCAAACTCCTCCCACCACAGGCTCCATGTGACCACACTCAGTCTATTAGGGGGCAGAGTTTATCTTCACAGCAGGGAAGCTTTCTGTGGGCTCTGCTCCACTCTTTAGCAAATTACCTCCATTACAGGCTCTGTGTGATTACATTCATCCTATTGGGGGGCAGATTTTACTTTCAAAGCAGGGGAGGTCTTTAAACTCCCTCCTAGGTCTATTAAGAGGCAGGGAAGATATTCAAATTCCGATTCCCATTACAGCAATGCAGCATCTTTCTTCTTTCCTTCTTCCTTCCTTCCTTCCTTCCTTCCTTCCTTCCTTCCTTCCTTCCTTCCTTCCTTCCTTCCTTCCTTCCTTCCTTCCTTTCTCCCTTCCCTATAGAAGAATAAGCTGAAGTCCAGATAGATTTAATTAATTTGTGTGAGGCCACACAGTGAATTAGAAACAGAAAGATAATTACATAACTTTGGGAAAGGACAAAATCGTGTGTCATATGAGAGGGAATCATTAGTCATTTATTACAATGCTGGAATCAGCCTTACAAAAGTAAGCATGATAATAGAACATTGTTTCACCAAACCCTTGGAAAATAAATTGGTACCATTTTTGGTAGTTTGGTAGTTTCACTGATATAAGGTATAACCAATGAGGAAACCACATCCAAATGTAAATCAGCTATTCTGCAGCATAAAAAGTTGCCTGGGAACACCAAGAGGTTAAGGGACTTGCCCAGCGTAGCCAGTATGTGGTAGGGGTAGAACCTGGAACAGTTCCTTCCCAACTCAGTGATTGACTCTCCATGAAGGATGCTACACTGCTGTTCCTTAGGAGTCTTTTTCTTTCTTTCTTGGTCATCATCACTGTTGCTATTGTTTTAAAGAAACAATGTTCTTGGTAAAGTTGGCAAATATAATCAAGGAGAGGGACCTGGGCATTTGGGTATCACTACTGACTTTTGTTGTTGAAGATTTAAATACCTCTTCATTCTCATTGAGGAGATAGTTTGCCTTCAGAAGCCCAGGGCTGCTTCTGTATTTCCATCAGTGTCCTTGGACAGTCCACAAGATAGGGAGAGGACTGGGAGCTAAGGCTGTGTCTAAAGGTCTTAAGCTAGTTGCTCTGGCAGTTTCCAGTATAAATTTCTTTTTACTGAATGGAAGGCATCAAAAAGAAGTTCATTTTTGTCTCTTGACCTCTCCATTCCCATGTTTTTCTTGAAGAAAGACTAAGCAGAGGGAGATTAAGAAAGGAAAATATGAAAGTAGAGTGTAGCAACCCCTCTGGGCTTCATCTCTCCACTCACCACTCACTCTAGCAAGTCTGATGCCCTCTGGGTGGCTACTTCTCTCCTAGATTTCGACGGTGTAACCTTGAGGGGTTGGAAATATCTAATAATATGTCTAATCTAGTATGCTCCCTAATATAAATTAGCCAGTTAACACCTCTCCAATATTAGTTAATCAGTTGATATCAATTAAATTTGCAAAAGGATATATGCTAAAATCATATAACAAGGACAAGAAGTATATACCTTCCTTCTCCCCCATCCACACTTGACCCCTGGGAAGAGGGTGATCAAATCTGAAGTATAAAAGTACTGAAACAGACATGTAAAGAACATATGGGTACTTGGCTCCAGGAGTACTTTTCTCCCCTCACAGAATATTCACCAAATTTTTCTCATACTGTAGCTACCATTAAACTCTAGTTATTGGACCTCCAATGGTTCTTGTGACCTTTCAAAATTTAGAGAATTCTAACCTGGTCTATTCAATTACCCACTCACCTAAGATCAGGAAACAATAAATACAAAACACCAACAAACTAAACAAACACAAAAGACAAAAAATGTAGAGGTGCCATGTGTTCACAGACACATGGTAGTCAAGTCAGAGATAAAACTCATTGTTATCCCCCAACCAGAGGCATATAGATATTTTTGCATCACTTGCCACCAGAAAAGAGAGAGAAATCATCAAATGGAATTTTTTTTGTAAACACATTCAGTTCCAGTTCTAAAGTTAGAAGGGTTTTTTGTTTGCTTGTTTTATTTTGGTTTTTGGTCATTGTGTGACAAAAAGGAAATAGAAGAAACCTGTGTTCTAACATAGGGGAAAAGGTAACTTGCAATTGTACATGTATGTCACCAAATCAAAAATATTTTGGATTGTACCAGAAATATCATATTACACATAATCTCATTGCCAGTCTCCTATGAAGATAAGAGAAGGTAGAGCAGTTCAGAGGATATAAGAGGGAAAGACAGACGTTTAGAGAAAATGGTTTCCTGACAGAAAAAATTATACGATTCATGGCCTGAGTTAGACATTACTTAGTGCTATGTTTTAAAGAAAGCTCTGGAGTGATGCCATTTTTTTCAGATTCTGTTAGAAACTATGTTTTTATTTATTTGTTTTTCTCATTTTAAGGTGTGTGTGTGTGTGTGTGTGTGTGTGTGTGTGTGTGTGTAAATCTTTCTCAGTTGACTAGAACAACTGCTAACATTGTTTTAAGAGCAGAGCCAAAAGAATGAATTGTATGACTAGAACCTCAGAAATAACCAATGGTGCCTATAAAAATGTAGGAGGAGGAACTAACCTCTGACTTTTCCTACCAGTGTCATTAGCTGTGTAAGCTATCAATCAGCCTCAGGGCACTCAGCAATGCTTTTTGATTGGTTGTTATACTATTGATGACTGATTAATGCAGACCAACAATTCATCCATTCTGTGATGAAGGACAAGGCTAGAAAACTGGAGGCCTATTTTCTCCCTCGTCTACACTTTACTTTATTCAACATAAGATGCATTCAGACGGCAGTTTGGGCATGAAAATGTTTGCTGCTATTGCACTATTAAGCATTTTTTTCTCACCTATTTATGTGAATGCAGGGTAGGATCTTTTGGAAAGTGTTTGTTGTGACAAAACAAAATATATCAATTTTAATAAAACAATGAATATATGGTGCTTCTCTAGAAACACTAAGAAGCCCTGTTAGAGACTATAGGAAATTGTTGCTGTCTCTTTAAGGATACAGACTGAACTTGTGATTTCACTAATTAATATAGAGTATTACGAAATGTTCTTTACCAATCAATGCTAGTCAGCAAATTATCTGAAACTGATAACCATGTGTTTTAGAGAGTTGCCTAGAGTAGTGGTTTTCAAACTATTCCACAGTGTTAGAACCCTTCAGTTGAAACCAAACCTTGGCAGAATCCTTGGAGTAAAATCCTATACAATTACTACTTTCATGTCTCTTAACAAACAACATAAGATTATTTTTTAAAAAATTGGTATTTCGGGAGTAGAAACAGCATTTCCAATGTGTCCAATGTGCTCTGCCCCACACAAATTTCAAACAATGTGAAAGGGAGCTCCGAACAACTTCTGGAGCCACAGCACCCACAGAATGGCACAGAGAAGCTAACCTCCTACTGAGGACAGCCCAGCAGCCCTGCAGGGAGCGGCCAGTGCAGCGCTCTGAGAGCAGGCAGCACAGCGCGCTGGGAACCAACAGCACAGCCCGAAGAGCCGAGCCCAGGTCCGCGGTTTTAGCCCCAGGGCGGCCGGGCCTTCAGCCAGCTGGTGGAACCCCAGAACACCAGCAATTGTGGCAATTCCAGAATTATTAGCACAGATATGCCTAGGACAAAGTGAGAGGTTAGTGCCCTATGGACTTTGGGACCAGTATTTGGGGAACACGTGGCTTCCTCCCCTGGGGGCAAAAAGCTGCTGAAGAAACAGCTGCACAGAAGCCATTTTGCAGCTTCAGTAGTGGCTCTAGCTCCTGGTCTTCGAACTGTAGGAAGATCCAGCAATCAGTCTGGGGGTTAATTGCTTTTGCTTTAAACTGCCTGGATCTGGATTGTGGTCTGGGGGGGAAGTTTGGGGTGGGTATCCAACTTGCCAGAGTGGGTGGAGGCTTTACAGAGGCCACCCAACTGGCGGAAGTTGTGAAGACCCCACGTTTGGGCGGAAGCTCCCCTGTCTGGTGGCAGAGTCCTACTGTGGCAACAAGCCCAAAAATCAAGTAATTAAGTGGCAATATGCCTAGGCAAACGAAACAAAATAAACAGAAAAGTTCAACATTGGACTCCTATTTTAGGGGCAAAGAGGCTCAAAGCATGGAGGAGGACTGTGAGGTCAGAACTCCTGCACCAAAAGCCCCAAATGAAAATACAAGCTGGCTACAGGCCATAGAGGACCTTAAGAAGCAGATAAGAGAAGTGGGGGAAAATTTGGGAAGAGAAATGAAAAAGATGCAAGAAAAGTATGAAATGACAGTCAACAGCCTGACTGAGGAAAATAACACCTTAAAAAATAGACTAACTCAAATGGCAAAAGAAGCTCAGAAAGGCAATGAGGAGAAGAATGCCTTAAAAAGACGAATTTGCCAGATGAAAAAAGAATCTCAAAAGCTCACTGAGGAGATTCATTCCTTCAGAGTTAGACTGGAGCAAATGGAAGCTAGTGACTTTATGAGAAATCAAGATGCTGTTAAGCAGATACAAACAAATGAAAGATTAGAAGGCAATGTGAAATATCTCATGGGAAAAACCACTGACCTGGAAAATAGATCCAGGAGAGACAATTTAAAAATTATTGGACTACCCAAAAGCCATGATCAAAGAAAGAACCTAGAAATCACCCTTCAAGAAATTCTCAAGGAAAATTGCCCTGATGTTTTAGATCCAGAGGGCAAAATAGAGGTTGAAAGAATCCACCGATCACCTCCTGAAAAAGATCCCAAAAAGAAAACTCCCAGGAATATTATAGCCAGGTTCCAGAATCCCCAGATCAAGGAGAAAACACTACAAGTAGCCAGGAAGAAACAATTTCAATATTGTGGAAACACAATCAGAATAGCACAGGACCTGGCAGCTTCTACACTGAGGGATAGAAGGGCATGGAATATGATATTCCAGAGGGCAAAAGAGATGGGATTGAAGCCAAGGGTCACCTACCCAGCAAAACTGAGTATCTTGTTTCAGGGGAAAATATGGTCATTCAGTGGAATAGAGGACTTTCAAGCATTCTTGATGAAAAAACCAGAGTTGAATAGAAAATTTGATATTCAGACACAAGAAGCAAGAGATGCTTGAGAAGGTAATCAAGGAAAAGAAATCAAAAGGAACTTATCAAAGTTGGACTATTTACAGTCCTACATGGAAAAACAATAATTGTGTTTGATGAAACCTTTCTCATTATGAAAATAATTGAAGAAGTGTACATGGCATATGTTCATAGGTATACATGGATAGAAGGCACAGGCTGAATTTGATGGGAAGGGATGATTATTATTTTTTTTTTGGAGGGCAATTGGGGTTGGGTGACTTGCCCAGGTTCACATGGCTGGGTTTTTGTTTGTGTGTTGGGTGTCTGGGGCCGGATCCGACCTCGGGTCCTTCTGGCTCCGGGGCTGGCTCTCTGCTTGCTGTGCCACCTAGCCGCCCCAAGGAAGGGATGATTCTTAAGGGATAAAGTCAAGAGGTGAGAGAGGAAAGTGGCAAGAGGAGATGGAGAGAGACAGGGTAGGGCAAACTACCTCATGTAGAAGAGGCAAGGGGAAGTAGTTGCAGGGGAGGGGAAGAACAGGAAGGCAAAAAGGCAAAAGCATATTCTCATTGAAGTTGGCTCAGGGAGAGAATCACATACATACTAAATGGAATATCTTACCCTCACTCACTCTCCTGAGTAGGGGAAAGGGGGATGAGAGGGGGGATGATGGAGGGGAGGGCATTCTGGGGAGAGGGGTGGTTAGAAGTACCCACTATCAAAGAGGGACAGGATCAAAGTAGGGAATGGACCAGGTGGGAGGTGATACAGGTGGGAGGGAAATATAAGCAGTCTTTTACAATATATCTACTATGGTAATGTTTTGCATAGCTATACATGTACAACACATACTGAATTGCTTATCTTCTCAGAGGGAGTGGGTGACAACAGAGAAAGGGAATGGATCTGAAAATCGAAGTTTTAAAATTAAATGTTTCATAAGATGTCCAGGCACTGGGGCTCAGAGATTCACCTTGCCCTAATGGCAAAGTCGAAGGGGGTATGGGAGAAGATATGGGATAGAGCAGATTGGATGAGGGGATATCTAGTGGGACTGCTATTCTGGGGTGGTGGGTAGGGAAAAATGGGGGGAAAATGTAAGTCATAATCTGGTGGAAATGAATGATGTAAACCAGAAGTTAATAAAGCATTTGTTTAATTAAAAAAAAAAGAATAAAAAAAATTGGTATTTCAGGGTTCCTTTATAGCACAGTTGGAAGAACACTGCCCTAGAATATAATAAGAAATAATCTAAGTTGCTGAAGGTCCCACAGCTACTAGTCAGGGTTGTTCCTACATTTTCTTGGTTCTAAGCTGAGTTCTCTACTCTATGCTACATCTCTGGAGAGAGTTTCTTTCTCTTAGGTGGTGCGAAGGATAGAGTACCTCACCTAGGTTCAGGATGCTCACTCTTAGTGAATGCAAATCTTGTCTCTGATACTTACAAGCTATGTGACCATGGGCAAGTCATTTAACCCTGCTTGCTTAAGTTTCCTCATATATAAAATGAGCTGAAGAAGGAAATGAGGAAATTGGCAATCTATTGTCTTTGCCAAGAAGACCCTAAATGGGGTCACAAAGAATCAGACACAACTGAACAACAACAGAGAGACTGAGTTTTAACTCATTTGTAGAAAGACTGAGTTTTAACTATCATTTGTGAAGAAACTGTTTTCTGGTCATGGGTGGAAAGAGAATATGAAAGGAGAGGGCAAAAGGAAAGAATTTACTCACTGAACAGGCTGCATGTAACCTTAATATTGCGGGAGAGGATTCTTGGGAGACTTTGTTATCTGGAAAAACTGAATGGTGCAAGTATTTTTCAGTAGTGTGGAGAAATCAAGAGTAGAAATGATGGTTACAAATGACTAGGATGGTAATCATTCTCACAATTAAAATATTTCGAATAATTATGTCTTTGTGTTATTATTTGTAAGCCTTTTAACGAATTATATAGCCATAAACTTTGATTTTTACTTAAGCCTAGGAGATAAGGGGTTTTGATATATAGAGATGAACAACTATTTTGGGAGAGCAGGTTTCTCCAGTTTGTAAAATTTTTAAAAAATTAATAAATTGGTGTGCAATGAATTAATTAATGAAAATTTGCCATTTTTGGAATTAATAAATATATGACAAAGGGGCAGCTAGGTGGCTCAGTGAATAGAGCGCCAACCCTGGAGTCAGAAGGACCTGAGTTCGGAGCCGGCCTCCGACACTTAATCCACACAAACAAAAACCTAGCCGTGTAACCTTGGGCAAGTTACTTAACCCCAATTGCCCTAAAGGGGCGGCTAGGTGGCGCAGTGAGTAAGAGCGCTGGCCTCGGAGTTGGGATGACCCGAGATCAGATCCTGCCTCAGAAAATGAGCACCCACGAATAAATAATGACTAGCTGTGTAACCTTGAGCAAGTTACTTAACCCCAATTGCTTAAATAAACAAACAAACAAACAAACAAATAAATAAATATATGACAAAATCTCTGGATTACCTTAGAACTCAGGATGATGATAATGAATATAGAAGCCAATAAATTAGCAAGATAAGGAGTAATCTCCCCACCTTGGCTACAAATAAAGACTGTCAACTCCTAAACCTTGCTACATTAGTACTTTGTAACTTCAGTGCAGAGGTGGACATACAGAATGGGCAAAAATATGTTGGAAAATATCATTTAGGTGTAAAAAAAAAAGGTGATGTCAACAATAAGTAGGCTACATAGAAGTCCCATGGACATACATTATGAATACTTTTTTCAGGAAATAAATATGAGGGTGGCTAAGTGGCACAATGAATAGAGCACTGGACCTGGAGTCAGGAGGACCTGAGTTCAAAATCTGGTCTCAGATACTTAACACAAAAATTAGCGGTGTGACCTTGGGGAAGTCACTTAACCCCAATTGCCCTCCAAAAAGCAAAAAAAATATGGAGGCACTCAATATAGTGAGCACCAAGTAAAATCACAAAACATGAAACTAATTATATATATATTTTTAAAATTCTGATCTCAAATAGAAAAAGAAACATTTGCACACACATAGAAGAACACAAAACTAATATTCTTCCATTTTATATTGCTTTTTTGTTTTATTTATATATGTAAGATAGATATTTCTGCATGACTTTCAAAACTATCTTGCTTATCTGTTCTTTCTTCTCAATTTCCTTCTATCCTATTCCATGCATTTAAAAAATGTTATATGACCATTTTTTGGTATCATTTTTACTAGTCCTATTGACACCTGATACCTGACACCTGAAAACTGAAAGAGAAAAATGCCTTTCTTTTTTTTTTTAACAAATAAGCATATTGAATTCACACGTTGACCATGACCAAAAATATATGGCACTTGCTGCATCTTCTGTCTATCATCGTGCAGTCAGGAATAAGTCATTATAAGTTCTCTGGGGACATGGTTGGCCATTTCAAAGTACCTTTTTTTTCTTTAAAATATTGCTCTCCTTGCTTACATTGATCTCCTGGTATTGCTTTCTTTACTCTGCATCAGCTCATTTGCAGATTCTCTGCCGTTGCCTCTTTCATTATCTCTTACAACACAATAATATTCCACTATATTCATATACCATGATTTGTTGAGTCATTCCCCAATTATCTAAGAGGCCATAGAGGGTACTCCCTTATTTCTTTGTTTTGTCTTTCCCCTGAGACTATCCCAATTTATCCAGTATGTATTGTAGATACAATTCTTTGCATGCTATCTCCCCCATTAGATTGCTAACTTCTCAAGATCAAAGGCTTTTTTTTGCCTTTCTATATATCCCTAGTTGACTTGATTTGACTTTTTCACCTTCTGAGTCCCCTCAAGTAGTTTGTTTTACTAGGAACTATTCCCTCCCCACTATTATCCAGCCTCTGAATATACCTCCCTCCCTATCTTCACCTGGTTCCCTATTGGGTTTGATATATCTCTATATCAAACTCTGTGTGTTTGACCATCTTTGTCCATTTCAGGTGAAGTCAATTTGATGCTCACTTACCTGTCCCCTTCATCCATCTTTATATACTCTTCTAATTCATGCCAATTATAAGAAATAACAAATTCCATCCCCTTCTTTCTCCTTTCTATAGTATCCTTTTTACCCTTCCTTCTCTTTATTCTCTGCAAAACCTTAGAGTAAAACCAAACTGCCCCAGGACTTCTATTTTCTTATTTAATTTTCAGTTCTTTTTGAAGAAATGAAGTTTCTTCAAGAGACACTTTTTTCTCCCCCTCATAGAATGTTAGTACTAAATCATCATATAGTTCCTTTTAACTTCTCAAATAAGTTTACCTTTCTAAACTTCTCTGAGTTCTTGTATTTGTATTTCAAAGTTTCTTCTCATCACTAGTCTTTTTGTAAAAAATATTTGGAAATCCTTTAGTGCATTTAAGTCCTGTTTTTTCCTGTGTGATTATATTCTGCTATGTTGGATAAATTATTCTTGACTGTAAATGTATATATTTTGCCTTTTGGTATATTGTATTCCAATATCTTCTCTCATTTATAGTGGAGCGGCCAAGTATTGTATAATCTTGACAATAATTCCTTGGTACTTAAATTACTTCTTTGCAAATTTTTTTCTTTAACTGGGAGTTCTGGTTTTTGGTTATGACATTCTTGGGATTTTTCATTTTGAAGTTTCTTTCAGGAGGTAGTCAGTGTGCTGTTTCTATATTTACTTCGCCATCATTCTAATGAGTCTGTGTTGTTTCATTTATAATTATTCTAAACAGTGCCCAAGTTTTTAAAAATTCTTTTTCAGGGAGACGAATGTTTCTTAAATGATATGTTTTCCAGGTCAGTTGATTTTGATTTTTATGTCAGATGTCATATTTTCTTGCATTTTAAAAATCTTTTGATTTTGTTTTAATATTTCTTACTGTTTTGTGGAGTCATTGATTTCTGTTTGGCTTATTCTAGTTTTCAAGGAGTCCTTTTCTTGGGGATGGTATACCATTTCCCCCCCTAATCTACTTGATCTTTTTCCAATTTTATCTCTTATAGCTTTTATTAATTTTATTTCTTATTTAATTTCTTCTAACCATTTATGTAGTTCTAGTGGAAAATCCCAATTTTCCTTTGAGTTTCTGTATGCAGGTATTAGTTGTTCTTTTTGGAAGATCTCTAGATTTGCTGAAATTTTTTTTAAAATACTGATTAATATTTCCTTTGATTTACTTGACTCCCTAGCTTTACTTCCTGAACTGGGGCTTTGTGCTATGTTTAGGCTTTTCCCCATGTTTCATTCTGTGGTGAGTGTAAACCTCATTTAGTTTGTTCCATGATCCCCTGGGTTCTTGCACTGATCTCTACCTCCCAGGGTTAGGCTTCCCATGTATCTTTGAGGATAAGAGCACTGGATCGTCACAATTCTTTCTAGTGTTTCAGGACAAAGTATTAGGGACCCCAATGACCAAGGAACTAGACTGTCTGGTCGCGAGTGATGTAGGCACTCCTTAGAGGGCCCCCATCCTGAGGCTTTCTCAGGTTAGCTGTCTATTCTTTTTACCTCCAGATGGAAGATTGCAGGCTATTCTGCCAATCTCTTGTTGGCTAGAAAGTGCTAACTTTGTTAGAGAAGTCCTCTTTCCTACTGATGTGGGCTTATGATTGTTTCATTGTACAGTTCTGGGATAGAAGTAATTTACTGCAGTTTTTCACTGGATTTCTTGATCTTTATTCTGTCTAGAGTGAGCTTAAGGGTTTAGCTGGAGTAGGTATGTGATAACTGAGTTGTTTGCTTCCTGTTCAGGCAGCTCTCTTGGACAAAAGTCTAAATATGTTATATTTTTAGAGACAGAACATGACTCATGACTGATTCAATAATCATCTATGAATCAACTCTTATGCTGTTAAGTCATCAATTTATTAGAGCAAAGGCTAAATTTAATAGATATCTAGAATAATAAAAATAGCAAAAATATGTAATAGTAATTTAAATAACTCTACCTGAGCCATTTAGATGAATAATTTGTGCAAGGGTAATAGACAGAGGAAAGCAGGTCAAAACTGATCATTCCATTTCTCCATGCAAATTTTGTTGTTGTCCAGTCATTTAGTCCTATCTGACTCTTTGTGACCCTGTGTACCATACTGTCTATGGGATATTTTTGGCAAAGATACTGTAGCAGTTCACCATCTCCTTCTCCAGTGAATTATGGCAAACAGAGATTAAGTGACTTGCCCACATAACTACTGTCTGATGTCTAATTTGAATTCAGATCTTCCTGGTCTGGGTGCAGTTCTCTATCCATTGAGCAATCTAGCTGTCTCCATGCAAATTTGAAATATGTAAATCAGTTGACTAGAAAATGAAGCTAGAAAATGCTTCAAACAGTAAACATAATCTTCTTCCTAGCTGGAGAAATGGAAACTAGGGGCTACAGTAGTTTAGAATATAAACTTGTCTGCAAAAATCTTACCAAGAAGGATGGTAGAAGATTATGAAAAATATTACCTCATAAAAGAAATAGAAACAGTAGAATGGGAAAAACTAAGAAAGCTTCGTGAGAGAAACAATGAAACAATGTTCATGCTGAGAGAACTTGGGGATAAAACTAGCTATAGAGCTTTCTCTTTCTGTTGCTGCTCAGATCTTTTGTGTTAGAAGGTGCAAGAGATCACGCTCGAAGGGCTACAATGGACACATTAGATAACAGAATCAGTATTCCAAAAGATTCCCATTGACTGGAGTGATGGACAGACATGAATAAGATTAAATCTAATAGGGGGAAAAAGTCTGGTGGTTAGGTGTTTTGTTTTGTTTTAAGGGTTGCACTAATATAGGATGAGGGGAAAGACCTATTTTAGACAACAGTTAATTTAAAAAGAAATTTATTGTTGTGTTTTGTTTTTATATTGTATTTACATATTCTCACTTCTTCAGAGATCTCTCAGAACAAGGTAAAACAGTGGAGTAAAACTAATAATACAGTGACTTCAGTCGAAAAATGCATGCAATTTTTCACTTCCATAGCACCTCTCATATCTGTTTTGTAAAGAATTAATATAAATCTATTTTCTTTCCCTCATATGCCCACTCCTTTAAAAAAAGAAATCACATTTCTTATATCACATATGCATAGCTAAGCAAAATAAATTCCTTCAGTAACTGTATACAAAATATATATGTATATGCATACATGTATATGTATGTATCTATACCCACATATCTCATTCTGCACCCAAAATTTATTACCTATGTGTAATGAATAGCATGTTTCATCATGAATCTTCTGGAATCATGGAAGTCATTGTATTGAAAATAGTTCTTGTAGTTTTCAAAATTGTTTATTTTTACAGTGTTGTTTTTGTATGAATTGTTCTTCTGGTTCTGCACATTTTCTTCTTTATCAGTTTGAAAATGTCTTCAGAATCTTTCATTTTTATAAAACTTATACTACAGTAAAAATTTCAACACTGTTGAAAAAAAGGTTTTAAATGACTGCAAATGCAATATTTGGGCTAGTAGGATACTTAAAAAAATAAATGTATAATGTTTAGATCAAGAAAGATAATTGTTCCACCATGGTCTGATTTATTAAATGTATGCAGAGTATTGTGTCCAGTTCTGGGTGCAGTGTTTAGAGAATGATGTTAACTAGAGTAAGCCAACCAGGACACTGAAGAGTCTGGAAATCACAGTCTCTGTGGTAGAATTGGCAAGTGTGTTCTAGAGCAGCTTAAAATGTAATTGGAAACTATTCAACAAAATAAAGATACGATAAAATATAAAGTTACATTTTAAAATTAAGTCAATATGCAGCTGTCACAGGGAAACTTCTGAATGGATTAGTGACTTCCATTTCTAGCTAAACTTATCATTACTCTAACATTTAGATAAACTGAAGATGTTTTGTGGAAAATATAAGACTGCTGCTGCTGCTACTGCATCTACTTGAGACTTGAGGGTAGAGAAGGAGAAGGAGAGAAGAGAGACAGAGACAGAGAGAGAGAGAGAGAGAGACAGAGAGAGAGAGAGAGATCACATTAAATATTTTTATCTCAATGCAGCAGCACCTATTCTATGGTCACACATGGGGTGCAGGAGTAGGGAACCTTTGGCCTCGAGGCCAATGTGGCCCTCTAGGTCCTAAAATGCAGCCCTTTAACTGAATCCAAACTTCATAGAACAAATCCCCTTAATAAAAGGATTTGTTTTCTAAAATTTGGACTAGAAGGCCACATGTGGCCTTGAGGCCTCAGGCCACTGAGTTTATGGAAAGACAGAGAGAACTTTCTAATAGTAAAATCAGCACAGAAATGGAATGAATACCTTCATTTCTGCAATCAGAGGTTGGATGACTATCAATCCGTGATGTTTTACAGGAGTTTCCTGCATTAGATGAGATATTGAACAAGATGACCTCTAAGATCTCTTTCAAGTCTAGGATTTTATTTCTCATACTTCTGATTGTGGCTAGAAAATGAAAAGGTGATTAGGAATCTCTTTGAAAATGTCTTGATCTAAATTGTTCTTTCTTTGATGTGGTTAACATGTTCTCATAAAAAATTACACATCTCATATCTATCATAGCTCCAAATCATCTGGAAAATGGTAACTGTTAACTGACCTTGTTGACAAGACTTTCAATTTCCTTGTTAAATTTTTCACACTCTGCTGCAGGTCCTCATCATCAAGGAAAACGAACACTTTCAGGGCAAGATTTTGCACAATAATGGAAAAGCCCAATCTTAGAATTGGAAGATCTCCAATAATACCAAGTTCCATAAGGGAAATCATCTCTTTAATTTCCCCAACACTTCAAATTTCTACTGAAGACCTTGCCCATCCATTTTTGGACTCATCTTATTAGGAAAGTCTTCCCCTACATGAAATACGGTGTGCTGGTAAATGTTTAACAGCTAACTCTATGTAAAAAAATGTACTTGGCACACATTTTAAGTTTAATCTGAAGTATTAACTTTTTGTTCATCACCTTGAGTCTAGATAATTAACAAAAGTATAAATCAATCCCTGATTTGTAGTGATTTGCCAATTGCTAAAGTGTAAATGCTTATACTCACACTAAAAAATTTTAAAATTGACTACACAGAGCCAAAATCTGTCTCTTTACGATTTTTATGTACTTCTACTACTTTGTTCTTCTGGGACTCAGCAGTAGAAGTCTAATTAATACCACCTCCACATTATAGCCATTCAAATTATTGAAAATATAATTCATGTTCCCCTCAGAGAGTGCTCAGGGTAGACAACTCCTCATACTGAAAGAGTGGATTTTTCAATTCAGGCATTTCAATCCAAAAGTATATTTTATACCTGTTTGTAAAAACATCAGGTCTAATGCAATACATGAACCACATGCAATATACATCTTAATATCAATATGTGTATTATCTACTTTTTGTTTTATTGATCATGAATGTGGAATCTTAAATTGATTTTTTTTCTGAACGCTAAGTCAATACAGAGTAGTAATTATACTATTAACATAAACCAACTTTAATTAATATAAATCAACTATGATTAAGCTGTAAACCCCACTATATATTTCTGAGTCAGATTTAGACTTTTGGGGAGTTATTTGATGTTTTGGGGTTATCTGTGCTATGAAATACCTTTGTGAAATGTAAACCATAGAGATGTGGCTGTAAATAGGGAACTACATTTAGAGAGTTTTTTTTTGTTGATTTCTTACAAAAATCATCTGAATTAACCTTATCAGTTTTTTTCTGTCTTTGGGATTTTTCCCCCTTTAACTGCTTCTAGAAACAAGTTCCATTGGGGGAAAATATGCTTCTGAGCATGTATTCTCACAGCATTAACAGGACTCCAGGCTTAACAGTAATCAAGGAGTTGGAAAATGCAGACATGCCATTTAAAAGGTATAGTATGTTTATTTTTTAATTGGTTAGTTGTGTCAGAGACTTTACCACATGCACAAGAAAAAAAAATTGAAGAAAAGCAGCAGAAAGAAATTCAGATAAAGTTCCAAAGGGCTCCAACATTAATATTTTTTCAAGAAGGGAAAACCCATGAGTCAACTTAAAAAAGACACACAAAAAGAAACCACTTTTTATGAACTGGTGAGAGCTTTATGATAGTTTATGATATGGACTATAATTTCTAATTCATTTATTTAAAGAAAATCTATTTTATTATCAACTTGACAAAAACCAACAACCATGAAGATATCCCTACAAAAAAAAAACCCAAAAAACAAAAAAACCAACAAATTGGAAAAGGACTGCATATGATGCCATGAATCTCCATCATTTATAGATTTGGGGGATTTCAAATTTATCCTTATAGTTTTGTTCTACTTTTCTCTATCCCTTTCTAAATGTCTCTTCAGTTTTGTTTTTAAAAGATTTATTTGGGCTCATTTTTCCTTCCTTTTTATAAATATCATTATAACTCCCTCCTAATTTTCTTTAACCATCCCCCTACAAAAAATGAGAGCCTTCCATTGTAACAAATAGATATACTCGCAAAAACCAATTACACATGTTGGCCATATCTGAATATGTAAGTCTCCTTCTGAAAGCTCATAAAGGGGGGCATAAGGATCCTTACATAAGGATCCCTACAGGCTGCAAAGTGACTTAGAGAATCACATATTAACATTATCTACATTCAATTTTTCATATTTTAAATGTTTTCTAATTTCATTTTGATCTAGTTTGGGCCATACTTGGGAGTAGAGAAGCCTGATTCATTGTCAGACTTTTGAAGACAAACCTAGGTGATTGCATCAATCAGAATTCTTAAGTCTTTAAGATTCTTTTTTCTTTACTGTGTCACTGTCATTGGTATACATTGTTTTCCTGGTTATGTTCAATTAATTCTGCATCAGTTTATACAAGTCTTCCAGGTTTCCCTGTCTCTGTCTTTTAATAATTTCTTATGGCTTAATTTTCCCTTATATTTATATAACATAATTTATTCAGCCATTCCCAAATCAATGAGTGCTCACTTTATTTCCAATTCTTTGCTACAACAAAAAATATAAATATTTTTTGTATATTGGTTGTTTTTTTTTTTAATTTTTCTTTGACTTCTTTAGAGATACCTATATACATAATCATAATCACTGGGTCAAAATGTATGGAGAGTTTAGTGGCCTTTGAGGTAAGAGTACAAATTACTTTCCCAAATGGTTGAATAACTTTACAACTCTACCAACAATATATTAGAGTGTCTATCCTTCCACAGATTCTCCAACAATTCTCATTTTGTATTTTTGCCTTTTTTTGCTGAGCTAATGGATATAAGATAGAACCTCATTTAATTTTCCCTGTTATTAATGGTTTGAATAATTTTTCATATTGTTGTTGATAAGTTGCTTTTTTTCTTTTGTGAACTGTTGTATCCTTTGACTGTCTATTGGGGAAATAGTTGCTGTTCTAATATATTTGTATTAATTCTCTACCTATCTAAGTCCTTTATCAAATAAAGTTGCTACCAGCCCCCCCCCTTATTTGTTTTTTTTCTTTACTAACGGCATTGATTCTGATTGTATGAAAATGTAATTTTAGGTAATCAAATCCATATTGTCTCTATATGAATTATCTTGTCCATATTGTCTCTTTATGGATACATCTATAAATTGTTCATATATTATGTATGTATTTATATGATAATGTATATAAATATACATGTATATGTTTATGTGCATATATATCCATGCACACACACACACACACACACACACACACACATACATATGGGGGGGGGTAGGGAGAGAGAGGGAGGGAGGGAGAGAAAGAGCATAATCCTCCTAATTGGTCAAGAACTCTTCCTTTATCCATAGTTGTGAAAGGTATGACCTTCCCTGCAGCTCTATTAAAAAAAAAAAAAAGTCTTCACATAACTAGGCAACGTATCCATTTGTATCTTATTTTATTGTACAACTTATCCATTGTATCCAATGTATGATGGTGATCTAAACCTTATTTCTGCTAGACGTACTTGCAAATTATCTGAGAAATTTTTCTTTAATACTGAATCCTTACTCAGGTAGCTGGAATCTTTCGGCTTATCAAACGCTATAGTATTATGTTAGATTGCTTTTGAGTCTTGTATATCTAATCTGTAACTTGTATTTTTAACTAATATAAAATAATTTTGTATTTACTGTTTTATAGTGTAGTTTGGTGCAAATGTTAATTATATGGTTAACCCCTTCCTTCATACATTCCTCTCCCCATTTTTTTTTTCATTATTCCCCTTGAGATTCTTAAACTTTGATTTTTCCAGAGGAATTTTTGTATTTTTTTCTAGTTTTATAAAGTAATGCTTTGGCATTTAGTATAGCATCCCAACTACATATTAATTCAGGTAAAATGACCATTTTAATTATATTGTCATGACTCAGCCATGAATAGTTCATAGTTCTCCACTTATTTAAGTCTACAATTATTTAAGAGTGTTTTCTAGTTGTATTCATATAATTCCTATGTGTGTCTTGGTAGTTTTACTCCCAGGTATGTTATGTTTCTTTTCTTCAAATATAATATCCTTTTCTATTTCTTCCTGCTAGATTTTGTTGGTAGCATACAAAAAAATCAGAGAATTTTGTGGGTTTATTTTATGTCCTTATATTTTACTAAAGTTATTGTTTCAATTAATTTTAGTTGAGCCTTTAGATTGCTCTATGTAAACCACTTGATCATCTATAAAAAAACAATAATTTTATTTTTTCTTGAAGAAAAATTTCTTGTTGTATGATTATAATTAGCATTTCTAAAACTATATCACATAATTATTTTGAAAAGTTTTCAGCATTTCTTCATTACAAATAATGCTAGAACTTGGTTTTAGATATTTACCATTTTAGGAAACCATCCATTTCTTCCTATACTTTTAAATGCTCCTTTTATATAAAGTGGTATTTTATTTTGTCAAAGGCTTGATATATTCATGCTATTTTTGTTGTTTTTATTAACATGATATACTATGTTTATATATTTCCCCCAGTAGTGAGCCAATCCAGCATTCCTGGTATTAATCCAACCAGATCAAATTATATAATATTTTTCATATGTTGTTTTCATTTATTAAATTCAATATTTTTGCATTACTATTGCATTATAGATATTGGACTATAGTTTTAGTTGTTGTTTTTTTTCTCCTCAGAATGCTCTTTTTCCTGGTTTAGGTATCAGTACCATATTTGTCTCTTGGAACAAGTTTGATAGGATCCCTTCTTTCCCTCATGAACTACTGAAATTAATTTAATGCTTGATAGAATTCACTTGTAATTCCATCTGGTGAAGTATGAGTTGAGGTTCTCAACTCCGAGGCTGGGGAAGGGGATTCCATGTGAGGCTTGTGAAGAGATGAGAAAGTTTGGGAATAGACACAGTGGAAAGTGTGATAGCAAGTCAACTAGGGAGAAACAGAGTATTTGCTTTGTTGCAATGAGGGTCCAGCTGAGATGAGATGACCCAAATTTATAATACACCCTACTAGCACTATATCCTTAACCTCTTTTCATCAGCATGTGAATAGGAGTGAAGGATGCAAATGTTGGTTCTGTGTATAGTTGAGGTGGAGTGGAGGAAAAGGACATGGTAATTGAGTGACTTGTAAAACTCAGAAGTTAGGGAGGGAGTATTAAAGTATATGTTGAATTTCCCTAGTATGAGCATAGGCATGGGGATAGAGAGAATGATTGAGCAAGGCATGGAATTGAGGAATGAAGGAAAGTTAGTAGGAAACAGCTAACAGAATCTCCATTGGGTAGTAGTTTTGGATTTACTGACCAATGGTGGTTGAGAGAAGATCTGGAAGAGGCAAAAGGAAGCAAGCAGTATTCTGACTCTTCTATAATGACACATTATATCAGGGAGAGTGTATAATTAATATTGAAAAGATTCGTAAGGAAATCATTTTGTTGGGAGGGAGTCATATCTCAGTAAGGACCAGAGGGCAGAAAGAATAGCAAAGAGGTATAAAGCAAAAGAAAGTTTGTTAATTATAGGATAGGGATTCTAAAGGACACAGTAAAAGGAGTAGACAGATCTGGAGTGGGACTTTGGTGAGAAGTATTGCTGTGGATAGTTGTGACAGATCTGTGGGTCAAGAATGGGGAATGGAGTTTGTACTTAAGCATCCAGGGATTCATAATTGCTGAGACGGGGAGAGTATACTATATCTTCTTTCCCTCCATTCCTCCTCTTTGCAAGGAAAAAGGGGGTTGGAGAAAGGGAAAAAAATCTGACGGACACCAATATTCTATTTTTGAAATGCTTTGTTACTACAGCTTAGCTGTTCCTCCCTTCACCAACATAGATCTTCATTTCCAGTTCAAACACTTTGTTTCCTTTTGATCTCCTTTTTGTGGTCCATTTTTTTTGAAGTTGAAGTTTCTTTTGCTTGTGACTTTCCTTCCCTGACTCTACTTTTCCTATTTCCCTGTTCATGACTGATTTGTTTCTACACACTCTTTGTGTTTATAAGTTCTGGTCTGTGTGTCTTCAAGTTTCCTTTATCCAGTTCAGATAAGACTAAGGTCATTAGACAACTGCTACTTTGACCCCTTCTTCCATGTTTGTATATTCTTCTTCACCAATATTCCATTTATTCCAAATAGTAATTTCCACTTCTTTCTTTCTCACTTTATCCATATTATATTTTTCCCCTCCTTTTCCTTTATTTTTCTAAAACTTACAAAAGAGAACAAGACTAGATTGAGGTCCTATGTTTTGAGTTTTAAAAACATTAGATTCTGAAGGGTCGCTTGTATCTTCTCTCCTTATTAGTATGTAAGCATTTCATCATTGTTTCATCATGTCCAATTAATCAAACATATTTACTTTTCCAAATTTCTCTTGATTCTTGTATTTGCATTTCAAAGTTTCTACTCAACTCTCATATTTTCATTGGGAATGTTTGAAAGTTCTTTATTTTATTAAAAGTCCATTCCTTCCCTACACACATTCCCCTTACAATTATACTCAGTTTTGCATGGTTATCTGTTCTTGGCCATATACTCTTAATTTTTGTCTTTAGAAAATTATATTCTAAGACATTCTCTCTTACTTACTTTTTTGTGATTACCTCTCTGGTTCCTTGGTGCCTGAACTCTTTTTTTTCTGACTACTAACAATATTTTTTCTTTGTTTGGGAAACTCTAGGTTTTGTCTATAATATTACTGTGAGTTTTCCTTTTTTAAGACTGATTTAAAAATTTTCACTGTACTTTCAGTTTCTAACAAATCTGGACAGCTTTGAACAATATTTTCCTGAAATATAGCATCCAAGGTTTTTGGTTTTATCATAGTTTTCATATCATCCAATATGTCTTAAGTGATTTTTCCTTAATGTGTTTTCTATTTTAATTGTTTTTTTTTATACCAGACACCTTATATTTTCTTCTGTTTTCCCCATTCCTTTGACTTTGATCTAATATTGCTTATATCATGGAGTCATTAAGTTTTTGTTTTCTTCATTCTGATTTTTCCAGGAACTATAAGGTTTTTCACATTCTAAACTATATATTCTACTTTCCATTTTTTCCACACACTTTCATTTGTAAATCCCTTGCATCATTTTTTCCCAAACACTCTTGTAGTACTTGTGGTGAAGACTTTTGATTTTTTCCCTTTGCATCTCTCCTTCAAGTTGTTGTCTTGTCTTTTCTCCTAGATTTACCTCTAGGGTTTCTCCTCACCTATAGCATTTATTCATTGTGTTTGTTTTCTTCTGTTTGATAACTTTTCAGCCTCAGTTTTTAGATTGATATTTAATACTTGGGCTAGTTTCCTTGGTGCTCTCAGGTGATTTGGATAGGTCTTTTTTGGTTCTGATTGCTCTTGATGCTACTATTGATGATAATAATGGAGTGGTTTGTATTACTCCTTAATCCTGGTTTCTGTCTCAGTCTCCTGGTGGCATATTGTAAGTTGGACTTCAGCTGGTCTCAGTGCTCTTCATATATGAACCCTAACCATGACCATGGATCTGTTATAGCCCTGATAGCATCCAGAAGGATGCTGCAGATCACACTTTCTTTTAGACCTCTTTTATAGTCCTCCGCACCCTCCTCTGCCCTAGGTGCTGAGTTGGCTTTGTTTCTTGGTACATCTCCCAATCCTCTGAGAACTCAATGACTTCTGATTTTGTCCCAAGATTCTCTTCTGACAGGCTAGGGTGAGGATCTAACTTCAGAGTCTCAATTATTTCCAGGTTGGTTGAATCTCCTTTTTCAAAACCCCAACTTGATTGAGATTCACTTTCAGGAAATCACACTGGCTTCCCTGGTATATAAGATAGCTCCTGTCCTATCCTTTGTTGTCATCTCCATTTACCTGCATTTGCACTGGCTGCCCTGGCATGGCTCCTCTTTTCGTATCATCTGTTGACATTTACCTCTGGTTCCACTGACTTCCCCCATCTTTGCCACTGTGTGTGTGTGTGTGTGTGTGTGTGTGTGTGTGTGTGTGTGTGTGCGCGTGTGTGTGGTTCTAGATTGGATAGAGGAGGCTTATGCTTGTTTCATCTTTGTTTTATTTATTTGTTGGTTATTTATGACCTCATTTTCAGATTATTTTATGGGGTTTATAACAGAGAGCTGGGTTTCTCTACGAACTTTCATGTTTTCACCTTAACCTGGAGTCTCCAATTCATTCTTGAGCTTGTCCTTCTGGAGCCTCTCTCAAAATCATTCAGGAACTCATAATCTCATATATATATATAGTGCAACACCATTCTAGTCATCTTTGAGACTGTAATCAGACAGCCAGGGTTGAAGTTCCTGGCTCAGTTAAATTCTTAATGATAAATGTATGTGAAATATGAAGGAAATAATACATTGGTATCAAATGATTCTAGGGAATCCGTTCAAATGTTCAAATAACTGTGAGTTTATACATTCAGGAATTCCCTGCAGTGATACAGGTTGTGACCCATCTATGACTGCCAATTCTGTGTAATTCTTGTCCCAGTTTTCCCAAAAGTTCACTGCAGGAAGTTCATCTGATATAGCGAGGACCCTCTTTTTCTTCCAATGTCATGAGGGTACCAGTAGGTCTCTCTGGTTATCCATCTGTCATTTTTCAAACCACTGTAATCAGACCATCTTCTTTACCTATCATACAATTCCTTGATCACATCTTTTACCCCTGTGGAGTAAAAGTTCTGTGGAGTTCTCTGTTGGTTACATATTGAAAATGTAGCACACTTGTCATTCATGTTCCCACCGAACTCTGGGTGATTTCATCTTTAGTTCTTCAGAGGAACAGGTATTCTATGCCACAATGCCATATAGCAATAGCGGTAATATATTAGCATTGAAAAGATGGCCCTTTCCTTTTATGAGATATTTGGGATCAGTAAAGGAATTTTGCAATTTCCTGAAAGTAGTCTAGCCTATTTTCCTTCTTCTGTCAATTGGCCCATTTGTTGTTCATCTATGCTGTCTGTCCCAGATGTTTACCCTATTGGGACAGC
The DNA here is from genome assembly GCA_011680675.1 of Gymnobelideus leadbeateri. Taxonomy (NCBI): domain Eukaryota; kingdom Metazoa; phylum Chordata; class Mammalia; order Diprotodontia; family Petauridae; genus Gymnobelideus; species Gymnobelideus leadbeateri. The sequence continues at coordinate 138,754 of WOXC01006611.1, read as the reverse complement.
TCTATAGGTCCAAATACATGTTGAAATCTGGGCAATAGACTCTATTCATCCGCTTGCTCTTTCCTATGTGGACAAGCCCTTCAAACTCCTTTGAATGATTATGTCTCTTCCAGAAGGCTATGCAATGTTCTGGATGCAATCAGCACAATCCCATAAGCAAACAAAAGAACCTGGAAGATCTCATCATCTACAAGGAATCCCCCTTTGACAAGGACTCTGCCCTGGATTTCGTTTGTCACTGTGGTGATATGCTTTGGCAAGCATACATCTCCTCATTTTATCACCTCACCTGATGTTTATTATCAGAGGGTCATTGAACAGGGTTATTTCTTTTATTACTATTTTATTATTAGCCTTTTTTATTTCATTATCTTCCAAAGAATTTTGGATGACCTTAATGTATGTATGATGGAAGGAATGGCTAATGAGGGCCCAGTCCTTACATCCTCAGCTTTACCTTTCCAGATGGGAATAAGAGCATTGCAATAGGCTCTCCCAGATTTCGATTCAATATGGGGAATTCGGGTAAGCCAACTTTCTATAATGAGTGACTGAAGGACTGGTACTGAATGGTGATAAAGAACTTTCTGGTGGGCTGAGTAGCCAAAAGGACTTTTGACTCAGGAAGCATCAGACCACAACTGAATTTTCATACAAAAAGGATTATTATACCTCCCCCGGGACCATTTTAGTCTTTCCCTTTCTGATGACAAGAGGGGCAGAACAGTTGTGAGCCACTAGGCAGGAGGGAGTTAAATGATATTCCCCAACCTACCCTACATGTGCCCATGAAGATGTATCATTGTCTGGTTTTCGTGTGTGCCTGTCTGTGCTTTGTTAACCTTAGGCAAGAGAACTGAGAGAAAGCTGTCCAATGAGTATGGCAGACACCTCAGAGTCACCAGGTGTGCCACTACTGCAACTGGAATCAAGTAGCAGTCTACTTGAGTTGCCAACCGCAGCAGCGGGAGAGTCTGGGGAGAAACCATAACCTGTTTTACACAGCCCAGCAGCTGACTGAATGTGTGACCTAAAACACCATGCCCTGCAAGGGAAAAGGGATCAACTCTTCTATTGCCTCAGCTACACTCAGAAGCAAATGTGGTGGCAAAACTCCACAAAGGCAGGAAAGGGTTTCTAGAGCTGAGTCTCCAGGCAGCCCTTGGCTCTATGTGTCTCTTACATGTATACTTAGCTCTCCAACCCGAGGACCTGGTGTTCAAGACAGAAAGTATAGTCTTGGCTTGGGGGCAGGGGAGGTGTTTTATACCAGTGCTTTAAGGTAAATCTCCCTCTCCTCAGGTATCTTATGCATATATACAAGAGGAGGGGGTATCCCATATTACAAGTGTTTTTGCAATTTCTGAACTTGCTCTAACTTTTCAGTAATATCCCTTTTGTAAAAACTAATAAATGCCAATTCTTTGAATGATATTGGAGAATACACCTGGGGGCTTGTTCTTGGCAGTACTAAAAACTAGAACACTGGGGCGGCTAGGTGGCGCAGTGAATAGAGCACCAGCCCTGTAGTCAGAAGGACCTGAGTTCAGAGCCGGCCTCCGGCCTCCGACACTTAATCCACACAAACAAAAACCTAGCCGTGTAACCTTGGGCAAGTTACTTAACCCCAATTGCCCTAAAGGGGCGGCTAGGTGGCACAGTGAGTAAGAGTGCCGGCCTCGGAGTTGGATGACCCGAGATCGAATCCGGCCTCAGAAAATGAGCACCCACACATAAATAATGACTAGCTGTGTAACCTTGAGCAAGTTACTTAACCCCAATTGCTTTAAAAAAAAAAAAAAAAACTAGAACACTCAGGTTTACCTCTAGAACCCTGAGGAAAGGAGTATTCTTCCCTCTGGGAACCTAACCTGTCAGTAAAGTGTGAGTTTAGAGAATGAGACTTAGATGGGGTACTACATATGGATGGGAGACAGCTTGCAAAAGAGGTGGTAAAAAGACATTGTTTGATTGAATCCAATTTTTTTCTTTTTGGCAATAAACTAACAATAATTAATTAATTAATAATTAACAGTAATCTTACATGCTCTACATCTTATTAATAGTAAAATGGTAAAGATGTGGCCTGTTGTTGAGTATCACTTGCACAACTCTGGCACAACCCAGAGTAGGCACATAATAAATGCTTTTTATAAAGACTTTTTTTTTGACAGATAGGAGAGTTAATATGCAAGTCAGCAGCTATAGGTATTCTCTATGTCACCCTTCTTGATATTAATAATGTCTGAGATTCTTTTCCAGCTTTTAGTATCTTTTCCTCACTCAGATATTTTATATGATAGTCATTCAAGGCCCTCACAATTTTAACACTTCCAGTATGGATCTTCTCACACAATATTTTCTCCAATATGACTGCTTTTCCTGTCTTTATTTTCCCCAATGCCATTTCTTTCTCCTCCATTTGGTACTGATATTAGGTCAAAACATGCTGGTTCTGCTATCCTTGATAAAGACAGCAGTTTGTGAAAATGGTGCAAATCTTTTCTAGTTGTCCTTTATGAAGTTGGATATCTAGCCAAGCTTTAAAAATTTTTTTATTCATTTTGAATTTAAAGATAAAAAGACAAAAAAAGCAACATCTTCATGTACACAGCACAACATAAAAGACGATTCAATATAAAAGCACGAGTTTCCATTTCACATTTTTTAGATTTTTTTTGAAAAATTATACAATAAATACTATACATCATTTTCAAAGCTTCCCTGCTTTTCTGTGCTTCCTTCTAAGTTTTCTTTTGTTCTCTTTTTGTTTTATTCCTCTCTCCCCATTTAACCCTAGAGAAAGCTACTATTACATACAAATATGAATATATGTATATGTGTAAAATCATACCATACATACTTCACTTTATCAGTTATTTCTCTAGAAGTGGATAGCACCTTCTTTCAGAGGTCCTTTGTAGTTGATTTGAGTATTTATAATATTCAAACTGACTTTTTTTTTTCTTAGAACAATATTGTTACCAAATACAATGTTCTCCTGGTTCTGCCCATTTTACACTTCATTATTTCATGCAAGTTTTTTGTGTTTTTCTAAATCATAATCTCCTATGAACCTGTTTAGCCAGTTCCCAACTGATGGGCAGCTCCTTAATTTCCAATTGTTTGCCACTGCAAAAAGAGTTGCTACAAATATTTTAAAGCATGTAAGTTCTTTTCCCTTTTTCTCTAATCACCTTAGGAAAGAGGGGTATTGCTGGGTCAAAGGGTATACACAGTTTTTCAACTCTTTTGACATAATTCCAGATTGCTCTCCACAATGGTTGGATAGATTCATAGTTCTACTAACAGTGAATTAGTGTCCTGAATTTTACACATTCTCTCCAACATTAGTTATTTTCCCTTTCTATCCTTTTGGCCAATCTTGTAGGTGTAAAATGTTATCTCAAAGTTGTTTTTTTAATTTGCATTTCTCTAATCAATAGTGACTTGGAGCATTTTTTCATAAGACTATATATAGTTTTGATTTCTTCATAAAAATGCCTATTCATACTCTTTGACGATTTATCAACTGGGGAATGGCTCATATTCTTATAAATTTGACAAAGTTCTTTATATATTTGAGATACAAGACCTTTATGCAAGAAACTCTCTATAAAATTTTTCTCCCAATTTTGTTTTATTGGTTTTATTTGTACAAATCCTTTTAAATTTAATATAATTGAAACTATCCATTTTATATCTCAATGCCCTCTCTTATTTATTCGTAAATGTTTCTTCTGTCCATAAGTCTGATAGGAAATATGATTCATGTTCTTCTAATTTTCTTATGATATCTCTCTTTATATCTAGGTTATGTACCTATTTTAACCTTATCTTGGTAAATGATATAAGGTATTGTCCATGCTCAATATTTGCTTTCCAGCTTTCCCAATATTTTTTTTTACCAAATAGTAAATTCTTAACCCCAAAGCTTAAATCTTTACATTTGTCAAATACAAGGTTACTGTAATCATTTGCTACTGTGTATTGTATGTCTACTGTTCCACCAATCTACCATTCTCTTTCTTAGCCAGTTCCAGATAGTTTTGATAATTACTACCTTACAAGAATTTGTGACTAAACAAGAGAGAGAGCATTAAGATATGTAAAATGGATAATTTTGAATATATAAAATTAAAAAGTTTTGCACAAACAAAACCAATGCAACCAGGATTAGAAGGAAACAATTTTTACAGAAAGTATCTTTGATAAAGGCCCCATTTCTCATAAATACCTAGCACTGAGACAAATTTATAAGAATACAAGTCATTCTCCAATTGATAAATGGACAAAGAATATGATCATTATTGCCTTATACTCTAGTTTAAGGTTTAGTACTGCTAAGCCACCTTCATTTACATTTTTCCTGTTAATTCCTTTGATATTCTTGACCTTTTGTTCTTCAAATGAAATTTATTTTTACTAGCTCAGTAATGTGTGTGTGTGTGTGTGTGTGTGTGTGTGTGTGTGTGTGTATTAGTAATTTAGTTGGAATGGCACTGAATCAATAGATTCATTTAAGGAAACAAAATTGTAATTTTTATTATACTGGCTTTGCCTACCCTTGAACAATTAATATTTCTCCAATTATATAAATCTGACTTTATTTGTATAAAAGTGTTTTATAATTATGCTTATATAGTTCTTAGGTTTTTCTTGGCAGTTATATTTCAAGATGTTTTATACAGTATACAGTTATTTTAAATGGGGTATCTCTTATTATCTTTTTTTGCAGGATTTTTTTGGTGATGTAGAAATTCTGATGATTTATATGGGTTTATATTAGAGCCTGCTACTTTGCTAAAACTATTTCCAATGACTTTTTTGTTGAATTTTTAGGATTTCCCATGTATAACATCTTACTGTCTGCAAAAGGATAGTTTTATTATCTCATTCCTTATTCTGATTCTTTCAATTTCTTTTTCTTCTCTTTTTGTTATTGCTACCATTTCTTATACAGTATTTAATAATATTTGTGACAATAGGCATTATTTTTTTTTACCATGTACTATTTCTTGATACTTATGAAGTGTTGCTATTTATAAGGGTCCATAGTCCTTCATGAAGTTTTATAAGTGAGTTTATAATCTAGCTCAGTATTGTTTCTGACCTCTCTCTCCATATAACAAATAACAATAATATTAATGATAATAATAGTTAGCATTTATATAGCACCTACTATGTACCAAGCACTTTACAAATATCTCATTTTACTCTCATAATAACCTTGGTGAATAAGAGATAGTATTACTCTTATTTTACATATGAAGTAATTGATGCAGACAGAGGTTGTGATTTATTCAGGTTCACCTAGCTAAATGTCTGAGGCCAGATTTGAACTCAAATCTCTCTTACTTCAGGCCCAGTGCTTTATCCACTACGCCACCTAGCTGTCTCTTTCTAGTGGGGGGAAATAATATTTATCCACAGCATGAATACCATGAACTGAGCTGGGTGGGAAGAAGAGCCTGTCTATCATGCCACATTTCTTCTTTTTTTTTTTTCAACATTTAGATAGTGGTTTCCACGTGCCAGGGATGTGGTTAGAGATGTGTACTAGTAGGGTTAACCTAAAGTGGGGGAGGGAACACTGCCTAAGATGTGATTGGAATAGCCCAGGCAAGAAGTGATGAAGGCTTGCACTAAAGTGGTAACAGTGGGAATGACAAGGAAAGGATTATTTGCCATATGTTTCAGCAATAGAGTCAGCTTGCTTTTCTATTCCAGCTCCACAGGTTGAAATAATACTTCTGGAAACTATGAAGGGGGAGAAAAAGCTAATTGGTGCTCTACTCAAGAGAAATGATCAGAATTCTCCCAACCCTACATAAATCTGTGGAGGACTTCCTTGCTTTCATTTAATTACAATACCTAACATTGTAGATCTGAGAATCATGCTCAATAATTATACAATAATCAATAAATGATACTGTAATTCAATAAACATTTATTTAGTGTCTAAGGCACAACCAAATTCTGGGGACAAAAAGACAAAAATGAATAGTCCAAGCATCTTACATTTTATTGGTAGAAATAATGCATACATAAATAAGGTAATATAAAATATGTACAAGGTAAATATAATGTAGTGTGTTGTGGGAGAGGAGGAGTACTAATGATGGGGGATTAGTCATGGTCTCATGTAGAAGTTGATACTTAAGCTGAACGTTGAATGAAGTTAGGGATTCCAAGAGGAAGAGATGAGGAAAAAGAAAGCTCTCCAGTCAGGGTTGACAGCATGGAGGTCACGGATAGAATGTTGTTCACAGGGGACAGCATACGGCTTATTTGGCTGGAAAATAGACTGAATGAAAGCAAGTCAAGAAGAAGAAAACATCCACAAAACAAAAACACTAGTGTTACTTTGTATTCTCTCAATATGTATAAACTTGTATATAAGCTCAATAAACCTCAAAGTCTCTTTGAAGTTGTTCCCATTTTGCAGAAGGGAAAACAGTCACAGATCAGTCCACAAAAGGGTGGGTCATGATATGCCATGATTCTATGCAGCCTAGCACTATTTTTAACTACCACTTGTACAAATGCTATTCCAAGGCACATTCCAAAGTGGAGTATGCTTGGCTTAATTATATGTAATTGGCTTAAATAAAAAAAGCCATGTATGAAATAGATTAAGAAGTATGGCCAAGAAGAAAAAAAAAAAACAAAACAACTACATGTTTCCAGCAGAGTCAATGAGTATCTTGTCTAACTTGTCTATGTAAACATCTAGTCCTTTCCAAACTTGGCTGTTTGACATAGAAGATATCACATCTTTATGCGGCTAAACTGTTTTCTCTCAAACTTGGCTGGTTTTGCTCATGAAATTGTGAAATCCTTTGGCCAAAGGCATCATTTCCTTTTTGCTTTAAAAAAGAGGTAAGAATGGAATTGTTCAGGATCATAGTGCTGGGGGAATTGATGGCTGATTTTAATTAGAATGTAATGAAACTTCAATTTGGCACAAAGCAGGTACTTGATATCTTCAGTAGATGTCCTTTTAGTCAACTTTTTTTTTTTTTTGCCTTTGCACTGTGGGTGTAGAGACAATTCCCATTCAGAGTTCCTGTTTGGCTTATGGTCCCATCCAGAACAGGAGTAGTGGGGGACAACAAGCATGTTTTAATGAGAAAAAGGGGAGCACAGGTACAAGCTGCAGGATGACAATAGGACAGCTTGTGAAATGCCAATTCCTGGAGAATTACCAGAGTAGGAAATTCATTTATCTTGGCTAACCTAGTTACTGTCCTGACAAAAACTTGAGGGTTAGACTAGGTGAGTACTTGAGATTCTTTCATATATTGAAGTCTGTGATATTCCATGACTGGCCTTTACCTTTTAACTATCAATGGCTGTTGTCATTCGGGGTGGTCAAAAACCCTACCTAGGCTGTTTTATTTGATTTCCAGAATGTGAAGTGAATACACATCTTTAAAATGTGTGAAAATGCTTTGTTTTCTCTCATATCTGTAAGCCATAATGGAAGGAACTGCCCTTTTATTTATTTTATGTTTGTAAGTGGTCTCAAAGTTCTTTATCTGGCATTTCAAAGTATACAATCTTATGCAAGAGAACTCAGTTATATAGACTTCCCCCACTGCTAATTGGTACTATAAAAACCCACAGGTCTGTGAGGAAAGGGTGGTTTTTCCCATTAGGGTGCCCCTGACCTAGACTCATGAGTACCAGATTCAGTTCTAGAAGACTCTGACCTTTAAACAAAAGGAAAAAGGCTATTCTCAGTCACTGGCTCATTTTCTCCTCTCCGTCTCCAACCCTCAATAAAGAACTTTGGAGGCATTTTTTAACCAAAGCTTAGGTATATGACTCATATCTAGAATGTCTCCAATAGGACGTTCTCTTCTAAAAAGGTACTTATTTGTACAAGTAGATCAGGTACTTCACAGCTATTTATTTCCTTCAATACAAAAGAAAGGTGTTAAATATGACTCATGAGTGTTCAAGGACAAGTACTTAAAGCATAAATATCACTCCTATTATACTGTCCTGGGAATTTAATACCTGAAACACTTCATGGAACTACTTGAGGTTCTTCCAGTCATGGAATTCTGTGCTATTTTGTGATTGGCTTTTATCTTAACCATCAATGTCTGCTGCCAGCCATGTAAGAGCCAAAAACCTTAAAATGCAGCAGCATATCAAAGGATAAAAACCAGGGTCCTTAGGTTATAATAGCAGATCAGGTGGCAATGACTAGCTTTAGAAGATTTAGAAGACATAACAACAGGTTAAATGGCAAGATAAGTGTTCCACCATCTTGCTGCAAGGATTGTAGTTGGTAACTTCCTGCTCACCAGAATGATATGAATAGTTATTTCCCTAAGCAAAAGTTTAGGGGAGGGTGTAATGGAAATGCAGATTGGAAGATCTTCCCTGCCCCTAGGCCCTTTGATTGGCTTAAGTGACTCTGAGAACCTTCCTTAATTTGAAAATATACTCTGCCCCCTAATAGGCTGAATGTGGTCACATGGAGCCTGTGGTGGGAGGCTTGGTTTTCAGGAATGACCACAACTTGGTGCTGTGTGATTGGGCAGTGGGTCAAGAGGGTTGTGACATTCTCTGAGCCAGGAGAAGGCTATATAATCCCTGATGTGAGGCTTTGCTTTGGGGCTCACTTTGAGAAGTGTTGTGTGATTTGACCAGATGAGACTCTGGGCAGCCATTGAGAGCCCCCCGGCTTTGAAAACCCAGATGTTGATGCTTCCCTCTCTGGTAACTGTGATTTTGGTACTGATAATGGTTGGACAGTTTGGAAGCCTGTCTGTTTGATCTGTCTGTATACTCTGAAGTTCGGTGTGCTGACCATTTTTCCCCTGAACTAAATGATATATGTTTGTTTGATTAAAGTAAGCTTGTTAACCGATTTTGAGTTGCTTTCCTTTTGAAAAGCAGATCTAAGAACCTTGTGTTGGCAGCCACCCTGGGGATGTTGGGGGTGCTTGCTGCTACAGAGGGGTAGCTAGGTGCGGCAGTGAATAGAGCACCAGCCCTGGAGTCAGGAGGACCTGAGTTCAAATCTGGGCTCAGATACTTTACATTTACTAGCCATGTGACCTTGGGCAAGTCACTTAACCCTAATTGCCCTTCCTTTCCCCCTCCAAAATGCTGTAGCATCAACCACCCCAGCATCTCCAGAGTGGCTGCCAACACAGGTTCTTAGATCTGCTTTTCAAAAGGAAAGCAACTCAAAATCGGTTAACAAGCTTACTTTAATCAAACAAACATATATCATTTAGTTCAGGGGAAAAATGGTCAGCACACCGAACTTCAGAGTATATAGACAGATCAAACAGACAGGCTTCCAAACTGTCCAACCACTATCAGTACCAAAATCACAGTTACCAGAGAGGGAAGCATCAACATCTGGGTTTTCAAAGCTGGGGGGCTCTCAATGGCTGCCCAGAGTCTCATCTGGTCAAATCACACAACAGTCCTCAAAGTGAGCCCCAAAGCAAAGCCTCACATCAGGGATTATATAGCCTCCTGGCTCAGAGAATGTCACAACCCTCTTGACCCACTGACCAATCACACAGCATCAAGGTGTGGTCATTCCTGAATACCAAGCTTCCTACCACAGGCTCCATGTGACCACATTCAGCCTATTAGGGGGCAGAGTATATTTTCAAATTAAAGAAGGTTCTCAGAGACGCTTAAGCCAATCAAAGGGCCTAGGGGCAGGGAAGATCTTCAAATCTGCATTTCCATTACAAATGCAAAAAAAAAAATTCTAGGGGAGAACTGTTAAATAGGAAGGGTTCCTTCTAGAGCAGATGTTGTCTATTGAGTCTTCTTTGCTCAGTCAACAATTATCTTCAGTTGCCTATGTCTTTCTTTTATTAAGGAGTTCACTAGAATGGGCCAGGCCACATGTGCCACTAGAAGGATTGCTAGATATCTCTCTATGAGATCAGCTCTGTGTGTGTATGTATGCATGTGTGTGTGTGTGATGACTAGACTTGGGAGTGAGAAAGTGTAAGATACTAAAGTCCTAGATCATTTGCCTAGAAACAACATGCTAGTAGTAGTAGTAGTAGTAGTAGTAGAAATAGTAGTAATGACGGTTGTAGTAATTGTAGTGGTAATAGTTATAGTAATATTAATGCTAGCTGAAAAGGTTTTAAAAATGATCATGAAGACCTTTCTTCCCTATAAAGGAAGCAGTCTTTTTTGTGTTCAGTTATTATTTTTAAGTACAGTCAAGTTTTTCTAAATTTCAGCCACAAGTACCTCCATAACAACTTTTGAATTATGTTTGAAAGGTAACATTCAGTGTTGAGAAGAACATATTAAATTTTTGTGCTCAGGAGAGTTCTTTCCACAAGTTTAAGTATCAGTTTCAAAATTAGAAACATGTTCTCTTTCATTTGGCTCCCTCTGCTATGACTTTCAATAGTATCTCCACTTTAGAAAGGTCTGAAGAAGTCAAATTTAGTCATACTTAATGTTTGTCTTTCTTCTCCCCTCTCTCCCCTACCCAATGCATTCTTTTGCCTTGTTGAAATTCCCTGGTGTTTTATGTGAGAATTCAGAAGTCTGAGTCTCCGGAAACAATTGTTATGTCAGCTGATACAACATTAAGCATTTTTACTATTTTTCTAATATCTCCATCAAGCTTCAGTGAGAACATATATTGTTTTGGTCTCTAATAAATCTTCTCATTTTCCCTTAATTCCCCTTCCACATGAAGATTTCACATTTCATATGCTCAACATCTACTTAGATATAAATGATAGGACATAAATGAAAGCCTCTTATATACAGATATAAATGAAAGCCTCTAATCTGTACCTCATCTGTATAATGTAAAGATGACACAAAGTTGACTTCAACTGTATAAACCAATGTAACCTTTGTACATTACTTCAGGGTTCCATGTTAAACCCCACAATGACAGCAAACAAGAGAGAAGAAAATGCTGAAAGTGAAACGATACAGCTGTTTTTCTTTCCCAGAACAAGAACTAATAAATACAAAAGCATTTATTAAGAGCGTGCTATTTACAAAGCTCTGTGCTAAGTGCAGGAGATACAAGTATCAAAGGGAGACAGTTGCTACCCTTAACAAGCTTACATTCTAATACAGGGAGAAAATACACATAGGTTTTCTCTCCAAGTCAGATAGAAAGGTCCACATGATAATGCATCTCCTTTAGAATCATTTTTTAAAACAAAACCATGTCTGTTTCTGATGTTGAACCATGTGACAATACCAAGAATTTTAGTGCCAAGCCTTTCCTTTCCTGGGTCTTTAATATCAGTGGCTGCTGAGGAGACAGATGCCACAGCATGGGCAGAAGCAGATGCCAGTCTGAGTTTCGACAAGGTTTACTTCCCAGGAGGGTGACTGCTGGAGCTAGACTCTAAGCAGAGTGGATTTCTTGAGATGCTGCTAGTCCCAGGGCTCTTGAACGGAGAAGCCTGGGTTTTTACCAACTGAGTCTGGGGGTAAATGGTTCCAGGTAGAGACGTGTACATGCCATCTCCTGCCTCACCCTCAGAGTGCCCTGCTATTAAGCTGTCTTGCTTGTCCCTTTGATAGAAGTTGGTCAGTGATTGGTGTTGATAGGGGTAGCAATGGAGCACTGTTATTCCCAGGGCTTTTGGGTTTACTTGTTCATCAGTGGCAATTGATTGGCAATTGGTGGTGGCAGGAAGGGCATGTCCTTTCTGGTTTTTTTTTTTCTTGCACAATTAACATAAGGGAGGGGATGGAAAACAGGAATGGTTAGTGGTCTGAGAACCACTGTTCTTGGGGGTCCTTGTGCAAAGGGTCCTGGGATGCCTATACTGGGATCTCAGAGTAGCACTGATTTGACCTTCCTGGTACCCACTGATTCTTGTTTCACACTCATGGTATCTTGCTGCTTCAGCTAGGCTAACTTGCTAAGAGAATTCATGAGACCACAGAGGCACACTTACATAAACAGAAGAGGTCCTAACAACTCTTAGATGTATTAGCAATGGCCATAAGACCCATCTATGTGATTATTCAGTTACTTTGCATTTGGACACTTAAGGTGCAAAGAGTTAAAGTCCAAATCTTCAGTATGAGTAGATCTGAAAAGTCTTTCATCCTGAACAATTTAGGGATGAAGGCAACAATGTAAGGACAAAAAGCTCTGGAAGACCTCAAATCTTTGATCAAAAAAGTAAATAATCATGACTTCAAAAGACTGAGGATGAACTTCTGGCTAAGATGCTATAACTAAGTATGTTAATACTAAGTGGAGCCCAGATTCCCCAACACAGAGAAAAGTCTCCCATGGTATCCCTGCCCCTAACCATCCCCGCAGAAGACTTTCCCTCTTGACTGAAAAATTGGAGTCCATTCACTGAGCACTTCCTCCTCTCCCTTCCTTCTCATCTCACATTGCTTAAAATGTTTCTCCTTCACCCATCTCAAACAAAAGGTGCCCTTTCTTCTTGCCAGGGCAGACCCCTCTATAGATACTCTGTCCCAATTAATACCATTTTCTCCAGCAAATTGACCTGTCTGTAATCCATACTCTCTTCCTAATCTTTCTACTATTTCCCTGCTGTTCACAAGCATACTTGTGTCTCCTCCATTCTTAAAAACAAACAAAGCCCTCAACTTGATCCTACTTTCCCTGCAAATCATCATCTTTTATTTCTCCTCTGTCATTGATAAACTCCTTGGGGAAAAAAAAAAAAAAAAAACATCTAAAAATCAGTGCCTTTACTTCCTTCCCTCTTATTTTCTTCTAAACCTTATGTAGTCTGCCTCGCATCCTCATCATTCAATGAAATTCCTCCTTCCAAAGTTATCACTGATCTATTAACTGCCAAATCCAATGGCCTGCTCTCAGTCTCCATCTTCTGCCGGATGGTCTTTTCTTTTGTGACACTACTCTTTCCTGGTTTTCTTTCTACCTTCTTGACTACTCCTCATTCTCCCTTACTTACTGGATCTTTCTCCAGGTCACTCCCACTGACAATGGGTTTCCCCCAAGACTCTGTCCTGGGCATTCTTTTCTTGTCTATCCTACTTCAATTGGTGATCTCAAGTCTCTTCTGTATGGAGACGATTCTCAAATCTATTGATACAGCCCTAAAGTTTCTGATGAGCTTTCAGGGCACACTAGAGGTCAAAAGTATTTTCATGAAAATTCTAAAATGTTATTTTCCTATAATACTATATATGTCATAATACTATGACTACTCCTTTTATCCAACTACATATCTGTGAGACCAGATTGTGTTCATGTGAGAATCCAGCTGTCTTTTATTAAGCCAGTCATTAAAGATTTGCAAAAATACATAAAACAATACCATTCTTTTCACATTTATTTTTGTTTTGGAAAATATAGTTATTGATAGAAAATATCCTATTTGTTTTTAACACAAAGCAAGCATATTATTGTTACTTTTAATGATTAATATTTTAAAATGTTATCAGTGTTTATTTCTAACACAATAAATATCTTTATAACCCACAAAATAATACTCTTTTAGGGTCCTCAATAATTTTTTGGAGGGAAGAAGGCAAGGCAATTGGGGTTAAATGACTTGCCCAAGGTCACACAGCTAGTAAGTGTCAAGTGTCTGAGGTCATATTTGAACTCAGGTCCTCCCGACTATCAGGGCCAATGCTCTATTCACTGTTCCACCTAGCTGCCATAAGGTCCTCAATAATTTTTAAGAGTATAAACGGGTCCTGAGACCAAAAATTTGGGAAACATTGATATAAACATATCAAATTCAAAATAATTGAAACAGAGCTCATTATCTTTTCCCCTAAATGTTAGCCTTTTCCAAAGTTCCATATTACTACAGGGGCCCCACCATCCTCACATAGGCTGGCAGCCTCAGTGCCATCTCAGACTTTTGATGCACACACCCTATATATCCAATTTGTTGCCAGATCTAGTAGTTTCTACTTTCACAATTTGTTTCAATCCCTTCTTTGTACTCACACAACTGCTACTGTATAGGCCCTCCTGATTTGACATCTACATTACTGCATTAACCTTCTGATTTGTTCTCCATAACTTATCTCTACCTATTCTAGCCCCTCTCTCCATTCAGCTGCTAAAGTGGTCTTCTACTTTATTTAGCACAGGTCTGACAATGCCTCACTACCCTAATCATTAATTCCAGTTATTCCCTTTTACCCCTAGGATCAAATAGAAAATCCTTTTTATTTTTTGGCTTAAAGATTCTTCAAAACCTAACCCTTACTATTTTTCTAATCTCCTTATATTTTACTTCCATCTATTAACCAGGTACACCAGACTTCTTGATGTTCCTCACACAAGGTACTCTATTACCTGACCCTGGACATTTTCAATGGCTATCCCTCCATGCTTGGAATATTCTCTCTACTTGCCTGAACCTCCTGGATTCTTGGATTTCCTGGCTTCCTTTTCTTCCAGAGGCCTTTCCTGATTGCCTTCCCCCAACCCAATACTAGTGATTTACCTCTGAGATTAACTCCTATTTACACCATATATATTGTGTATGTACATAGTTGTTGGCCTATTTTCCATTCTATTCAAATATATGCTCCTTGAAGTCAGGGATCCCCTTTTGCCTTCCTCCCTCCCTCCCTCTCTTTGCTTTCTTTCTTTCCTCTTTCTTTCTTTCTTTCTTTCTTTCTTTCTTTCTTTCTTTCTTTCTTTCTTTCTTTCTTTCTTTCTTTCTTTCTTTCTTCCTTCCTTCCTTTCTTTCTTTCTTTCTAGAAAAAAAGAAACAGACTGAAAACACACAAGTAAAACGTCAAGTCAGCAAGATCTGGGGATACAAGAAAAAGGTAAAGACAGTCCTTGCCCTTTGACACTGGTCAAAGGAGAGAAAAGAACATGTATAAGAGATATTATTAAGGCAGAATCAACACAACTTAGCAACAGATTGGATTTGGGGAATGACAGAAAGGGAAGAGTGTAGAATAAAACCATCATGGGTTACCGGGACAATGGTGGTACATCTAATAGGAATAGGAAATTGGGGAAGAGAGGATAGATTGGGGAAGAGTCGATATAACAAATTCAGTTTGGGATCTGTTGAGCTTAAGATGCCTACAGGATGGGCAATTAGAGATGAAAGTTGGGAGGTAAATAGAGAGGTTAATGTTGGATCAGTAGATCTGAAACACATCATTGAAACCATGGGAACTGATGAGATCACCAATTGTGGTAGTATATAGGAAGAAGAGGAGAGGGCCCAGGACAGCCTTAGGGAACATTATTGGTTAGCTGGTGTGACCTGGGTGGAGATTCAGCAGAGGAGACGGAGGAAGATTGGTCAGAGGAGAACTATAAGAGAATATCGTTATGAAAACCTAGAAAAAGAAGAGGATCCAGGAGCAAAGGGGGATCCACAATGTCAAAGGCTGCAGAGAAGTCAAAGAGTATAAGGATTAGAAAAAGATTTGGCAACCACGAGGTCATTGATTACTTTGGAAAATATACTTTCAATTGAAGGATAAGGTCAGAAGCCAGACTGAAAAGAAGAGGAGAATGAGAGGAATGGAAATGGAGACATTCTCGTGAAGTTTAGCTGCAAAATAGAAGACAGCTATGGATAATGGGTAGGTGGGGGATGGATGGATCAAGCAAGAGTGTTTTTGAAGATGGAGGAGCCAAGGTTGTTTGTTAAAAGTCAGAAAACAACCAATAGACAAAGAGAGAGTAAAAATTAGAGAGAACAGGAACATAGAGGGGACAATCTGCTGGAGAAGGCAGGATGTAATGGGGGTACTTTTGCAAGTATAGGGATTTGCTATAGCAAAGAGAGGGGCTACCTCTCCAGGTGAAATTGTGGTGGAGGAGGAAACAGCGGCAAAAGGCATCTAGATGATGTGAGATAAGAAGAGGATTAGAGGGAGCTTTCAGCAAATGTTTATCCTGTTAAATATATAAGAGGCAAGGTTCTCTACTGAGATGAATTCACTTATCAAGACATAAATAGGAACCTGGGTATAACTACAAATCACTCTTTATAGCTTGTTTTTCTTTAAAATGTTTTGATAACTACATTTCAATAGAATTGGCTTCCTTTGAAATCCTATGCATTTTATTTTATGCAGTTAAAAACATTGGTCTGAAAAGGCCTCAACAGAAAGCCTAAGAGATACAGAACACAAAAACAATTAACAGCTCTTGCTATATAGAAATAAACATAGACCTAAAGGCAGACAGTGACAGCAGTTTCTCACATAAGGAGTTAAAAGGGAAACATAAAGTTGGTAAGGAAGATACCAATAGCAAGCCTATGGAATTGTCAGTAGTACCAGAACAGAATATCCAGCACCAGGACAAGAAAGAGTTTTCAGACTTGCCTAAGTTTTTCTGTTTCAGTCAACCCTAAGGGGCATAAGAGATACAATGCCTGCCCTAGAGTCAAGAGGACCTGAGTTCAAACCTGGCCTCAGACATTTACTAGCTATGTTGACCCTGGGTCAATCACTTAACTCTGCCTCAGTTTCTCCATCTATAAAATGAGAAGGCAATGACAAACCACTCCAGTATCTTTGCCAAGAAAACCCCAGATTGGGACCTGAAGAGTCAGACATGACAGAAACTATTTAACAACAAAAGATCTAACCCACTTAGATACAAAGGGCTGCTGGATACCAGAATTTAAGATGCTATTATAACAGGGGACCCCCAATGTATTCATCAGAGAATCCTAGGTTGTAAGGAGAAGTTGTAGAGGGCAGATGTTCAAGAGAAGGAGCATGATAAACTCTTGAGAGGTACTATATATGCGGGTCTTTTCTATAACCTCTATGTCAGTTATTGTGAGTAATACTTTTACTTTTGTTTCTATTTGTATCCCCAGTACTTATCATAGTACCTGGTACATAGTAAGTGCTTAATAAATGCTTGTTGCCCCTCCCCCTCAAAAGGCACTATATACCCTGAGGAAACAGTTCAGGTGCCCTTTGATTGCCAGATTGTCTTTCTTCTGGGATAGTGTGAGGAAAGGTCTTGGGGGACATAGGAGTAGTATTATTTGGAGGTACTTTGCTTTCCAACAATATGGTGGAATTGTGTTGCTATATAATCATGGTAAATGTATATTTCCTTGGAAGAAGCAGGATCTTCTCACTGATTTAGAGGAATACTGAGTTCCTGGATGATAATGAGGGAGAAATTCTTATGAAATAAGTTGGCAATTCCTCAGCAGAGATCTCCAAAGTGATCATGGTATTGAAATCCAGAGACCTCTAAAGGGAGAAAAATATCCTGATTTCAGGTCGAGGAACATTGAGGATGATGATGGTTTCAACATTGGCATAGACCTCTCAGCCACCATAGTACAGATGATCTGACCTGTGATGAAGAATTATTGACTGTCAGAGTCATTATCTTCTGTAGTGTGGCCCAAATATTCCTGGTGCTGGTTCTGTCTATTATTGCCAAATTATATCAAGAGACTGGCTGTGGGGGGGAGGAGCCAAGATGGCGGAGTAGAAACAGCTCTTCTAAGCCTCTCTGCCCCCAGATTCTCCACAAACTATGTAAAAAAGGACTCTAAAAATCTTCTGGAGCCCCAGCACCCACAGAACGACACAGAGAAGCTAACCTCCCGCTGAGGACAGCCCAGCACCCTGCAGGAAGGACCAGCGCAGTGGTCTGGGAGCCGGGAGCCGGCAGCGCGCAGGAGCCGAGCCGAGCCCAGGTCCACGTGAGCCGAGGTTTTAGCCCCAGGGCGGCAGGGCCAGCAGCCAGCTGGAGGAACCCCAGAACACCAGGAACTGTGGAGACACCAGAATTATCAACATAGACTTGCCTAGGACAAAGTAAGAGGTTAGTGTCCTATGGACTTTGGGACCTGTATTTGGGAATGCGTCAGCTCCCTCCCCTGGGGGCTAGAAGCTGCTGAGGAGACACGCCATTTTGTAGTTTTCAGAGGCATTTCCGGCTCCCAGCCTACAAATCGTGGGGAGATCCAGCGATCAGTCTTGGGGGGTAATCGCTCTTGCTTTAACCTCCCTGGATCTGGATTGTGATCTAGGGTGGAAGTCGTGGGTGGGTTTACAGCTTGCCAGAAACGGAAGTTGCCCCCCACACGTTCGGGACAAAAATTCTCTATCTGGCCTTAAAGCCATAGTGTGGCAACAAGCCCAAAAGTCAAGCAATTAAGTGCAACATGCCAAGGCAAAGGAAACAGAAAAATGCAACCCTAGACTCCTATTTTGGGGGCATAGAGCAGGAAAAGGACTGTGAGGTCAGAAGTCCTGCTCCAAAAGCCCCAGGGGAAAACATGAGCGGGTTGCAGGCCATAGAGGACCTTAAGAAGGACTTTAAAATCAAATAAGAGAAGTGGAGGAAAAATTAGAAAGAGAAATGAGAAGGATGCAGGAAAAGTATGAAATGAGGGTCAACAGCCTGACTGAGGAAAACAACACCTTAAAAAATAGACTAACTCAAATGGCAAAGGAGGCCCAAAAGGGCAATGAGGAGAAGAATGCCTTAAAAGTCGAATTTGCCAGATGGAAAAAGAATCTCAAAAGTTCACTGAGGAGATTCATTCCTTCAGAGTTAGACTGGAGCAAATGGAAGCTAGTGACCTTATGAGAAATCAAGATGCTGTTAAGCAGATCCAAACAAACGAAAGATTAGAAGGCAATGTGAAATATCTCATGGGAAAAACCACTGACCTGGAAAATAGATCCAGGAGAGACAATTTAAAAATTATTGGACTACCTGAAAGCCATGATCAAAGAAAGAACCTAGAAATCACCCTTCAAGAAATTCTCAAGGAAAATTGCCCTGATGTTTTAGATCCAGAGGGCAAAATAGAGGTTGAAAGAATCCACCGATCACCTCCTGAAAAAGATCCCAAAAAGAAAACTCCCAGAAATATTATAGCCAGGTTCCAGAATCCCCAGATCAAGGAGAAAATACTACAAGCAGCCAGGAAGAAACAATTTCAATATTGTGGAAACACAATCAGAATAGCCCAGGACCTGGCAGCTTCTACACTGAGGGATCGAAGGGCATGGAATATGATATTCCAGAGGGCAAAAGAACTGGGAATGAACCCAAGGGTCACCTACCCAGCAAAACTGAGTATTTTGTTTCAGGGGAAAATATGGTCATTCAGTGGAATAGAGGACTTTCAAGCATTCTTGAGGAAAAAACCAGAATTGAATAGAAAATTTGACATCCAGACACAAGAAGCAAGAGATGCCTGAGAAGGTAATCAGGGAAAAGAAATCAAAAGGAACTTATCAAAGTTGAACTATTTACATTCCTATATGGAAAAGCAATATCTGTGACTGATGATATCTTTCTCACTATGAAAATAATGGAAGAAGGGGGTGTGGTCATATGAATACATATGTGAATGTGTGTGTATATGGTTACAGTTATATATGGATAGAGGGCATAGGTTGATTTTGTTGGGAAGGGAGAGTACCCAAGGGATGAAATTATGAGGTGAGAGAGGAAAGTGGCAAGAGGAGATGGGGAGAGACATGGTAGGGTAAACTATCTCATGTAGGGGAAGTGGGTGCAAAGGAGGGGGAGAATAAGGAAGGCTAAAAAGGCAAAACCACATTCACATTGAATTTGGTTCAGGGAGAAAATGACATACATACTAAATGGGATATCTCAACCTGCAGCAGGATAGGGGAAGGGGGATGAGAGGAGGGATGATGGATGGGAGGGCATCCTTGGGGTGAGGGGAGGTTGGAAGTACCCACTATAGAAGAGGGACAGGATCATGTAGGGAATGGACCAGGTGGGGGGTGGGATGAGTGGAGGGAATTATAAGCAGCCTTGTACAATATATCTACTATGATAATGTTTTGCATAGCTAGACATGTACAACATATACTGAATTACTTATATACCAAGAAGGAATGGGTGACAAGGGAGGAAGGAAATGGATCTGAAATTCAAGATCGTAACATTAAATGTTTCAAATATATATATAAATACTATTATTAATACTCTTTTGCCTATAATTGGGAGATAAGATGTGCAGGCATTGGGATGCAAAGATTCATCTTCCTCTAATGGAAAAGTCGATGGGGGTATGGGAGAAGGTATGGGAGAGAGCAGATTGGAGGAAGTGATATCTTGTGGGACTGCTATTGTGGGAGGTTGGGTAGGGGAATAACGGGGGGAAAATGATTGTAACTCAAAATCTGGCGGAAATGAATGATGTAAAACAGAAGTTAATAAAGTATTTGTTTAAAAAAAAACAAAAAAAAAAGAGACTGGCTGTGAACTGTAAACACTTGCCATCATCCACCACGTAGACCGTATCATTGAGATCTGGGACTTGGGCTTCCAGAGTGGCCAAATAAAGCCTAGGGTTTCCTATCTTCATTCTCTTTCACATTCGGTAACCTCTACAGGGAGCAGTAATTTTGTTTGTTTTGCTCTTGTTCTCATTTCCCTATTTATGAAAGATTCTTTGTATTCCCAAGATTAGGGTTGTCCAATAACAGCCAGAAAGTAATTTACATGCGGAAATATTGTCTAGATGATATTTAGTACCTTGCCACCAAGTAATAGTATGCATTACACTAAGGTTATTCACTCTCCTCCACCCAGCCTCCTTTTTTCATGTAGGTTGAGCTATTTCTTTGCCTAAAATACAAGAAAGGTGTCTCAATATTTGATTGACTAAAGGAGCTGAGGATTAAGTTAAATCTTTAAATGCTATTTCCTAGTGGTCTCCAGCCTGGTTCATCTGGCTTCCTCCCAGTCATCTAAGAACATTTTTTGGCCCACCCACATGGAGTCAAGGTACTTCAAATGTCTTGTGTGCTCCAAGGTCATTTGAATCACCACCCTGCTGTGGACCAGATGCACTTCTCTATGGAGAGGAGAAAAGTTGTGTCTACCCAAACTGAAAGCTATATTTCTGTTAATGTCCTTTAAAGCTCATTTTATCAAATGCTGAGGCACCTATGAGTTGCTCATTTCATTCCAATATTGGACCTAAAATAACAGGAGGATGTAGAGCCAACTCAATATTCACAACACTGACAGTGACTATGAATATGCCAGCATAATTCTGAATAGCAAAATATAATACTCTCCATATAGAAGGCAGAAGCAAAGCATTTATTCAGACACTGGAAAGCCAAATCCCAACACCAGAAATGTGATTACATTCAGTCTAGTAGGTGTCAGGGAAGATATTCAAAGCAAGGAAGATCTTCAAATTCCCTTAGGACTATTAAGGGGCAGGGAAGATCTTCGAATTACCATTACCATCACAGGGGACCAGTTCGAAACAGACTCAATCCACTACACTTGGATTATTGCAATTGCTTCCTAACTGGCCTCCTGGTTTCCAGTCTCTGCTTTCTCCAATCCATCCTCCATGAGAATGCCAAAATGATCTTCATAAGGGACAGTTCTATCCATTGCACTCCTCTTCTCAAAAACCTTCAGTGACTCTTTAATTGTATTTAGGATAAGGCACTAATTTGTCAATTTGGCATTTAAAATCCTTCACAGTGTAGCTTTAATCTACCTTTCTAGACTTACTTCATTTATTCTCCTTCACAAATTTTATATTGCCATCAAACTGACCTATTAACTGTTCTTAAAATTTGACATTCCATCTTCTATTTCTATGCCTTTAAACAAAATCCTTCTAGCCTGGAACGCACTATCTCCTTATCTCTGCTTCTTGGAGTATTCACCTTCCTTTATGGTTTAGATGAGGTGCTAGCTCTTACACTAAATGTTTGATAATCCTCCCCCACTCCTAACTGTCAATACTCACTCTTCAAATTACTTTGTAGTTGCTTATCTAATCCTTAATACACTTTAAACTCTTTTAGATCAGGGATCATTGCTTTAAAAAAGTTATATTCCAATACCTACTGCAATGCTTAAAATAGAATAGAGTATATATAACTAAGACTTGTGGAGTTGAATTGAGACCAATATGTTTATTCCCTTAGGCACCAGATATTTTTTATTAGTTGTGTCAGACTCTTCATGATCCCATTTTGGGGTTTTCTTAACAAAGATACTGGAGTGGTTTGCCATTTCTTTCTTCAGTTCATTTTACAGATGAGGAAACTGATGCAAAAAGAGTTAAATGATTTACCCAGGGTCACCCAGCTAAAACTCTAAAGAACTTTCCAGCTACATGATTCTGTGAATCCCCTCCAAACTACTTCTGTGCACATGCACTCACAAACTGAGTATGCTCAGTTTGTACTCGACACAAGTATTTTCTTGGCCCTTATAAAAATTGTGGCCTTTTGCATGTGTGGTTTAAAAGAAATTACAATTCATTTTTCTCATTGTGATCCTGGGGCAAATTCCTGTGTTTGACTGAACTATTGGGAGCAATGTTACATGGGGAGAAATGTGCTGGAAAACTCAACCTTCACTATGCAACTTCTTTTTGCCTACCCTATAAGGATAATATTAGCTTTGTTAATATGCATTTAACAGGCAAAGGCATTTTACATTATCTCTTCACCCCAAAAGGAAGAAAATCTCCCCACCTTGGTGAACAGGGACTCCATAGCCACAGGTACTTCTTTTAAAGGGCAGCAGTTTAATAAAATAACAATGTCAGAAACCAAATACATTAACTTTCACTCTCCTGAGCCTGTATTCTTGCTATAATTATAGCACAGACGTCATTCCAAAGGAATTACTAGGCTTCAAATCATATGAGACAATTCTTCTCAAGGGAGTCAAACAAATGTGTAAGATAAATAACGTCGAAATTTCAGCTCTCTGTGAATGTCTCTGTCCTTAGCCCCCTCTCCCTGTCTCTCTCTGCCACTCTGTCTCTGTCTTTTTGTCTGTCTCTCTTTCTCTCTCCCTCTCTCTGGCCTGGAATTAAGGGAGGTGTGAAATGTAATTTTACTCTAAAGCTTAATAAATGATCAAATACATGAATATAATTTTTTTCTGTTTAAAAAATTCACTTGAGTGTATGGTCCAAAACTTTATCTGGGTATTGTTTTAATAAGTCAAATTCCTTGGGCTGAAAATCATTCACATTGAAATACATAATATAAAAAAAAAAAAAAAAAAAAAAAAAGAAATACATAATATATTTAAATATATCTACATGATACATTGATGCATATCTCATATATTTAATGCACTACAGATACATATCTTATATGCAATGTATAATATTATAATAATAATATAAGATACATATCTATAGATTATCAACCATTACCTATACCAAGTAAATGATTTTCTGCTGGGTGCTAAGCCAGTTCATCAACAGAAGAAAATTCGGTTAAGGTCAGTTAGCCCCACTTCTTAATGTCAGGCTCTGGTTAACAAAAATCATAGTATCATAGTATTTACAGATAAGAAAACTGAAATCCAGAGACAAGAAATGACTCACTCAAGGTCACACAGTTTGTTACGTAGACATAGTAATCTGCCCAGTCTTTAAAAATGAAGATTATGATTTTACAGTTATTTCTGGATAATAGACCAAGGACAATATGATACAGGAGAGTAAGTACTGAATTCAGAATCAGAAGAGATCTATGTTAAGATCTCAGCTGTGTTCTTTATTGTATGGCCACAGGCAAACTCCTTGAGCTAATGTTTATATTGGGTTTGTAGCCTTTATACACTCCCACTTTCATTGGTGGGTCTAGTCCCCAGAAGTCAACTACTTCTCTCTAAATAGTCTAGGCATAAGCCTAAGTAGTTCTACTACTATCACTCTTGAACTCCTGTGTGGTATAGTTTCCCTGCCTATATTATAGGCAATTAATATTTTTGTAATTCCGATCACTAAGTAGCATTTCCTCAATACCATCTAAACTAGTCATTAGTCCCTCTCTAGAAATTTAACCAACTAATATCAATTAGTTTTTACAAAGGGACACACACATAGCAAGAAGTGAAGTACAAAAACATCTCCCAAACTGGGGTGTAGTCTTTTCATCTATACTGGGCTGTGCTAAAAACTGCTCAAACTGGCTCCAGAGTTGATTGTTAAATGTTCAGGGTGAGAATTTATACCTCAGAAATCAGTAAATGCCACAAATAAGGGTGATGGTTCTGTTGATTATGTAGACTTAAGAAAGTAATGTAGAACATGTTAATAAGGCATCTTAAACTTCAAAATACATCCTACTGACATTTCCCCTCCCTGGAAATCTGGTTGTTAAACTTTTCCCAGAACATCCCTGCCTTTATACCTCAGTCTTCAGTTGGGAAGAGCAAGCTCAAAATCAAATGTTCCCATCCCACTAGTAGTGGACAAGTCACTCCCTTGCCTGCATGATATGTCTCAGTTACCAGGCTAATTCACCCCTAGATTTGTTTAAGCAGATTGCTCCTCAGGGCTTGGTTGACTCACTGAGTGGGCTGCTGTGGCTTCCACAGACTCGGCCATGGACTCACATCGCTGGACCTCTGATGGATTCCCTGGTCTATGAAAGCTCACATGGCAAATCTGTCTTTCTCAGGTCAGAGAGAAAAGAAATAAAACAGATATAGAAAAATAGTATTCCCATGCGTTCATGACCACTTGGAAGCTGGAAAGGGAGATAAGGCAGCCATGAGCAGTGCTTGCTACCTCCCTCATTGCCTGTACAGTTATAGCTTTTGCTTCACTTGCCACCAGACAAGAGGGAACTTTTTCATCTGTCCATGCCTTTTGTGTGCACAATCAATTCCAGTTCAGCTGACAATTAAAAAATCTTTCATCACCATGTAGTAAGCCTATATGAAATAATCACAGATTACCTATATATGGGCCGAATTAGGGAGCATGGCCCCTCCATTATTCACCATCATGAACTTCTAGAAAGTAGTTCACCAAGCTTCTATTTGGATTTTAGCAGGCAGAACATACTGTGTATGCTCCAAGGACTAGGTTGCCATTGGTCAGCCTCCTGTTATAGGATTTCTTCAATATCTATCTCATAGTGTTGCTGTAAGGATAGGAGGAGATAAGAAGATCTACAAAGTTTACTGTAAGTGATATAAATATGATGTATTATTGTTGGTAATAGCAAGTCACCTGATGAAAACCAAGGACAAAAACTTAATATTTGTTAATTTCCATCTCTACATGTTCCATTTCCATCTCCAAATCCTGAAAGGAATCCACTGAGTCTCAGGAAGAGATGTATTGAGCCTAACAAAATGGGCATATTGTGTGGCAAATGGTGTTTTGAAGTCTTTAGGAGCTCTTTATTATTTGGACCAAGGCTTAATAACGAATAACTTCTGACCTCTTAAAGAGGTCATGTAGTCCTTTCCTCCATCTTCTTAGTTAAACTATAGGCCATTGTTCTAAAATGAAGAATTTTTTGTTTGCTTTTAAAAGATTTCTAAGAAACATCTTATTATATTATTTATAGGATCTCATGATTTCCTTAGAAACCAATTCCCACTTTAGCATACCTGACAATAGGCTGTGAGGTAAGAAGTACTTATCAAGGATCAATATATAAGGGGTTCCATTCTGGCTCTGCCATCAACTTACTGTGCAAACTTCATCAAGCAACTGCATAAGTTTCCTCAACTATCAAGTAGAGATAATCAGTGCCATTTTCCACCTGGTTATGTATGTCATCAAACAGTTAATACAGACTAGGACACTTCTCCAAAATTCTATACCTGTATGTATGCACTGTTGTGATAGGACTAATATTTACCAGTATTTCCCAAAGCATGGAGAGGCTGAGAACTCTCTTTATTCCCTAATCCTTAGGGAATAACATTATCTAAAAAGAGACAAAATTTTCTCCAAGAGCTAATTGTCCTTGATTTCTTTTCCAATATAGCTTCCCAGAGACCTGAAGGCTCCTTAACTTGGTGGACTTCTGAGTACCACATGAGTGACTATATCCATCATCATATCCTGCCCTGACAACAAACTTGACCAAACTCACTTACAGGGAGAGAAGAGGAGACTGGATCTGGAAAAGCTAAGTATCACTGGATCTTTGTTGCATATCCTTGTGCAATGGTAATGGAAATTTGAAGATCTTCCTCGCCACTTAATAGGTCTCAGGGAATTTGAAGATCTTCCCTGCCACCTAACAGGCTGCATGGGAGGAGTTTACTGAAGGTTGGAACAGAGTCCACAGGAAGGTGGGAATCAGAGCAGCTAGATGATGGGAGAGAGAGCATGGTAGACAAGTAGACCCCTAGGCTTGTGAGTGTTTATGGGAAGGCTAAAGGATGGTGTGGTTCCCATCTATGATATTTATTAACTTCTTTGTTGCTATGATGGATTTGTTTTCCTTGTGTTGGGGATTTGGCTTTCTGGTATCTGGTTAAATGTTTTGCTTCTGTCTTCTATATGGAGAGTCTGTTATATTTTGTGATTCAGAATTATGCCGGCATATTCATAGTCACTGTAGGTGCTGTGAATATTGCATTGGCACTACACCTTGTTGAGTTAGAGCAAAGTCAGCCTCCTCTTGTTAACTGTTCAATGACTTGTGAGTGTTTCACACATTCCCTGGTTGTTATTGACTGTTCTGCATAAGTTGGATTGCCAGCATAATAAAACTGAAAGGAAACTGGACTAGCACATTCAACAGTTGGAGACTTTGCAATGAAAGTCTTGACTTTCAGGGACTATGCAATGAAAGCCAAAGGTCAACTAGATGAATTGGTAAGGGCTATACAAGTGAGGGGACCCCTCAAGATAGGACTGTGGACTGACTTATCCCAGTCAGGAATAATCCCCCATGGTTTCCAACTCTGGGATTTAGATTGCTACTAAAACCAGAGTCATAAAAAAGGAGAACAGACTTACAGACTTGGGGTAGAGATTTGGAACTCCCATCAATGCTACCTAGAAAATGTCAGGTTCATCTTATTACTGCTCCCTAGAGGAGGATGACTCCCTGTCCTCAGGGATCAGGCAGGGGGTGGATCTTCTCCACTTAGGAGCTGGTGTGGTTGTAGAAATTCAAACTGGAGGAACCTCTAGAACAGTGAGCTTTGAGGGACTGGTCTAATGAAGCATAGCCTGGGGGAACTCTCTGTGGATGGATGTTTACAGTCAACCAAATTTATTTCAGCCTCCAAATAGGGAATGCTCTTCCAGCTTTTTTAGGTGGATAAGATCAGGAGTTATTTGCAACTGGTCTCACAAATATGAATTCCCATTGTAGCTGGCTCCCTATTGGGGAAGATAAAAATTCTTTTTAAAAAATTTAATATTTTATTTTCCTCCAATGACACATAAAATATTTTAGCATTCGTTTTTAAAAATTTTGAGTTCCAAATCCTCTCCTTCCATCCCTCCCCCTCCCCTTTCATTGAAAACACAAGCTATTTGATATAAGTTATACATGTGCAGTCATGCAAAACATATTTCCACATTAGTCATGTTGTGAAAGAAAACACAGACCAAAAAACCCAAGAAAAATAAAGAAAAAGTATGCTTTGATCTGAATTCAGACTTCATCAATTCTTTCTCTAGAGATGGATAGCATTTTCTATCACAAGTCTTTCAGAATTGTCTTGGGTCATCGTATTGCTGAATATAGTGGTCATTCACAGGTAATCGTCACACAACATTGCTGTTACTATATATGATGTTCTCCTGGTTCTGCTCATTTCTCCTTGTGTCAGTTCCTGTAAGTCTTTCCAGGTTTTTCTGAGAGCATCTTGCTCATCATTTAATATAGCATAATCATATACAACAATTTGTTCATTTATTTCCCGATTGATGGACATTCTCTCAATCTCCAGTTCTTTTCCACCACTAAAAGAATTGCTATAAATATGAGGGGGAAGTTTTTAAATAAATTGAATTTTGTTTCCTGAATTTGTGCACTGAATTCCTCCACAAATTGAATTTGGTTTACTGAATTTGTGCACTGAATTCCTCCACAGGCAGCCACACTCTATGCCCAGCCTATTTCAGAGGCAATTAGATCCAGACTTCCATGTGGAGACCCACCTGAATGGCTTCACTCTAATAATGACCCTCCTCCCCCCATACAAACACACACAACCTTGGTGTGGGTTAATCAATTGATGAAATTGAAACAGGAAGTTGAGATGATTTTGGCTCTGTCAAATACTGCTGTTAATTCGAATAGGTACTATTGATCAACAGCTGTATCTTCAAATATTTGTGTGAAGGAGAGATCCTTTACCCAGGTAATGGACTGGCAACTCATTCATAGAGCCAGACAGGACTGTATCCCATTAAATGAGGTTGAGAGGTTTGGCCCTGGGGACAAGCATTGCACGAAATGGAATGTTCCCAAATGTCCTCTGAAACTATGGCCCTCAACGGAGTGGGGTAAAAACCCAACAGTACAATGCTATTTTAAATAAGGGAATTAAAGTCATAAAAGTGACTGAAAGAATTGAGATGCAGGTAAATTTGACAGTTCCAGAGCTAAGAGAGGGCTTTAAGATTGGATTTCATAATCTTGAATAATTAGAATTATACTGTTACTATCACAGACTTCACCATATCCTTTGACGACATATATTTGAGAAATACCAGGTAGTTTTCTAGTTTCTGGCCTGGGAAGGCTACAGGATATGCTTCAATATGCTTTGTTGGGGCATAGTGGGGGTTTTAGACAGATGAGATCCAGCTGACAACATTGGTCTATTTAAATTAAAGGTTAATCTAAGGTATGCTAGCTTGATGAAGAAACTGATGAATCAGACTCCATCAGACAGAGTAAGGGCATATATGTAAAATGTATACTCTGAGTAAGGCAGTAAAATTAACTCTTTTTGAAAATTATTTAATCTATTTATTTTGTTACATTTGAAATTCTGAACTGTCTCCCTCCCTCCCTCCCGATCCTGCTCTAGAGAAGTACACCCTTTGACACTGATGTGTAAATATATGTAAAACCATACTATGCATACTTCTTTCTCTGGAGGTAGATGCATCTTCCTTCCTAAGTCCTTTGTAGTTGGTTTTAGTATTTATAATTTAT
The DNA here is from genome assembly GCA_011680675.1 of Gymnobelideus leadbeateri. Classification (NCBI taxonomy): domain Eukaryota; kingdom Metazoa; phylum Chordata; class Mammalia; order Diprotodontia; family Petauridae; genus Gymnobelideus; species Gymnobelideus leadbeateri. The sequence continues at coordinate 109,858 of WOXC01006611.1, read as the reverse complement.
AATACTCTGAATAACAATTATACTTAGAACAATATGGTTGTTACTGTATACAATGTTCTCTTGGTTCATTGTTCATTATTTCATGTAAATCTTTCCAAGTTTTTTCTAAAATCAACTAGGTCAGGGATGGGGAAATTGTGGCCTATAGGCCACATGTGGCCTTCTAGGTCCTTGGTTGTGGCCTTTAGACTGAGTCCAAGTTTTACAGAACAAATCCTTTTATTAAGAGGATTTATTCTATGAAGTTTGGATTCAGTCAAAGGGCTTCATTTAAGGACCTAGAGAGTCACACGTAGCCTTGAGGCTGCAGGTTCCCCACCCCTGAACTAGCTCATCCTTTCTTAAAACACAGTAGTATTCCACCACAATTATATACCTTGTTTAGCTATTCCCCAATTGATGGGCGTCCCCTCAGTTTCCAGTTCTTTGTCACCAAAAAGAACACTACTACACACACACACACACACACACACACACACGTATATGTATATGTGTATATATATATATATATATATATATATATATATATATATATAAGAATATATGTGTTTTTTTTCCTTTTTCCCTGATCACTTTGGGAATTAGACCTAGTGGTGGCATTTTGGGGTCAAAGGGTATACACAGTTCCAGGTTGCTCTCCAAAATGATTGGATCAGTTAACAGTTCCATCAACAGTATATTAAAATGTCCAATTTTTCCATATTCCCTCCAAAATTGGTCATTTTCCCTTTCTACTATTTTGGCCAATCTGATAGCTGTGAGATGATATCTCAAAGTTTTTAAATCAGCATTTCTCTTACCAATTATTCAAAGTGTTTTTCATATGAATATATATATATATATATATATATATATATGTATGTATGTATTTGATTTCTTTGTCTGAAAATGGCCGGTTCATATTCTTTGACCATTTATCAATTGGGGAATGATTCATATTCTTACATATTTGAGAAAATTCTCTTTGTATTTGAGATGTGAGGCCTTTACCCAAGAAACTATCTATCTATCTATCTATCTATCTATCTATCTATCTATCTATCTATCTATCTGTATTTGCCAATTTATTGCTTTCCTTCTAATTTGGGGGTCATTGTTTTTATCTGTAAAAAACCTTTTGAATTTAATGTAATCAAAATTATTCATTTTATACCTCACAATACTCTTCATCTCTTGTTTCTTCATAATTGTTCTCCTATCCATAAGTCTGATAGATAATGTATTCCATATTCTTCTAGTTTTCTTATATCTCTTTACATCATGTATCCATTTTGACCTTATCTTAGTAAATGGGGTAGGATATTAATCTATGCCCAATTTCTGCCAGACTGCTTTCTAGTTTTCCCAATAATTTTTTTAACAAATAGTGAATACTTATCCCAAAAGATTAAATCTTTACGTTTGTCAAATACAAGGTTACTATAATCCTTTACTACTAGGTATTATATATCTACTCTGATCCACCTTTCTATTTCTTAGTCAATACCGGTTAATTTTTTGATAATTACTTTCTTATAATGTAGTTTAAGATCTGGTACTGCTAAACCTCCTTCCTTATCCTCTCTCTTTGCCCTATTTCTTGATCTGCACACCCTTATAAAAGTCCTTCCCTTATCTTATTCTCTCACCCTCACCTAAACCTGTAAGTTAAGAAGACTTTGTCCTGCGGGGCGGCTAGGTGGCGCAGTGAATAGAGCGCTGGCCCTGGAATCAGAAGGGCCTGAGTTCCTCCGACACTTAATCCACACAAACAAAAACCTAGCGGTGTAACCTTGGGCAAGTTACTTAACCCCGATTGCCCTAAAGGGGCGGCTAGGTGGCGCAGTGAGTAAGAGCGCCAGCCTCGTAGTTGGGATGACCCAAGATCAGATCCGGCCTCAGAAAACGAGCACCCACGCATAAATCAAATGACTAGCCGTGTAACCTTGAGCAAGTTACTTAACCCCAATTGCTTAAAAAAAAAGAAGAAGACTTTGTCCTTGAAATATAATATTCCAAGCCCTTTGATTCCTCAATGTAGAAGCTGCCAGATCCTGTGTTATACTGATTGTGTTTCCACAATATTCAAATTGTTTCTTCCTGGCTACTTGTAATATTATCTCCTTGATCTGGGAATTTAGTAACCTGACTATAATATTTCTAGGAGTTTTCTTTTTGGGATCTTTTTCAGGAGGTAATTGGTGAATTCTTTTAACCTCTATTTTGCCCTCTAGCCCAAAGTAAGCCTGACCTCTAAAGTCCCTGTCCCTTTTGGATCATTCAGTGGAGGATAGAGAGGATAGATGATGGAGGAAAGAGGCATTATAAATTTAGAATATATGTGGGTCCTTTCATCACCTTCTCAGCATGTTACTATGGGGAGGGACAAATGGAAACCCTTAGAATTACCTAAACTATGCCGTGCAATTGTAAAGCCAAGCACAAGAAACTTTCCAGAGGACTGCTGCTGTGAACAGCTTTTCAAGGTTCTGATTACACAGTACAATGAACTCTCTATCTATTCAGTAACAAACTAAGACAAAACTTTTACAATGAACAATGTGCAGCATTCAGAATGTTAGAACTTCACAACTTATCACTAAAACGGCCACATAGTTTTCACCAAAGTGGTCGATTAGTTTTAAGCAAAAGATAACATTCATTTAGTAAGTCCTTCATTTAGTAAATCCTTAATTCAATCTCAAAGTACAAAGGTTAAAGTTCTCTTTTAAACAAGGTGCAGGGGGCGGAGCCAAGATACAGCACTTCCAAGGTGCTCTCTCCTACATCACCTCAAAATCATGTAAAAGGGGACTCTTAAAACGTCTGGAGCTCCAGCATCCACAGAACTACACAGAGAAGCTAACCTCCTGCTGAGGACAGCCCAGCAGCCCTGCAGGGAGTGGCCAGCGCAGCACTCTGGGAGCTGATCCCAGGCCCAAGTGAGCCAAGGGTTTAGCCCCAGGGTGGCTGGGCCAGCAGTCAGCTGGAGGGATCCCAGAACACCAACAGCTGTGGCAATTCCAGAATTATCAACACAGACATGCCTAGGACAAAGTGAGAGGTTAGTGCCCTATGGACTTTGGGACCAGTATTTGGAAATGCATCAGGCTTCTTCCCCTGGGGGCAATAAGTGGCTGAGGAGACTATGAATCTACTTCCAGATACAACTTGATAGATTTTTTTAATGTATTTCATATTTAACATTGCAATTCCAATATTGCCTTGCTGTCTATGATGCTTTCTCTGCTTTCTTCTCTATATTTAAATGATTCATCAATACTTTTTTCATTCTTTTCTTCCCTTTTTGGTTATCACTATCACTATCCTCCAAGTGTCTCCTTCAACTCTCTTCTTCCCCAAAAAAATCCTCCCGTGTAACAAATAAGTCAAGCAAAATAAAGTCACAAATTAAGAATGTCTGAAAAAAAAAACCAAACAAAACAACCAAAACAAGGTGCATTCATGTAGTCAATCATAAAGTCCACCCCTAGGTCACACTGTCTTAATCTCTTCAATCAGAAAGTCTTCCTACTTAAATAAGGTATATTCCTTTAGTCAATCACAAAGTACAAAGGCCATCTACCCCAGGTCACAATTAAGTTACAATATCATAAGTCATTGCTAAGTACCCTCTTAAGGGGTAGTGGAAAGTACAAGGGCCATCCACCCCTGGGTCATAAATAAGTTATAGTCTCATCAATCAACATTAAATACCCAAGGAAAAGTCTTTTCATCTTGACTTGAGGCAGGCTCTCATGGTTCCTCTTCCATGGTCCCAGCTCTTGCCCAAATCTAACCAACTGCCATCTGAGTTCAAAGGCAGACAGTTCCCAATTCCTTGTCCAGTTCTCCATGCAGTTCTTGTTCCATATTGAATCTCACAGTGTCCAGTCCACCTCATGGCCTTCACAGTTTCTGTTCCTAGGAAGACAAGGCTTAACAAAGCCACAATAACATTCATTCACATTGCCAGAATCCTCATCAATTTACTTTCTGCCTATGAAATCAACATAGATCCCAAACAGACAAAGTACTGACACCATAGTCATGCTTCCTCTGGCAGCTCTGGCTGGCCCTCAGAACTCTTTGGCTGCACCAGCTTCTTCTCAGTACCTCTCATAAGAAGTTTTGCCACCATGAGTTCTCTTTTCATAATCTTTCTCCAGCCTGGGCCTCTCCTCTCCTCGGCATCCACTTGATTTGCTCCAAGAAATTCTGACTCTCTAGCTTGTGCTTTTCCTTATATAAGGTATTAGCTCCTTCCTGTTCCAGCCCCTTCCTATTACATCAGGAAGTCCACCCCACTGTGGGATTCACAAGTTCTGGGTCTTAATACTTGACACAATCATGAGCTTGGAACTAAGTGCTAAGTACCTGTTTGATTGCAAATACAAGGGGATCTTCAAGTTCCATTATTATTACATCAATTATTAGTATATCATTGTGCATCAGGGAGTTTGATAGGAGTTGGGGGATAGGGTGAGGAATGGAATGAAATTGTAGCACTTCAGTATTTCATTATATCAGATCCCCTTACAACAACCCTGTGCTACCTATGAGGAAGGCAGATGGCAGTTGAGAGTGGACTATAGGGAGCTAAACAAATTTATTATGGATATCTCTTCAACTCTACCTACTCTGCAACAACAATATCTCTACAATTTTTTTTTCCTATGTGGTAGCTCAGGCGTAGGGTGAGTGGTATGGAACTATTAACCTTGACAATGCTTTTTTTCTCTATTTCTATGGCTAAGACTAATCAGAAGAAATTGACTTTCACATGGAAAGGAGTTTAATCTACCTTTACAATCCTCCCTTGAACTATTCTTCCTACTGTCATATTGTGGTGGCAATGACCTGAAAGAGGCCTCCTTTCCTGGGAGCCATTTACACATGTCACTATATTAGTGACATAGTGGCAACTAGGCCATATGTAAACCTCTGAGTAGAAGCCCTACATCAAATGATTGCTCCTATGATTGACAAGAAGTAAAAAATTAACCCTAAGAAAATTCAGAATCTAGCCCACTCAGTCAAATTTTGAGGAATATAGTGAATGGAGAAAACCCAAAGAATTCTAGAAACAGTAAAAAATAAGCTATTGATAACAGCTTCCCGTGATCTAAAAGGTAAGCCTAGAGACTTAATAGTTTATTTAGTTTTGAAGAATCTACAGTCCCTCTCTGAGTATCCTGGTGGCCCCATTTACCAAGCCACCCACAAGTATGCCTCTTTCAAGTGAGGCCCAAAACAGGCTATAACAGTAGAAGATAAAAAGTAGATTGTTCAGTAATCTATCTTCTTGGACCTTTATGACCCCATAAAGTCCATTTTTCTGAAGATTTCTGTGCATAAAGATCAGGCTGTGTGGGATCTTTGGCAGACACCAAGGAGTGGCCAGAATAAGCCCTTGTTAAGTGTATGGAACTCCAAATTCCCCGGAGCAACTACTCTCACTATATCATTTTTTTGAAAACAAGTGCTTGCCATTTATTAGGTCCTAGTTTCTATCAACAGGTGATATAGGTTCTTGCAATCACTTTTTATCCAAAGATAGTCCTTCTAATAAGTTGGGTAGAATACAGGAGACTTCCACTATTAAATGTAAGTGGTATGTTATAAACCATGCTTGACTGGCTTGCCTTTCTCGCCACATTGTTAGTGCTCTCACAAGTAGGTAATGACTATGACAGAGACTAAAGCCTCCAGTTTGGATCCTAGATTTTTATCTCCTCTTCTGGCTCAATGGGCCCTCCCCTATAAGTACTTGGCTCCTCTAGAATGCCATTTTTCCTGTTTGACCAATGGCTCCATCCCCTATGGGACTAGATTGCAGCAGTCACTAATCCAATATCAGGGTAAAACCCTAAGGAATGAGGGTCCAGGAAAGGTCTTCAAGTGAATTGAGTTCCAGGTTGCATTACTTTCATGTGAAAGGGCCTTGAGTGTTGGGAAAAGGAAGATCTTCATCCATATAAATCCCTGAGCAATAGCTATGGGTCTGGGCAAGTGATCTGAGCTCTCCCTTTTGGGATGAGGACCAATGAAACAATTGTGCTGAAACCTCCCACTACATAAAGTTGTTTGTGGGGTATGTCAGTATACATTAGAGGCATCATATGCTAAACAACCTAGTTAGAGTTGTTATGAGAACTTTAGAGGTTGGGCAATGGGCACAACGCCAATTTGGACATTGAAGTGGTAACACCAGATTTTGCCCAGCACAGGACCATGTGATCCTCTGAACTAAAGACAAGGAAGCTTTTCCTGACCAACAGTGTTTCTTATATCTATAGATATACTTGCATAACCCAAATGGTCTTCAACTTTTTTCCAACTAGCAAAATGGCACTTTTCCATTTCAAGGCAAAAAGTTGGGGCCTAACAATCAATAGCTGCATCATTATGTATCTGACTGCTCCCCTTGGGTGACCAACATCTCAGAAGTCATGTCTGTGGAAAATCAGTGCCATTCGGGGTAGGGGAAGGACTCTCCAAGCTAGTGGTTTCCTGAGAAACAGTCTTCAGGAAGATTTATCTGATAAGAATTTTGTACTTGATTTTGACTCTTCCTTTTCAGTATTTTCTTATTCTTTTCTGTGGCTTCAAAGTCCATCTCACTTAGAGGGTCCCGTATAGTCTGAAGAAGTACTGCAGTTTTCCTTCAATTGGCAGGCTTCCTTTCCCATGGGACGGCAACTCCTTCTCTGAAAGGGGTTGGGGGATCAACGTGTGGTATTGTTGGGAGGCGCCTTCTCTTCTAATAGCATGCTATAGGTGAAACTATCACTACATAACTAAAGTGACTGTGTATTGATCTGGAATTATCTCTTAGTTGACTTGGTGATAATTCTGAGCTTCTGGAAGGCAGTGAGCTAGATTCCTTATTTAGCTCCTGTAGAAGGGTGCAGCCCTCCATAGAGGCTTCTAAGGGGTCAAAGATTTTGTGTCGTTTCCCCAGTGTGACTCTCAGGGAAGGGGAGGTTTTGGCAGTGGTGGTGCTACAAGGAGAGTTGCAGAATCCACTTAGATCCCAGAACAAGTGGATACAAGAGGCTTTAACCACTTTGCCACTTTATTACGCATATACATGATGAAAAAAAAATTGTTGACAGAAAAGTGCTGTGGTCTTGATCTCTCTGGAGCTGCTCCTGGTCATCATCAGCACCCTCTAAATATGGTCACTTTTGATGGTGGTGATGAAGATAGTAAGCTGTAACTTTTTCTTCTTTTTCCCCCTTTTCTCTTTATACTGCTCATGGCAGGAAGACGGTTCAATAAAAGTCTTACAAATATTGAAATGATGGAACACCCTCTAGAATAGTGGTGTCAAATTCAAATTGAAATGGATCTTTCTATGACATATTATTGACTTAGAAAAAAACAAATTAACATTATCTATGTCGCATTGCATTTTTATGTATTTTGATAAACATTTCCCATTACATTTTAATCTGATTCAAGTTTTACCTGGGGAGTTTATGGGCTGCTCTAGATATTTAGATATTTTTGGAGCCTTACCACCAAGGACTGGTATGTGATAGGAATAATATTTACCAGTGTTTCACTGAATCAGCTTCTCCTCTTAAATACATTGTCCATTACAAAGTAAGAACATGGCCCAACTTCCTTCCTTAATACTTAGAGACCAGTTTTCCCTAAAAAGAGATAAAGCTGGGGGCGGCTAGGTGGCGCAGTAAGTAGAGCGTCGGCCCTGGAGTCAGAAGGACCTGAGTTTGGATCTGGCCTCAGACACTTAACACACAAACAAAAACCTAGCCATGTGACTTGGGCAAGTTACTTAACCCCAATTGCCCTCCAAAAAGCAAAATAAAATAAAATAAAATAAAATAATAAAAATTAAAAGAAAGAGACAAAGCTTTCCCCAGGACCTGATTGGGCCTAGCTTCTCCAGCACAGCTTCCTAATCACCTAAAGGCATAAAAATTCCCATCCATCAGCATTTAAGACTCCTCTGATTTTGTGAATTTCTGAAGACCATACACATTGTTATGAACTTCACCATATTCTGTCCTGATGACCAGACATATTTTCAAATGGAGATATGGGGGAACCCATACAAAGAAACTAAGTGCCACTGTATCCTTAGTTTTTTTCTTGCTGTGTTAAAGTAAATCTCTTTTTGTTCAATGACTTTTAAGGCATTATTTCATCCTAATTTAAAATCTGAACTAACAGAGTGCTAGCCACCTCAAATAACCATAGACCTAAAATCCAGCATGAAGCAATAAATAATGAATAGGGGGCAGATCAAGGAAATTCTTTGATCAATTTGATGAAATGACTTGGAGAGAAATCTTTGTGTGGGACTTTCATGTGTGTCTGCCTATAAAAGGTATGGAAAATCCCTTGGAAAATGTTTTTTTACTAATAAAGGCTGGCCAAAGAATTTTCCCCAACTCTAGACTGTTTTGGGAGGAGTCTTCCCTTTGTACTAGGATATGAAAGTAAGCCAACAGATAAATTCATGGCTGCTTTCTTCTTTCCCACCTTTCTTCTGGGGAGATGCTAAGAGCACATTGATAGGGATGGGGTCAGAGTAAACACCACCAAGAGTTAAATATGAAAAACTTATGGCAAAGACATTGCAGCAACAGACATATTTCGAATCCCTAGTTCCTTAGCATGAATATGAGAAATGCTTAATAAAAGCTTGCCAATGCCCATATGACCCAAAAGAAGAGTTCCTGGAACTCTACGTGCTTTTTCTTTCTTTTTCTTCTTTCTGAGTAAAAATCAGAGACTTGGGAGTGGACATGCTAAATTGCAAAGATGGAAAGTGAAGGCAGTGGCTCTAGAGTTCCTAGAGAGATTTGTCAGAAGTAGACATACTCACTTGTGGCTTTAGAGGAAAGCTTCTGGACGATGTAAGTTTTGGAAGACCAACACTCTGGTGGAGTCCAGTTCCTAAAGGTTGCTACTCTAGAAGTTTCAATTTGGAGAGTTTAGGGATTTGGTCTTAGTTTTAAGAGGAGGGAACTTCTATTGACTCTTGGTGAAAGAAAACAATTTTGCACATGGTCCCATATGCATGAAGTAGCTGTGGCAACGACATCATTTGGAAGTGGGAGAGATCTGGACCTTGTCCTCAATGATTGCTGTGAGCTAAGGGAAGAGGGATATAGTGCTTGATATGAAGGGACTAATTGATCATAGATTTAGAGCTGGAAAGGGCCTTCACAGCTGTTAAATTGAGTCCAACATCCTCTTTTACATGAGAAAACTGAAGCCCGAAGAAGTAAGCAGATTTGCCCAAGATCACAAAGGTAATAAGTGGCAGAGTTAGGATTTCAACCCAGACTCTCTAATTACAAATCCAGCACTCCCACTGCATCACACTTCCTCCAAAGAGGGCATGCCTACCTAGCAGTTCCAAGTGCCCTTCCCTTCCTGAGAAGCCCATCATCAGCAGGATCTTGTTAAAGTGAAAGAGGAAGAATGTTGGGGTATCTAGTGTACCCAATGTGTATTTCCCTTCCAGGAGGATTCCAAAGTGTAAGACAACACAATGAATAGATGGGAAGGAGGATGGGGTGACTTCATGTATCCCTGTGAAAAGAGGGATGTCAAGGATTTGCACAGTCAGCATTCCCAAGCACCCTTCCAGGAGGAGTCCAAAGCACAAAATTGTGCTCTTTGCCTACAGTAGTCTAGAACTTGGGGGAAAAGTAATATGTGTCAGAAAGAGAAGAGAATTGTGATGATTGCTTATAAGTTAATATAATTTGTTCATGTTTTTTGCATTGTTTGTGGGTTTCTGGTAGTCCTGTACATTTGTGTCATTCTCTGTTGAGTAAATAAGTGCCATTTTTGCACCTCTCTTTATCTCTACCTCTATATGTATATGTTTATCTATCTCAATCTCTTTTATCTTTATCTCTATATATCTCTACCTCTATCCCTATCTCATCATTTAATTTTGTAACAAATTAAAGGCAAAAAGAATATCTTAACTTGCTGAGGCCCCAAGGTTCTCAATTTATCAGGTTTGATTTTGTCAAATCACTTTGCTCCATCAAGAATCTACTCTGTAAAAATTGTTGATTATTGTCCCTATATAGGTCTTCATGGAATAGGCAAAAGTGATTCCATGCAAGAATATAAAAATTCATTTTGTTTTAGATATAGCACACACACACACACACACACACACACACAAATATTCATATATGAGGAGATATGCACATATATACATATATGCAATGTTATTGTTATTTATAGAATATTAAATACTTTCTGTGTGCTAGTCACCATGCTAAACACTGGGAATACAAAGGAAACCCCTTACCCACCATCTCTGTCTTCAAAGAACTTACATTCTGATGGGGGAAGTAACATGAAATAGCATGTATACATACATGCACATACATATATATATATATATATATATATATATATATATATATACATGCACACTCACATGTGCCTTGTTTCCTTGAATGAATATATATTCATGTGCATGTGGATGGATAGATAGATAGATAGAATAGATAGACATAGCTGTGTGTATATATATTTAGGCATATATTTATACATTATGTCTGTGTGTGTATATATTTGTATTTTATATGTTCATATAGTGTATATACACACAGAGGGGAAAAAAAACAAAAATCCATTTCGGCCAGCCAACACTTAATCTCCTTGTCTAGTGGAGAGACATGACAGCTAATGTGTATTTATATTGATTGTTACTCTGAGTGTCTGCATGGGATCTAGGAGACCCCTTTTATCCACATCTCTGGACATCTCAATAGGCATGAGCTGTAGTCAGAGATTTTTCTAGAACTAATACCTAGTGGGGCATAAAGTCAGAGACAGGGGGCAGAGCCAAGATGGCGGAGTAGAAACAGCACTTCTAAGGTGCTCTGCCCCCAGATTACCTCCAAACCATGTAAAAGGGGACTCTGAACAACTTCTGCAGCCCCAGCACCCACAGAACAGCACAGAGAAGCTAACTTCCTTCTGAGGAAAGCCCAGCGGCCCTGCAGGAAGCAGCCAGTGCAGCACTCTGAGAGCAGGCAGCACCACACTGGGAACCGAGAGCGCAACACTCTGAGAGCCAAGCCCAGACCCTCGTGAGCCGCGGTTTTAGCCCTAGGGCGGCTGGGCCAGCAGCCCGCTGGAGGGACCCCAGAACACCAGCAGCTGTGGCGATTCCAGAATTATCAGCACAGATATGCCTAGGACAAAGTGAGAGGTTAGTGCTCTATGGACTTTGGGACCAGTATTTGGGGAATGCGTCAGCTTCCTCCACTGGGGGGCGAAAAGCAAAGCCGCTGAAGAAGCGCGGCACAGAAGCCATTTTGCAGCAACGCTGGTGGCTTTAGCTCCTGGTCTGCGAACTGTAGGGAGATCCAGCAATCAGTCTGGCAGTTAATCGCTCTTGCTTTAAACTGCCTGGATCTGGATTGTGGTCTGGGGGGGGAGGTTTGGGGTGGGTATCCAGCTTGCCAGAGCGGATGGAGGCTTTACAGAGGCCACCCAAACTGCAGAAGTTGTGAAGACCCCACGTTTGGGCGGAAGCTCACCTGTCTGGTGGCAGAGTCCTACTGTGGCAACAAGCCCAAAAATCAAGTAATTAAGTGGCAACATGCCTAGGCAAACGAAACAAAATAAACACCACTGATCACCTCCTGAAAAAGATCCCAAAAAGAAAACTCCTAGGGTTCTCACTTCCCAGCCATCTTGGTGGCAGGTCTCTGGCTGAGGGTCCTCCCGCACTGCAGGCAGGAAGATGGTGGCCGCAAAGAAGATGAAAAAGTTGCTGGAGTCCATCAACTCGAGGCTCCAGCTAGTTATGAAAAGCAGCAAATACGTGCTAGGCTACAAACAGACCCTGAAAATGATCAGACAAGGCAAAGCCAAATTGGTCATCTTAGCCAACAACTGCCCAGCCTTGAGGAAATCAGAGATCGAATGTTATGCTATGTTGGTCAAAACTGGAGTACATCACTACAGCGGCAATAACATTGAATTGGGTACAGCATGTGGGAAGTACTACAAAGTATGTACACTGGCTATCATTGATCCAGGTGATTCTGATATCATTAGAAGCATGCCAGAACAGACCAGTGAAAAGTAAACTGTATAAAAGTATACTTTAATAAATCGGGCCAAAACTTGTTTAAAAAAAAAAAAAAGGAAAAGTCCTAGGAATATTATAGCCAGGCTCCAGAACTCCCAGATCAAGGAGAAAATACTCCAAGCAGCCAGGAAGAAACAATTTCAATATTATGGAAACACAATCAGAATAGCACAGGACCTAGCACCTTCTACACTGAGGGATCGAAGGGCATGGAATATGATATTCCAGAGGGCAAAAGAGCTGGGATTGAAGCCAAGGGTCACCTACCAAGCAAAACTGAGTATCTTGTTTCAGGGGGAAATATGGTCATTCAATGGAATAGAGGACTTTCAAGCATTCTTGAGGAAAAAACCAGAGTTGAATAGAAAATTTGACATTCAGACACAAGAATTAAGAGATGCTTGAGAAGGTAATCAAGGAAAAGAAATCAAAAGGAACTTATCAAAGTCGAATTATTTACATTCCTACATGGAAAAACAATATCTGTGTCTGATGAAACCTTTCTCATTATGAAAATAATTGAAGAAGGGTATATGGGCATATGTTTACAGGTATACATGGATAGAGGGCACAGCTTGAATTTTATGGGAAGGGATGATACTTAAGGGGTGAAGTTAAGAGGTGAGAGAGGAAAGTGGCAAGAAGAGATGGGGAGAAACAGGGTAGGGTAAACTATCTCCTGTAGAAGAGGCAAGGGGAAGTAGTTGCAGGGGAGGGGAAGAACAGGAAGGCAAAAAGGCAAAACCATATTCTCACTGAAGTTGGCTCAAGGAGAGAATCACATACATACTAAATGGGATATTTCACCCTGCAGGAGAGTAGGGGAAAGGGGGATGAGAGGGAGGATGATGGGGGGGGGGGGATTCTAGGGGAAGGGGAGGTTGGAAGTACCCACTTTTGAAGAGGGACAGGATCAAAGTAGGGAATGGACCAAGTGGGAGGTGAGATGGGTGGGAGGGAAATATAAGCAGTCTTTTACAATATATCTACTATGGTAATGTTTTGCATAGCTATACATGTACAACACATACTGAATTGCTTATCTTCTCAGAGGGAGTGGGTGACAAGGGAGGAAGGGAATGGATCTGAAAATCGAAGCTTTAAAATTAAATGTTTCATAAGATGTCCAGGCACTGGGGCTCAGAGATTCACCTTGCCCTAATGGCAAAGTCGAAGGGGGTATGGGAGAAGATATGGGAGAGAGCAGATTGGATGAGGGGATATCTAGTGGGTGCTATTCTGGGGTGGTGGGTTGGGAAAAAATGGGGGAAAAATTGTAACTCAAAATCTGGTGGAAATGAATGATGTAAACCAGAAGTTAATAAAGCAAGATAAAATAAAATAAAAAAGTTAGAAAAAAAAATAAAGTCAGAGACAAAGAGAGAATGCTTAAATTACAAGTGCCTACCTCAGTAAGTTAAGGCCTCAAACTTCCCTTGACCTCATTATAAAATGGCATACCTCTCATACTTTCCTCCAACATCAGCTCCTTTTAGCATATGCAAATCAGTAGTCGATTTAGATTCAGTTGTGTTGCAATGTGTTGTGCATTGCATGCTTAAAGTTTGAAATTAAGCATAACAATACTTGAAGGATTTGTGATTTCTTTACTGTGAGTTCTCCCTTCACCACCAGATATTTTTTGGTTTCTTTGCTTAAGTAGATACTCTTTGCAAGTCAAAATTAACCATCATGAACTGTCATATATTATTTCTTGGCTTCCTCAGCTCCTAAGAAAATTTAAAATAAACTATTGCCAAGATTCCAACCCTGTCTGCTGATTTAAAAAATAATTGTTTCATTGGCACACCCACAAGATCTGGCTAGTGTTTTTAGAAAAATTAACTCTGGAGATAATAGTTTTTTAAAACCTCCCTCATGAGATTTCTAGGGGATTAAAAATGTCATAATTGGGGCGGCTAGGTGGCGCAGTGAGTAGAGCATCGGCCCTGGAGTCAGAAGGACCTGAGTTCGGATCCGGCCTCAGACACAATGCACACACAAATGCACACATAATGCACACACAAAAACCTAGCCATGTGACCTTGGGCAAGTTACTTAACCCCAATTGCCCTCTAAAAAAAAGTCATAATCAATGAGAAAACACTTTTTGAAAATATAAGTTTTATAGGAATTAGAACAGCAAGAACTCTAGAGGACATTTAGTGCAACTTATTATTTTACAGGTGAGGAAGCTATGGGAGTGGCCAGTTGGCTTATCTGAGGTGCTCTGATTCTAAGGCCAGTTGCTCCTTTCAGGTTCTCTATTGACCTACATATATAAATTGTTATTCAATTACTTCTTAAATTTACTAAGAACCTAATCAGACCTCAAAAAAATCCTCCTTCAGAGGTGTCAAACAAGCTTGTCCAACCAAATTTAAATGTAACTGGGAAATATTTAACAAAATAAATAAAAATACAATAAAACATAGGTGATGTTAATATGTGGTTTTCTAAGTCAATATGTCTGGGAGGGCTCCTTATGTAAGATTTAGTGGCTCCTGTTTCTATATGAATTGACACCATCATCTTACTTAGATGCCTGGGTTTTCAAAGGCTGTGCCATCCATTGAGAGGTACTACCAAACTTAAAAGGTTTTGAGCACACACCTAATGATAGACTATGTCTGCTGTCTTCAAGCAATCTAAAAAAATGCTTGTCACTATATTATGGTGGGGATGTAGACTTCCTGCCTGAGTTGAAGTAGATGACCACTAAGGTCCCTTCCAATTCTCAAATTCTGTGATTCTATAATTCCTCAAATCTAAAAAAATGAGGGGGCTGAATTAAATGGTTACTAAGTTTCCTTTCAGCTTTAGAGATATGGTCTTAGGATTCTATAACTAGCCTAGCTAAGTCTGGTCATTATACATCATAGTTTTTCACCTTGTGATGTTATTTTGGGGCCATACCAAGTCATGCAAATGATGAAAACAAAAAATTATTTTCAATTCCTTCTGCTTCCACAGAGCAGACAGAGAAAAAGGTGGCTAAGGAAACACCAGTTTTAGACCTTCTACACACATTAATTGGATACCCTAAACATGCAATCCTTGTCCAATGACCAGAAAGTTAACATATTAGTAGAGGAACTCACATTCATATTGACAGTTTCATTAGAAATGAAAGCAGAAGACAAAGAGGTTACAGTTCATTGGGAGGGTAGCTCACAAGTTGTCCTCAGATGTGTGAATAAAGGAATTGATAGAATTGGTTTCATAGTTCTCCAAATGACCATAAGAAACATCATTTCATGGTATGCTTTGCCATCTCACATTGTAATGACAACCATGAAGATAATTTCAACTTATGTGCCAACATCTTTGCAGATGATAAAGGTATAGAGAAATTATATAAAGAACTTGGTCAGATCAATCAGAATCAAATTATATCATGGTACTTACACTTTCACATGAGGTTGACCCTAGGGGAAAAAAAGTGAAAATTATGCTAGAAAATAGATTTGGAATCACAAATGAAAGGGGCAAAGGCTTATAAATTGCTCAGAATCTTCACACACACACATCTTAAATATTTTCTTCAACAATAAAGACAGAAGGTGCTGGAGATGATAAGTAAATGACATCACCAAAAAAAGAAATTGGTTATCATAACAGATGAGAAGCAAGTGGTTATAGATATAGTAGTCATTTCAGAATCAGTTGTCTCTATGCAGTCAGATCATTGACTGGTGAAAGCAAAGATCAAAATAAATACCAAATTAGAATGAATAACAAAGAGGGGGAAATGATATTGAATGTAATTAAAACAACTCAAACCCCATTATGGTTTATTAAAAATAGTAATAATAACTATTTTTATAACTGAAATTTCACTTTAACATTTTAAAAATACTTTATATATATTATCATCTCATTTGAACCTCAAAATCCTATGAAGTAGTTCTTATAGATAATACCATCACCATTTTACAGAAGGGAAAAAAAAACCCAAGGCAGAAAGAAGTTAAATAACTTGCCCATGGTCACATAACTGTAATGTGAAAATGGTTCCCCACTTATGAAATATGCAAAAATAATGATGCTGCCTCCATAACTGCTTCTTAGATAAGTATTAACCAATGCTAAATGGTTACCAGAAAAGAGGACAAAAGAGCCTAGAAAACCACTTCACCTAGCCAAGTAGAGAGACATGCCAAGTAGAGAGAATGACAGCCAAGAGCAACATTTTTTGAGAGTACAAGCTTATTTGTAAAACATGCCAGCATACTAGGAATAATATCTCCTCACAATGCAGTGAAAAGTTGTTGAGAAGAAAATGAACCTGCAAAAGAGCCTGGCATGGGGTCCATCTAAGACACATTATACCAAGAGCAATTATAGTTGAAACCAAAAGGACAAGTCCACATGACAGTGAATCAATGTTGTTACAGTATTCTCTTTTCATTGGCAATCATAGTGAGACTACCATATTTGGAGTCTAGCGGTTCTGTACCTGATGTGAAATGTCAAAGACACATGAAAAAGTTGACAAGAAGAGCTAAATCTCTCTGTCTCTGTCTCTCTGTCTCTGTCTCTCTCTGTCTGTCTGTCTCTCTGTGTCTCTGTCTCTCTCTCTTCCTCCTCCTTCTCTTCTCTCCTTTTCTCCTTTTCCAGTCTTACTCCATGCTATGTACTCTTCAATTCAGTGACACTGGCCTCCTAGCTGTTCTGTAAACAAGGCATCCCATCTCTTGGTTCCAGGCATTTTCTGGTTGTCTCCCTTGCCTGGAATGCTCATCCTCCTTAACTCCATCTAGTGACTTCCCTGGATCCCTTTAAGTCCCAATTAAAATCCCATCTTTTGCAAGAATCCCTTCCTGACCTCTCTTAATTCTAGTGCCTTCCTCTTGTTAATTATTTCCTATTTATCCTGTAAATATCTTGTTTTGTATATATTTGTTTGCATATTGCTCACCTCATTAGAGTGTAAGTTTCTTGAGAGCAGGGACTGTTTTTGCCTTTTTCCCCTGGCATCACCAACACTTAGCACAGTGCTTAGAACATAGTAGGCACTAAATAAATATTGCTTGCTTGCTTGATATAGATAGGTGTTGTTGACACCATTTTAGTTGCCTCTTTGGGATAATAGAACTATTCAATGTCTTTTTTTATTTTTGTAGAATCTTCCCTTCTTTAAAATTCTCTATATGTGAAAGTTGGCAAGAAGGACATATGTATATAAGGAGAGAGAGGAGAGACACAGACATAGAGACAGAGACAGAGAGAAAAGAAGAGGAGGAGAGGAAAGAAAGAAGGAAAAGAGGGGAAAAAAGGAGACAGAGAGGGAGAGCGGAGAGGGGAGGGGAGGAGAGGAAAGGGGAGGAGAGGAGATTCAAAATTGGAAGGGAACTTAGGACTCATCTAGCATTTATTATTGTTATAATTTTATATTTAATTCCATTAATGTGAAAACTGAGGCTCTAAGAGATTAACTCTCCAAAGTACTAAGTGTTAAGTACTTTCCTAAGATCTCATAGGTAGTAAGTGACCGAGGTGGCACTGATGATGCCCTTGGTGAAAACAGGAGAAAGATAAGCTTTCACAAATTTTCTGCTGTAAAACACAATTGACAGAAAGATGTAAGGAGTACAAAAACCCACTGTGTCTATTATTTATTGATTTAAGAAAAAGCACTTGACTTAGTAGAATGTATCTGTGAATAGTGAACAAAGGTACATCCGAACTTACACTGCAATTATACAAAACTTGATGACAGATATTTACGACAGAGATAACCTTGCTCAATGATTTCCTGAGTATGAACATCAAATGAGGTGTAATACCGGAAGAGACATACTCCTCTAAGATGTTCATCAACATTATGTAAAATGTCTTGGCCAGTGTACAAACAAAAGAATGTTCCTCTAGTGATGGCAAGGTTCCCACCCAATTAATTGTACAAATTAAAGCAAACCCAGGATCACTACAAAACCATCTAAGCAAAATCCATTATAATACTAAAGAAATAAGTTTAACCATTTGTACGGGGAAAACAAAGCAAGTGAAAAATAAATGGTGCCCACACAGGGATACTAAGTTGGATGGCCCTTTGAGTTAATCTGTCAATATTTACATATCCTAGATAGATACTACAGATACAAAATAAATGGTCCTAGTACTTAGGAGGAGAAGAAGGAGGAAATAGTCATTTGGTCAGTCAATAAATATTTATTAAATTCTTGGTATGTGCCAAGCACTGTGCTTAGTGATGGGAAAACAAAGATAATGACAGTCTCTGTTCACAAGATGTTCTCCAATGGGGGAGACAATATGTAAATAGCTATGTACAGGATAAACTGAAAATAACCAACAGAGAGAAGTCACTAGAATTAAGAGGATCAGGAAAGGGTGAACTGAATTCAATCTGGGAAATTGTACACTGATTTTAATAATCCCCAACTGCTTAGTACCCCCCAAACCCATCTCTTTAATACCAATAATATCCAAATGGTATGATATGGCTGTAAATCATAGAACTTCATGAACTTCAAAGGACTGAATTTACAAGAAATTTACAAATAACCTGGAGGGCAATGGGAAGATGAAGGCAACTGTGAGAAGTCTGAAAGAAGCTGTAAGAAGACTGAAATATGTTATGAAAACTGACTCGTAAACAAAAAGTGGTATAAAAACCATAACTGAGGACTTGTGTGACTGAAAAAATGCAGGGGAGTGGTTGTCTGTTACAGATGAGAAACAATGGAGAGCCAGATGAGTGCTATGTAGGTATCCCCCCAATATTAAAAGAGCTAGAGAAAGACCTCCAGTGTATTCCAATGTATACATTCCAGTGTAGGTCTTCTGCAGAAGGTGTATAGAAAGGCATGGAGAAAATGGTACTGGATGTGGGCAGGGAAGACTGAAATTTGGACTGATAGAGAAAGTACTCACACTAATCAAACTAAAACTTCACCAAATAGCTCATCCATATTCTTACAGCCTTGAGGCTGCTGGGTGGTTCAAGGTACAAGATCTGAGTTCAAGTCTGGTTATAGTAGGTGATATATATATATATATATATATATATATATATATATATATATATATATATGTGTGTGTGTGTGTGTGTATATATATATATATATATATGTTTATTCCACCCCATTCCTTCCCTATGCTTGATATTAATTCCCTATATGAACAATGATCTACATAGGAATAAATGTATGTATATACAATGTGCCATAAAGCAAATATATTATATTATATGTATATATACATACATATGTGTGTATATATACTTTATATATATGTATATATATATATATATATATATATATATACACTTTGCTTATGTAAAGACTAGCTTTTCTTTTAAAACTACAGTTTTAAAAGTGCTATTTCAGTGCATGATTTCTTAATAGTTGTCTTTTGGTGAAATTATTACTTTTTCCCCAAAGGAAAATGCTGCTTTGTGAACATGTTATATATAGAGGCTTGGAATAAAGTCATAAAACATCAGGTCTCACTTCTGAGTGCATGTTTTCTGCTGATATACTATTTATTTTTACATAAATATTTTGGAGGGTGGTATTTACTTGGGTATTCAGGCATATGGTATGTGTAAATTAGAAATGTCCTAAATGTTTTAGTGGGAATGTGTACAGGAAACTGCTTGAAATGTGTACAGGACTGTTGACTTTACAGAAATCTTAAACAGTCTCTCTCTTCATGTAAGAAGCATATGTACCAGCATTATTTTGATTATAGGATAAAGTTTTTTTTTTAAACTGCAATATATTGTAGTACTAGGTTATGGCACTCTATAGTACATATACCATTATAGTTTTTTCAACTTCCTTAGAAAACTAAATTTATATGTAAGCCTGTTTATTATGAAAGCATTTGAATAAAACTGTTTTTATGAAAGAAAAAACTAAGTTTCTGAATTTCTAAGTTATAATAGTAAATTATGAGCATGTACTAAACTATGCTCATATACATATCAAACTTCAAAAACAAATACATACACAATAGTTGTTCAACAAAGTCCCAGAATATATACATAAAGAGCTATATATGTGTGCATTTGTGTAGCTTATATGTTCTTTGACGTCTAAAATATCTCTTAGCTTTTTTGGGGGGGAGGGAGGGAAGAGGGAGAGAGATAATTAGGGTCAAGGGACTTGTCCAGACTCACACAGCAAGTAAATTTCTGAGCTTGGATTTAAATTTATAGCCTCCTGACTCCATGGCCAGTGCTCTATCCACTGAGCCACCTAGGTGCCCCAGCTTTGTTTTTTTAAGCTGGTTTAGCAATTGGTGGGGGGGGGGGGTGTTATGTCATACTTTTCAGGTGCTCTTGGAGATAACGAAATAAACCCCTGACTCTTCTCTTTATTAATTGTTTCTCCAGGTACAGTGGCAGTTTAGTGATTATGCTCTGGAATATTTTCAGAAATTATCAAAATTACAGTAACTCACAATCTCTTAGGTGTTTGAGTTCTCACATTAAAGAAAAATAGAGAAACCTTTTTTCCCATGAGATAGTTTCCCTTCCTTTAATCTCAAACAATAAATTTATAGGTTTAGAGAAAAATGGCCCATGATTTATGAGTAATATGAAATACAAAAGTATGTTAAGGATGCTTTTTTAAAAGGAAAATGTTTAAAAAATAAATATTTCTCCAACCTAAATTCTTTTTCAGATTTATCTGAATGAAAGAAAACTTATCAGTACTTGGTTAAACTTCCAGGAAAACAATGCCTTCCATTAAATCCTTTTTTTCTCTTCTTTTCAATAGTCCGTTGATTTTCATTTAAAAGATTAAGAAGGGGGCGGCTAGGTGGCGCAGTGAGTAAGAGCGCTGGCCTCGGAGTTGGGATGACCCGAAATCAAAACCGGCCTCAGAAAATGAGCACCCACACATAAATAATGACTAGCCGTGTAACCTTGAGCAAGTTACTTAACCCCAATTGCTTAAAAAAAAAGATTAAGAAGAACTCTGGAGTCTAGGAAAAATTATTAAATGAATATCAATACATAATCCAGCTCAGATCTTTGTCTTTCTCTACCCTAGAGCAAACTGAATGTTCATGACAGTGGTTCTCAAAGTGTGATTGGGAACCTTGAGATCCTTTCATGCTGTACTTGAAGCTAAAACTATTTTCATACTAATGCTAAAATGGTTTAATGTGCTAAATATCAACCGATGTAACCTACATAGACAAGAGCTCTTTGGGATCCCCAACAATTTCTTTTTTCGCACTCTTATTTTATTTTTTCTCATTACATGTAAAAAATTTTAACATTCATTTAAAATTCTTTTGAGTTTCAAATTCTCTCCTCCCTTTCCTAGCCTCCCCCGACTTTAGCAGGTAAGCAATTTGATATAGATTTGCATGTGAAGTCATGCAAAATATATTTCTGTATTAGCCATGTTGCAGAAGAAGACAAAGACAAAAAAAAACTCCAAGAAAAGTAAAGTTAAAACAAACAAACAAACAAAGCATGCTTCCATTTGCATTCAGACTCCACTGGTTATTTTTCTGGAGGTGGATAACGTTTTTTCATTTGAAGTCCTTTGGAATTTCTTATATCATTGTATGACTCAGAACATCTACATCATTAATATGTGATCATTGTACAGTATTGCTGTTATTGTGTACAATGTTCCCTTGGTTCCGCTCACTTCACTTTGCATCACTACATATCAGTCTTCCTGGGTTTTTCTGAAAGCATCCTGCTCATCTGTTCTTATAGCCCAATAATATTCTATCACAATCATATACCACAAGTTGTTCAGTCACTCTTGATGGGCAATTCCTTTGCCATTACAAAAATAGCTTTTATATATATATATATACATATATATATATATATATATAAACACATATATACACACACATTATATATATATATATATATATATATATATATATATATATATATATGTATGTATATATATATATATAGGATCTCTTTGGGATACAGACCTAATAGTGGTATTGCTAGGTTGAAGGTACGTGCAGTTTTAGAGCCCTTTGGACAGAGTTCCAAATTACTCTCCAGTACGATTGGATCAGTTTACAGCTCCACCAAGAGTCCATTAGTGTAGTGATTTTTCCACATTCCCTCCAACATTTGTCATTTTTCTTTTCTGTCATGTTAGCCAACCTGATAGATGTGAGGTTGTACTTCAGAGTTGTTTTAATTTGCATTTCTCTACTCAATAGTGATTTAGAACATTTTTTTTTCATATGACTATAGATAACTTTGACTTTCTTTGGAAAATTGCCTGTTCATATCCTTTGACATTTATCAAGTGGGGAAAGACTTATGCCTTATAAAATTGACTCAGTTCTACATATATTTGAGAAATAGGTCCTTTATCAGAGAAACCTGCTATAAAATCCCCACCCTCCCACCCCCAGATTCCTGCTTTTCTTTTATTCTTGGCTGCATTGGTTTTGTTTGTGCAAAACCATTTAAATGTAATGTAATAATAATAATAATAATTCATTTTTATCTAATAATGTTCTCTAGTGTTCTCTATCTCTTATTTGGTCATAAATTCTTCCTTTATCTATAGATCTGACAGGTAAAATATTCCATGTTCCCTTACTTTGCTTATGTTATCACCCATTTTGATCTTATCTTGGTATACAGTGTGAGATGTTGGTCTCTGCCAAATTGCTCTGCCAGTTTTCCCAGTAATTTTGTAAATACTTATTTTTTACTCCAAAAGCTTGGGTTTGGGGGCTTATTAAATACTAGATTGTTATGGTCATTTCCTACTGTGTAAAGTGTAGTAATCTATTCCACTGATCCACCACTTTGACTTCTGGTTCTGCTAGACTACCTTCCTTCACATTTTTTTAAACAAATGCTTTATTAACTTCTGTTTTACATCATTCATTTCTGCCAGATTTTGAATTACAATTTTCCCCCCATTTTTCCCCTACCCACCCTCCCAGAACAGCAGTCCCACAAGATATCACTTCCTCCAATCTGTTCTCTCCCATATCTTCTCCCATACCCCCTTCGACTTTTCCATTAGAGGAAGGTGAATCTCTGTGCCCCAATGCCTGCACATCTTATCTCCCCATTACAAGCAAAAGAGCATTAATAATAGTATTTATATATATTTGAAACATTTAATTTCAAGACCTCGAATTTCAGATCCATTCCCTTCCTCCCTTGTCACCCATTCCCTCTCGGAAGATAAGTAATTCAGTATATGTTGTACATGTCTAGCTATGCAAAACTTTACCATGGTAGATATATTGTACAAGGCTGCTTATAATTCCCTCCCACCCATCCCACCCCCCACCTGGTCCATTCCCTACTTGATCCTGTCCCTCTTCTATAATGGGTACTTCCAACCTCCCCTCCCCCCAAGAATGCCCTCCCATCCATCATCCCTCCTCTCATCCCCCTTCCCCCTATTCTGCTGCAGATTGAGATATCCCATTTAGTATGTATGTCATTCTATCCCTGAACCAAATTCAATGAGAATGTGGTTTTGCCTTTTTGCCTTCCTATTCTTCCCCTCCCATGCAGCCACTTCCCCTTGCTTCTTCTACATGAGATAGTTTACCCTACCCTGTCTCTCCCCATCTCCTCTTGCCACTTTCCTCTCTCATCTCATAATTTCACCCCTTGAGTATCCTCCCTTCCCAACAAATTCAACCTATGCCCTCTATCCATATATAACTGTAAACATAGGTACACACATTCACATATGTATTCATATGGCCATACACCCTTCTTCCATTATTTTCATACTGAGAAAGGTTTCATCAGTCACAGTTATTGTTTTTCCATATAGGAATGTAAATAGCTCAACTTTGATAAGTTCCTTTTGATTTCTTTTCCCTGATTACTTTCTCAGGCATCTCTTGCTTCTGATATTCTTGAGCTTCTGTTCTTCTAGATGAATTTGTTATTGTTTTTTTTCTACTTCTATAAAATAATTTTGGTAGTTTAATTATTACAGTACTGAATAAGTACATTAATTTATGTAGACTTGTCATTTTCATTTTATTGACTCAACCTACCTATAAGAAATTAATATTTCTCCAAATATTTAGATCTGACTTTATTTGTGTGAAGTGTTCTGTAAATGCATTCATATAGTTTCTGGGTTTGTTTAGGCAGGTAAACTTTCAAGTATTTCATATTGTCTGTAGTTATTTTAAATGGAAGTTTTTTTCTATCTCTTTCAGAAAAACTTTGTTGGTAGTATATAGAAATACTGATGATTTATGCAGGTTTATCTTATATTCTGCAATTTTGCTAAAGTAGTTAATTATTTCAACGAGTTTTTAGTTGATTCTCTAGCATTCTCTAAATATATTATCATATTATCTACAAAGTGTTAGTTTTTTTCTCATTGCCTATTTTTATTCCTTTATTTTCTTTTTCTTGTCTTATTGCTATAGACAGCATTTCTAATACATTGTTGAATAATAACAGAGATAATGGACATCCTTGCTTCATCCTTACTGGGAAAGGTTCAAGCCTATCCTTGTTACAAATAATGCTTGCTTTTGGTTTTAGATAGATACTACTTATTATTTTATGAAAGACTCCATTGATTCTTCCTCTTTCTCATACTTTTAATAGAAATGAGTGTTGTGTTTTTTTTAAAGCTTTTTCTGTATCTATTAATAAAATCATGATTTTTGTTGTTTTTAATATAGTCATTTATGCTTGTAATTTTCCAAATATTGAACCAGCCCTGTATTCCTGGTATGAATTCTACCTGATCTTGTATGATCTTTGTGATATATTGTTGTGATCTCCTTGCTGGCATTTTATTTAAATTTTTGTATCAATATTCATTAGGAAAATAGGTCTATAATTTTCTTTCTCTATTTTTACTCTTCCTGGTTTAGGTATCAGCACCATATTTGTTTCACAAAAGGAATTTGATGGGAATCCTTCTTTACCTATTTTCCCAGATAGCTTATCTAGTATTGGGATTAATTGTTCTTTAAAATGTTTGGTAAAATTCACTTGTGAGGGGCGGCTAGGTAGAGTAGTGAATAGAGCACCAGCCTTAGAGTCAGGAGGACCTGAGTTCAAGACCAGTCACAGACACTTAACACTTACTAGCCCTGTGACCTGGACAAGTCACTTAAACCCCAATTACCCCTCCAAACACACACACACACACACACACACACACACACACACACACACACACACACACACACAGATTCACTTGTGAATCCATTTAGTCCTGGGGACTTTTTCTTAGGGAGTTCATTTATGGATTGTTTGATTTCAGCCATTTTGCCCATAGGGTTATTTCAATATTCTATTTTCTATTCTGTTAACCTGGACAATTTATATTTTTGTAAATATTCATCCATTTTGCTTAGATTGTTAGATATGTTGGCATATAATTGGGCAAAATATTTCCTAAAAATTGCTTTAATTTCATCTTCATTGGTAGTGAAGAATGCTTAGATTAGAATAATTTTAATCAACAAAATCATTGCTAAGAGGTTTATGTCCAAAATGCAGAGTGCACCTTTTTTCTCAACCAAAGTTACATAAAAATACAGATAAACAGTCAAACAAGATATTGAAGGTTATGATGGAATCTCAGTCAGGGCTACTTCTTTCTCCTTTCTTATATCCTCCTCCCTCCTCCCAGTCAGTCTGAGAAAAGTTTCTCTGGGGAAAAAGGGATTAAGGTTTAAACTCCGGGAATTTTCTCAATAATGTGACCCCAAAAAACCATGAGGGAGTTGTTGACTAGACTTCACTTTCACCTACTGCTAAAACTGCTGTTTCAAACTGATTTCGGCTCTAGTTCACTTCTGCAACAAATTTTCTGTCCTGTTACTCTCTGGTGCATAGACATACACATTTGCTTTTGTCTTGCTATGGCCTCTACAATTCCCCTGTCTAGTGCCATAACATTTGGACATATGTCTCTTCTTCAAGGCCACTGACATCTCAAAACAGAACTCTCTTAAATAGCTGTCATCTATCTAACCCAAAGGATTCTCTATTACCCTGAGAAGGTCCTACTAAGTTTCTCTGTCATCCTGATCTTCAGCAATTCAAAACTCTACTAGTATGCATACTTGAAAATAATTGATGTCTACTTGAAAACTTGACAAAAGTTGTATACTTGTCAAGGCATTATTTTATGTTTCAACCAAGCGGGAAAGTAGAAGGAATACTCATATCAACAAATCCAAACATCTAGGTAGTACAGTGGCTAAAGTACTAGATCTGAAGTTAGGAAGATGAGTTCAAATGCTGTAGCACTAATGCAATATTCACAATATGGCTACTATAAATATGCTGGCATAGTGCTCAATTGCAATATATAACAGACTCTTCATATGGAAGACAGAAGCAAAATGTTTATTCAGACACCAGAGAAACAAATTCCAACACCAGAAAATGGAATTCATCATAGCGATATAGAAGCTAATAAGCCATTATAGCACAGAGAGCCACAGCATCCTTTAGCCTTCCCACAAACTAACATTTATTTACAAGCCTAACTGTCTGCCTCAGATGCATCTTCTGTTCCCTCTAGTCTAGCTTCTCTCACTCCCAGATTCCTGTGGGCTCTCTTCCACCCCAAACTCCTCCCACCATAGTCTCCATGTGATTACATTCAGCCTATTAGGAGGTAGGGTTTATCTTTAAAGAAGAGGTTTTAAAATTCCCTCAGGCTTATTAAGGGTCAGGGAAGATCTTCAAATTACCATTACCAATGCAGCCTCACATACTTATTACCTGTGAGACCCTGCGCAAGTCACTTCACCTCTGTTTCATCTTCTATAAATGGAAATAATAAGAGTACCTTCCTCCCAGGTATTATACTGTATTCCCCTTCATTGACTTTTTTCCTAAAATGTCTCTTATGTCTCTCTCCATCACCAATTTATTTCAGCAGTGAGTAGTCAACAAGGCAAGGCACTTTGCTTAGTGCTGGGGACAAAAGAAAAGGGAAAAAACAACAACAGTAACCCTGTCCCTTTGAGGAAATGAAGAGGAAGAGGAAGAGAATTCCTTTTTCAAGGAATAGCAAGACCAATGTCATAAGGGGACAAGGTAGAAGAGGACCTGAAAGGCTGGAGGGGGCCTGGTAACGAAGGGTTAGAGTACCAAACAAAGGATTTGTTGAAAATATTTGATCCTGAAGCAGTTATGGATCAGGTATAAATCAGTTCTATTTCAGCAATAGGACACTACGTTCTGTGTTGTGATATCTTTCATTTGAAGTTTCATGCATATGGTATTGCATAGTTCTCCAATATGAGCTGTAAAATAGCATTTCTCTTGCTTTCTTCAGCTCCTAAAAATCATCTCAAATTATTTCAAGAGTTTCAAAACTGCTGATTTTTTTTTCAAAAAATTTTCATCGGTAAAGACAGTCATAATTTTAGGTAGAAAAGCACTCATGAATTCCCTTATCATGGCACAAAGTTAAATAATTCCTTTAAGTATCTAATGAAAATACTTTGATTAGAAATGTGTGGTTTCCAAATAAAAATGTATATACTAATGAGAACTGATAGTCTTACTACTCACTAATGATGGTCCGATTGAAGAGGATGAAGATGACAGAGACCTCCTTTAAGTTGGACTAAAATAGAGAAATGCCAGTGGTAATAAAACACCAATTCCCAGTTTTTGTGCTTCAGTGACCCCTGGGTAGAACAGCTTTTGGGGAGATATCTTAGAATGTTGAAATGCTTAGCCATCAAATGCAATACAAAACACACACACACACACACACACACACACACACAAACACACATCACAAACATGACCAAGTAGAGATCATATATACTATAGTTTCTTAAGGAGAAAAAAAAAACTGTGCCAACCTTGTCAAACTAATGTAGGAAGATATATATATTTAATAAACACCCTTTTGTATCAGGTGTTGATAACATGCTTATAAATTTAAGTTTGAGCTAAGATTTGGACTACAGAATTTGAAAACAAGGTGAGGAAAGTAATTTTACATTTATGTTTTTACTAAAATATTTCAATCTCACCTCTCTTTCTCTAAAAGAAAAGGAACTCCAAGACTATACCAAATCAGATTGACAAGGAAAGAGAAGAAATATTGCATTAGGTCTTCAGCAAACTGAATTTATTTTTTTTAAATCGCACATCCCTCTCAAGGAATTTGCATTAGCATCAAAGACCCAGTATGATCCTGCAATGAACTCTGTGTTCTCTCCACAAAGGAGCTCATCCATGTATATCTCACCCATTAGTGATCCGGGAAGCAAATTTCAGATGAAATTTTATGAGGTTTGGATTAGGTAAATAGAGCTTGAAAAAATAAGGTAGAAATTCCACAATGAGGAACTTCTCTATAGTTTCCATTCTACTAAGTCAGAAAATGCCTTAAAAAAAAAAAAGATACCTTAAGATGTAACCAAAACTCAAAATAAGAAAACAGTTGCTAGAATTCTTTTGTTTTAAAGGAAAATTATTTAAGATTTGGTTCACTTGGGGACAATGGTTTGTTGCCCATTCCTTTTTTTTTAATCAACCTGTTTTCTAATATCAAAGTACATGTGGGCAAGAGACAGTTTAGAAAAAAAATGCAGAAGCCTGAAGGGTTATTGTCACTGAATTCCCAGGATCTTTAAAGTTGTTAGGCAGCTAACATTCAAGGATCTACCATGTTCTGAACACTTTTGAGGTCCTGTAGGGAGGTATGAAAAAATTGGAGATGTGTCCCTTTGCCTTTGAGGGGAATTCAATCTAATGAAGGAGAAAAGATAAGCAAATCTAAAAAATAACTGAGTACATAAAATTAGGTACATATGCAGCATTAGCTATGTGGAACTATGTAGTTATGGAGCTTTGATGATGAGATGAGAATGACTAGAATCAAGTGGGTTCGATAAAATCGATGACACTATTAGTAAAATCCTATTTCTCCAACAATTCTCCAAATACTTCCCTGGTAACTCCAGGCCCATCGGCTCTCTGGCCAGTCTGCCTGCCACTGACAAATATTCACTAATTGCCCATGGTGTGCAAAACACTTGTTTTATAGTCAATACAGATAGAAGTTTAAATATTTTTAGGGTTAATGAAATTTTGCTTTGTAAAGAGGATCAGTCCAAAAGGCAATAAATTTGTTACAAATGCTGGACACATCACACTAATTTAAATTAAAGTATTGTAGACAGCTTGTAAATGTTGCTGAGGCTGTCCAAAAATCCCAAACTCCCACAGTATGAACTGTATGCCTTCCTCTGACAAGTAAATTCCCGTTCCTAATCCTAAATAATTATCTCCAAAAGACCTGTCATATTTATATAAGAGTGGGGATTCAATTAATTACCCTTCCTTTGTTGGGTAAAAACACTTCTTGATTGACTCAATCAATTAGAACTAGGTATGAACAAGGCTGAACACTTCCTGGAATCAATTAGACATTTCAATTAGCTATAATGGAAATTGGATGTGATTGAATGGGGGTCTTGATTATATACTGAGGAAATTGTATAAAAGCAGGAAAAGTTTGGAGCAGGGAAAGATTCTAAAGGTCTGATAGTATGAAATGGAACATTCACAACTGAGCCAGAGAGAAACTGCATCACAGGGTCAACCAGTGAAAGGAGAAAGAGTCAGTAGAAATGAACTGCAAGAGAGACAGAGAAAGAGACAGATAGACAGACATTGACACAGAGAGACAGAGAGACAGAGAGAATGCATGAGGACCATTAACCCCAGAGGCATCTTGTAGCAAAAGACACAAGCTGTTGTCACCAGTTGTAGCCTTTGCTTCGAGGACTGAGTGAAGTAACAAAAAAAAGTTCTGCTTTTCCCCCAACTTCCCATCTACATGCTAATCTTTTAACGAACACTGTAATAAACTATTATTAATCTTTACTTCTTTACCCAAATGTTTCTGGTAACGTAAATTTTTCCTGAATTTTTCTAAATATAAATATAAATTTAAATTAAAAACTATAGCCCAATCTCTTCTTTAATATTAGGAATTTTTTCCAATTTGGGGCTTGGAGCAATTGTGATTATACTTCTATTTTTTTTATTAATTCAATTTAATATAAACTATTTAAAGCATCAAAAGAGGGAATCACAATGCTTCCAAATTTAATGCAGATAAATTATTGTAACTTGTGACATTTATATCATGTTCTCAATTATATAGTGATAACTTGCTTACAATACTGAAAAAATCCACCAGAATCACTTCCTCATAAGTTTAAGTGACTTACCAAAGCCTAAAAGTACAGTCGTGGCCTTGATTATTTTATATGATTGCAATCATGTGTAAGTATTGCAAAATGTGAGTATTTTAGTCTGATGTCTATTTGACATCGCTGTTATATTTTCCCAAGACTATCAGGTACAAAGTTTGGTCTCCTAGGATTGCCATTAAAGATTCTTACCTATCTCAATATCTTATTACCACCATTCTAATTATACAGAACCAATTAATATAAATTACATTACATTTATTTAGCACTTAAAGTTTTACAAAACTTTTACATGACAACACTGTGAAGTAGGCAGCACAATGTTATTATTCATGACATTCAAGACATGAATTTCCTTTCCCATAGTCACACAGTCAGTGTCAGAGCTACAGTCACATCTGAACCCAGATCATAAGATTATAGGGTTTGATTTATACCTGGAAAGCACCCAAGAAATCATATGGTTTAAATTTTTCTTTTTACAGATAAGGAAATTGAGGAATGAAAATGATAAGTAACTTACTCAAGGTCATAACGTTAGTAACTGACAGGGCTGAGATTAAAGTTCCTATCTTCTGACTCCAAATATAGTACTTTCCATTGCCACACATTGTCTCTCAAGTCTAGCACATCTCATCTCATTTGTCCTACCACAACCAAGACAAGTAGAAAATAACTTGGTCACTTTCAGTGCTTTAAAAAACTTTTTTTGTTGTTTACTGAATATTACCTGTTCAGACCAAAATGAACAATTTTTCCCACATAAGTCAGATATTTTCTTTTTAAAAAGTGTTATTGATGCCTTTTAAAAAATGTCATTATCATGTCCCAGTATACTGTATTTTCTTCCCTCTGAGGATCATCTTAAAGAAATGACAAATACATTGACCATAGCTGATAGTGCTTGCAACATATCACACCCATATCACACCTTTTTGAGAAGCAGAAGGACTTATATGTCCTCATCTGTTTTTCAAGATTAAAGTCGGTTGCTACAATTAATCTGTTTGGTTTTTAGTCTTGTTTACATTTACGTTATTATAGTTGCTGTTAATATTATCCTCCTTGTTCTGCTTTCTTTGATCTGTATAAATTCATATGAAATGTTCACATGGGCTATTTGTGCCTGACCTGTGGTAGAACATCCCAAGCTAGTATTGGTCTGATCAGCCACAATTGGACGCACTCTAACTTGGCTCTAGTGTAGTGATGTCATTTTGGTCTTCTTTCAGAATGAAGGGCAACAACCAATCATCATTTCATATAGATTTAGTAAGATTTTTCTGGATTCTTTACATTATTTATTTCTTATGTTGGAATGAACTGCTTTGGGGAAATAGTGGAGTCCCATATTACTATATCACAATTTTTTCAGTCATTTCCCATTTGAAAAAAAAATAGTTTTCAATTGTGAAGGCTAATCCTATTAGAATTAGTTACAAATGGAACTAAAGTATAGAGGACTCTTGATAAATGAACAGAACATCGTTGGTAGGGGCTGGGGTCATCAGTTGAGTCTAGATGTCTCAGTCCCTCTTAAGGGTATCAGAGAACCCTGGGGGGGGGGGCGTGATAAAATGTAACATATCTGGCCTTAAGTCAGTGGGGGTCCAGGTGACCAGTGTTGCAGATAACCACAATTGTAAAAACTTTTCTTTCCTCCGAAGTACTCTCCTTCTCCCTCTTTGCTACATTTGTGTAATGACACACATAGACCAGAATAGCTGACCATATTTATCACTAAGTCAAAGTAAATAGAAAGATGTAAAATCTTAAGAAATGGGAATAGTCTCTGGAAAGAAGCACATGCCTTCAAGCTAGGAAGCAGAGCAAAGGTGAGTGAAGAAGGGATAAAAAATGGAGGAATGACTCCATGTGGGTA
Source organism: Gymnobelideus leadbeateri (assembly GCA_011680675.1). Lineage (NCBI taxonomy): Eukaryota > Metazoa > Chordata > Mammalia > Diprotodontia > Petauridae > Gymnobelideus > Gymnobelideus leadbeateri. The sequence goes on along the minus strand of WOXC01006611.1, from coordinate 77,705 downwards.
TGTCTTAGGGATCTGCAACAGTAGCATCCTGACACTCCTTAACTGGGATACAAAACACTGACTGAATCCTGGAGTCAAGTACTGAGGATCCCGCAGGCATTGCACCCTCCCCCATCCCACTCCCTGGTGGTTTAGCTGCCCATAATTCCTTAGGATGGGACAGGCTAATTTGTCAGGCATAGTCTGACCTCCATCAGCCACAAGGTCAGAGTAGCGACAGGAGTCCAGGATAGAAACACTGGGTGATTTCTGTCCTGATCAGGAGTTCATCTTCAATGCCCTAGTCTCCGTAGCAATACTGTGGGGCGTTTCATGTGAAATCTCTTTGAAGTCTCAAAATAACTGAAAAAAGAAAAGGAACAGACTCAATTTGTCCTTCTGTAATCCAGATATATATGAAATAAAGGAGCTGTAGGCAAATTTTTTCTTAAAGTGTGTTTCCCACAGCACCTGCCTTAGCAGAATCTAGAACCCAAACTTCTTTCAGAAGAACAAATAAGCATTTGTACTTCACCTCAAGTGATGTCAGGTTTCTTTTATACTTATATTTCTCAGTTTTGGTTCTAGTATCTGATACTCAATTAAAGGGATTTCACAGGACACACAGGATTTATGTAAATCAATGGGCAGTAAATTTGCCCTCAAACAGCCATTGCTGTATCTTTATTCAGAATGGTTATCATTTACATCAGATACTAAAATAAGGAAAACGAAGTGGTGGTGAAGGGGGCAGCCAAGGTCTGGCCCCCATCAGGCCCTGAAAATGAGGCAACTACTGTTGATACACTGAGTGAGGTTCCAATAGCAGAGGAATCAAGTGACTGCCAGAGACAATTCTACTCCCCAGGATTGAGCCCTAGAGTGGAGAGATGGGATGACTATAAAAATTCTGTTTATAAATAAGGCAACGTCTATCTAAAATAGGAGCATTATTTGTTCAGTAACAATTGTCCATGTTTCTGGTCCTGTTGCCTACTGTCGATTGGAATAAGGGCATAGATGGAACATTTCAGATCTCTTTATCCTGTTGTTCCCATTTTATCTTCTATTAGTATTGCTTATACCAATGTGTTTAAATCACTTATACCATTGTGAATTTCTAAGAGGGAAAAAGGAAAGCCTTTATATTTCCTTTCAGTTTAAACCTGAGAACTATGCTTATCTACTTACCCAAAACCAATTTGCAAAACACCACCAACAGAATAAAAAATATTCAGAAAATAAAGTACTGTTAAATGGAAGAAACAAGGAACAAACAAAAATCATTAGCCCTGTCGTAAAATAAGATCTTTGTAAGGAAATCAAACTCACTAAGAGCCGGGGAAATGTGCTTATTAAGCATGACCTCATGGTCTTTCACTTTTTTTAAGTTAAATTTTATTTGATTCCAGAAAGATCTGACTTTTCTGCTTTCCACCTCTTTTCCTCCTTCCCACCTCCTGATTAAGACAGAAAGAAACACAATTCCTGTTATAAACTGATCAAGCCAAATAAATATCTGCATGGCAATGTTATCATAGTAATTTTAAAATTCTCAATCTGCTCTTTCAGTCCATTTCCTCTCTATCAGGAGGTGGGCACCATGTTTCATCATGAGTCCTCTGCCATTGTGGTTGGCTGTGTGTTGATTAGTATTCCTAAATCTTTAAAAAAAATTGTCTTAGCAGTCTTGTTATTGTATAAATTGTTCTGGTTCTGATTATTTCACTCTTCATCAATTCACAAGTTTTGTATTTCTATGAAATCATCCATTTCACCATTTCTTACAGTGGAATAGTATTTATTACCCAATTGACAAATACTGTGGCCAGCACCGTTGGTGGGCTAGCAAGTGGTCAAAATAACAAGATGGGGGTGTAATCAATAGTCTGTTTATAACAGGACCATTTCATACAGAGCCAAAGATACAAGGGGTTCACAGAGTCTATATGACCCCCCAACAGAAGGTCTACATGACCCAGAAGAATGTAGACACCCCAAAAGAATGCAAACAATATACAAGGAACCTCCCTCTATGTGACCCAAAGGAATGCAGACAATGTACAAGGACCCTCCTTTAATCTTGTTTACTATTTGCCCTTGCTTAAGGTTAGTTATTAATTAGGGTAATATCCTATGACCATATCTGGAGGCATAAAGAAGAAAAGATTACATGCCCTCTTGCTTATCTGCCCTGTAACCTTGCAGGCAACTCTATAGGGTAGGGATTCCTTTAGCGGGGCTAAGGGACCCCAAAAGTTCTCTACTTCCAAACAAGTTTATACATCCTCCTGCTTATCTGCCCTGTAACCTTTCAGGTAATAATATAGGGGAGGGAAACATTTCATTAGTGGAGCCAGGGAATCTCCTGAAAGTTCTCTACAGACAAAGACACCAAACAGTTGTCATTGGGGAATTTTCATGAAATGGATTTGAATCTTCATCTCCTGTTTATTCTTCTCTATAATTTGGTGTGACAAAAAAAATTCATAGATCATCCCATTTATGATCCCACAGATCATTCCAATGTGAACTTCTATGTCATATTATCATCATGGGATGCCAAAAGATGATAGCTATAGGTCCATTATTTGTTTATTTAATTATGTCCGATTTTATTCAGCAAACACCCTAGAAATACCCAGGATGGCTGCTAGGACAGGTTCCTAGATCTGCTTTTCTAAAGGAAAACAACTCAAAATGGATTAATAATCTTGCTTTAATCAACCATATTATTTACCTAGTTCAGGGGGAAAAGTCAGCACCCCAAACTTCAGAGTATACAGACAGAAGTTACAAGCAGAAGTTACAAGAAGACAGAGAAACATTTCAAGCAGACAGACCTCCAACTGTCTGACTGTTTCATTCATACCTAGCCACAGTTACCAGAGAGGGAAGCATCAACATCTGGGTTTTCAAAGCTGGGGGGCTCAACAGCTACCCAGAGTCTTGTCTAGTCAAATCACATGACTCTTCTCAAAGTGAACCCCAAAGCAAAGCCTTACATGAGAATTTATATAGCCTTCTCCTGGCTCAGAGAATGTAACAACCCTCTTTACACACTGCCCAATCAAAAAGCATTCCCCAAAACCAAGTCTGTCGTCACAGGCTCCAGGTGCACTTAAGCCTGTCGAAGGGGCTAGGGGCAGGGAAGATCTTAAATTCCTATTCCTATAACATTTATAGATGTGTTTTCACTTTATCTAACATAGGGTAAAGTACCCCTTATATAATGAGATATAGATGTAGCATGGTATTGTTTTTAGCCACATTTTATGGAGTAACTTCAAAAATTCAATTCAACAAGTATTTACTAATTGTCTACTGTATGCTAGCCACTGGGGACACAAATATAAAAACAAAATAGTCCTTAAGGTGCTTGGAACTAACTTTCCTCAGCTATAAAGTGAGGTTTGTTTTGCTGATCTCCAAAATTCTGTTACTAAATATTGTACAGGAAAAAAATAATTGAATAACCTCAGTCATATCCAATCTTTAATTGACATTAGCATGGGATGCAGAAAGAACACACTGGCTTGCACCTAACAAAGACTGGTTCTACTACTTACTAAATGTGTGACCTTTGGGAAGTCACAATCTTTCAGTACCTTAGAGAAGTTTTGACTTGCCCAGGATCAAACAGGTAACCATTGATAGAGTCTGGATTTCAACCAAGTTCTCCTATGTCCACATCTAGAACTCTTTCTAAGGGTGGCTAGATGGCACAGTGAATAGAGCACTGGCCCTGCAGTCAGGAGGACCTGAGTTCAAATTTGACCTCAGACACTTGACACTAGCTGTGTGACCTTGGCCAAGTCACTTAACCCCAATTGCCCTGCCTTCCCCCCTCCACAAAAAAAAAAGCATAACTCTTTCCATTCCAGATCAAACCCATAGACCTCCATGGAATCATGGAACTTCTTCCTTGATGTTGAGTTGTCCTGACTGATGAATGAGTATGAAGTCAATCCACTATACTACATCTTGCTGACCAGAGAGCAAGCTAGAAAATGCTTCAGTTCATCCAGTCATATCTTTGACATACAATAGGTTACCACATCTAGACCCCACTTGTTGGTCCTTTTCATCTTTCTCTGTGAACCCAGATCAAACCAATACTGCCATTCTCCCTAGAAAGAACATCTCTCCTCTATAACCTTACCCGCCATGTTTTTGACTTCTCAGACCAAAACATTTCCTGGCTTCTGGTCCATTATAATTTTGTCTACTCTTATTAAAATGTAAGGTCCTCGAGGGCAGGCACTATCTCACTTTTAGATTTGTGTCTCTAGTTCTTGGCGCATAGTAAATGCTCAATAAATGCTTATGCCTTATTACCTCTATCCTGAATGCCAGTGATGATAGATATACATAATTCTAGATGATTAGAAATTTAAGGCTATTGTATGACTTATATCCTCATGTAGACATGTATCGATTTCCTAGAAATTGATCATTCTTAACTCCTGTGTCTCATATGTGCATATAATAGTACTATCAACTAATAGTTATATCAACTAATGTTAATGTTAATACAATACATAATGCATAATAGTTATATCAACTAATGTTAATGTTAATACAATACATAATACATAATAGTTATATCAACTAATGTTAATGTTAATACAATACATAATACATAATAGTTATATCAACTAATGTTTAAAATCATAATATTTATAGATTGAGAAAACTGGAAAGGACCTTATATATCATTTAGTCCAACATTTTTTATAGATGATAAAAACTGAGGCCCAGAGAGTAGAATTTTTCTATGATCACATAGGGACCAGTATAAAATCCCAATTCCTAAATCCATATTCTGCCTGATAATCCAAATTAATAAAGAATTGCCCTTTCTTACCCCTTCTAGTCACAGATGTCTAAAATAGTACTATCTTATATATATTTTAGTGTAAAATAACAAAGCTATTATCTCAAAACAAAGAAACCCCAAGAAATAAGCTGAAATTGTATCTGAAATTTAATCCTTCTTTGTAGTGAAACCTAGCTATCATAATATAGGACAGACTCTGGAACTCCTACACCCAACTCCCACTGACAAGTTGGACCCCCCCAAAGCTTGGCTACCATGTCTCCTCAGGAATCCAAGATTTGTCCTTATTTGGAGGAGGTGGGGAAAAGGAAGGTGTGTTTTTCTATTTATGAGCTTCCAACCATGATTATCAATCAACATCAATGTCAGAAGGGCCATTTATGTTTAAGGGGCTAAGGTCATGGCAGTAGCTGAGGTAAGTGCAGAATGAGAAGACATCAGTGCCAGATATGGTACAGATCCAGCCCTACCACTGCCACTGCCACCTGCTGCCAGCACCACCAGGACCAACCATATCACCCACAGCCCTGATGATAACTGCCGAGGAACTCATGAGGAACATGATACCTCCACCGAGAATGTGGATGACTTGAACTGGGTTGGGAAGATGCTAAAACAGGAGAAAGGAACTATTTGCCTCCTCATGAGAAGGAAAAAGAAAAGACTCTTTAGATCTGTGGAAATCACAAGATAATGTCGCTGATGGGAGCTGAAGCCTAATGTAGGAAGTGACAAGGTCTGGGTCTAGAACACATACACTGACTTTGCTGATGAAAGACCTAAGCCTGAACTGTTAGCAATTTCAACTCCCAAATGCATAAAATTCCCAGAAGTTTAAGACAAAATTTGAAGAATGCAGGACATGAGATAGAAGAGAAAGAATAGATAGAACAAGAGAAAGAGACCAAAGATAAAGCCAAAGAGAAGCAATAAATCATCTCGGGTACTGTATTCTTTCCTTATTTTTTCCTTTTATTTACTTTGCTTTTGTTCCTTTAAAAAAAACAAGGAACTTTATATCAATTGAATTCCAGTTTTCAGGCTGTTTCTTGATGTCTTCAGCAAATCCACTTCCCAGTCATGAAAATGTAATGTGCTAACTTGTCCATAAAGGAAAGGCTTATTTGTAGCCCATTTCAAAGAATGAATAAAATATTTAAAAGCTGTATCCAAAAAATGGCGTATTTACCAAGATGTTTTCATAAGAACAGTTGGTACAAAATATTCCCCTCCCAAAAGTCTGAGACACTTTCCATTAAGTGCTTGTGTGTGTGTGTGTGTGTGTGTGTGTGTGTGTGTGTGTGTAGTAGTAGTAGTAGTAGTAGTAGTAGTAGTAGTAGTAGTAGTAGTAGTAGTAGTAGTACTTTTACTATATATAGAGGGTCCAGGGTAAATGGGTTTAAATTTAGAAATCACATGCTTCAAAAGGGTAATTCACAGCTCTCGGAAGTCCCTTGTTCTTCTTAGGCATGGTGCAGCTTTTCTGATGGGCTTCTCAGAAAGCCTTGGATCTGCCTTTCGTATTATTCCCAATCTATCCTCAGCTCCCAATACATAACTTGCTGAGAGCTGCTACTGTCCTGAGGATGCTGCTACGGCACCAATCTTCTGGTTCTTCAAAGCTCCCAATTCCTCCAGTGGTCAACGTGGTGAGGGACAGGGAAAGATGAATGGAGAGAAGACCAAGCTGGAGTCTAATGTGCGCCTTCCCTTAACAGTAAGCATTTCTTTCTTGGAGATTTTCCTGGAAGCTTTTAAACAGCTAGCTACTCAAATCCACCAATTTCAAATGAACTTCTCTTTCTACAAGTGTCAGAATATTATCCAATTCCTTAGCCAATCTTAAGATACTTCCTGTTGCAAATAATTGAAATGCTTATTTCACACCTCTGATTTATTTATTCATTTTGCCTATTTGATTGATTGACTCAGTTGGCTCCTCCCCTCACAATAGGATGCTAAAATTGAGCCTAAAAAGGACTTTAAAGATCATCCAGCTAAATTCTTACACTTTACATGATTGCTATAGAAGTAGATTCCATAAAATCTTAATTTGGGCGTATACTCGTTAGCTCAGATGATTAGAACACTCAACAAGAAGTCTATTTTTTAGGTTTGGGTCTGATTTGTGGTCACAGGCTTCCTGTAAATGCATGGTCTTGGTTACAATGTGGACCAGATAAAATTGTAGACAGCTCAGTGAAAATTTATCACCTCTCACTACTGTAAAACAAACTACCCAAATGTCTATGTCCTAATGATGGTGGTACTGGAATTACCTTAGTATGTTATTGTATTTCTTTTTCTTTTTTTTTTGGAGGGAGGAAGGTAGGGCAATTGGGGCTAAGTGATTTGCTCAAGGTCACGCAGCTAGTTTTGTGTTAAGTGTCTGAAGCCGGATTTGAACTCAGATCCTTCTGACTCCAGGGCCGGTGCTCTATTCATTGCACCACCTAGCCACCCCATTATTACATTTCTTAGCATTTGAATTTTTATGTAAAAAATAATATTACCCAAAGAACATGGGAAAGTAGACAACCAAGTAAGTGGCTTTTGACAAGTTAAAATCCAAGTCATCTAATTAACAATATAAGGGCCAAAAGCAGAAACAGCACGTATACATTTGCTCTATTTTCCTCACAGGTGATTCCTTCCATTTCATTGTATTTAATCCTCTGTTCCATGTTGAAAACATTCTGTTTACCTGTGGCAACTCAATTTTCATTGATGTTTTTTAATAAAGGTATTTCTTGACCTTTCTTTCACTCTGATTAAGAATCATAGCATGAGCTCATTGGGTTTAGACAAGTATTGATGGGCAAGAGTATCTTGGGGCTAATAAAGAGTGCTATCCAGTATTTTCAAGTGACACATAAAAACTCCCTCATGAAAGATCCAGGAGACAGAACATAATATAAATGCCATTCTGTTAACGGTGATATTACTGAGTATATATAGCCAGACATTAGTGCTTTCATTAATGGATCTAAACAGGCCCCCAGGAAGGATAGATAAAGTAGTATCAAAGCAACACAGAACATATACAAGGATCTGGAAATAGGAAAAGGTCACCCAGAAACAAAGAGGAACAACTCAGAGTGGAACCCAATGCCTCCATTTTTGGAGGAAGGCACTGGGATTTAATTCAGTTCTTAATTTATCCATTTTCTCTTCATCTGCCTCCAAAATACTACATGAAACTTGTAGAAAGGGAAGGCTATTGCTTGGGTAAAGGATGTATTAAGGAGCTTTCCAGCAAGGTCAGAACAAGGTGTGAAGAAGTTCCTTAATTAATTTGAGGAGATTATAAGGTCTTGGTCATTGGATAACACTACACTGGAGACATCTAGTGATAAGCTTAGAGAATCAATCATGCCCCTTGGGTATATAAAAAGTAAGTGAGCCAGCAGCTGGAGAGTGCGCAGTAATAATGTAAACTGTAGTAAACTTTAATTAGCACATTCTTTTACTGATACTTTGGGGACCCCCCTCATTTTGTCAATCTGTATAAATCTCAATCTCTTACAGCTATCCTTGGTTTCAAAGCAATGGATAAAAAGTACAGGTTTCCTCCTGGTTTATAACTTTTTTTTAAAGAGCTATAGTCTATTACAAAAATCTCTAATATAATTTCCTGTTAGAAATTGTTATGGTACTTTGAACAGTGTGGAAACATAAACTGCATTTTTAAAAACTAGTAATTGTTACAAGAATTTAAAAGAATTTTAAGTAGTTGTGGTAATATATTTTGACCAGACTGAAAGTTTTCCTACTACTACTAATAGTCAACATTATTGTATTGCTTTAAGGTTTGCAAAGCACTTTACAAATCTCACATTATCCTCAAAACAACTATTATTATCCTAACTTTACAGATGTCCTCAACTGAGGCAGAGAGAGGTTAAGTTACTTGCCCAGAGTCACAGAGCTAGTAGGTATCTGAGACTGGATTTGAACTCAGCTCTATTCTGACTCTGGGTCCAGAATGCTTTCACTGTGCCCCTAGCTGCCTCCTACTAGAAGGAATACTTTCAGGATGAACTGGTCATATCATGTGTATAGATTGTGTTTTATTTTTTATTTTGTTAATAAAGTTTCCTTTGAAAACAACAAAATAAAATTTAGCAGTCATATCAATTCAAAGGGGAAAAGCCTATCAAAAGAGAAGAATAAGTTACATACTAAAATTCTGAAATATATCACTTCAAATTTACAACTTTATGTATTTGAGACTATGAAATTCCAATGTCAAATCATACTTTATAGTAGAGCTGTTCTAGCTCCAATGTCTGACTTTAGTATCTCATGTCAATTAAAATACTTCTCTTTCAGAAGACTATGCTTAAGAATGTTAAGTTTGTTATTCCCTTGGGCCCATTCTGACATGTAGCTGTCCCATGGGACAGCAAAAGAAATGTGTCTCAAAACTCAATAGTGTAATAACATTCATCAGTATCCATTCCTTTTGATAAAGTTCATATTCATTTAAGTAGTTTTTAATTATGACATCTGTCAGAATATCAGAAATAAATTGTCTGTTTTTAGTGTCTGGCACAGGGTAAAGTGGGCACACATCTCTTTAATATCTTTGCTTTGCTTTATATCCTCCAATTGACCCCATATTTATATGTGGCCTTGACCTCATATATATTAGAACCTGCATAGTCTGTGTAACAGATAGTGGGCTCCTTCTTATTTTTTCATTTAAAAAGTCTTAGAGGAGAATGACTGATGATACAAATGTTGTCAAATAGTTTCATTCTTAATGAGTGCATCTCTCCAATCTCACCTAGGACAAGGTTATAATCACTTGATTTTCCTCATTTTTTATCTTTATTGTTTTTGGGTTGAAGAAGACTTTTGCAGGCTCCAAGGCAAGAGATGATCTATGAGAACTTTGTAAATTGATATCAGTTTGCTAAATTACATCATGATGTACCTGAAAGTAATGCCCAGGACCGCCAGTTATATGAGGCTCATATCCACGTGGAAGAATATTATTTTCTGGATTGTTTGTGAATCTACCACAGGAATAGTTAAGATTCAGAGTAGTTATGGAATAAGATCCTTGCAGGGAGGAGGGGATTTCTTTCCCCTCTGCTCCCATTGCCAAGGCATCTAGCAGTGAATCACTTTTCCAGGAGACTCTTTTTCCAGTAGTTGGGCCATCAATTCACAAACTTAAGGAAATCTAAGCCAGAAGCCAGAAGTAGAAGAGGAACCTAGCCCCTGAGAGGAGATAAGTCTTTGTGGGAAAGGGGATTTCATCCTCCTCCCCACCCCTATTCCATTAGCCATGTTGCTCCGAAGCACAGCTACTCATTTAAAGGAGATACTGCTAAAATAGGAGAGATTTAGCAGGGGGCAGAGATATGTTCCAGACTCTCGTATATTCAGAAAGGCAACAAAGAAGCAACTTCAAAAAGGAAGACAGTTGAAAAGAGAGAGCTTTGGACTCAAGCGAGCTTGTCCTGGCAAATAGAAAGTCAAGCTGGAGAAAGATCACCAGTCGAGTAACCTGCCCAGCAGAGATGCTACACTTAGGGGAGAGGATTATAAGGACTGTGAGGAGGGAAAGGATTTCCAAGACATCAAGTACCAGAGAAGGGATTAGCCTTGGTCAAAGCATGCCCTACCTGTGTTGTTGAGTCAGTTTTTCAGTTATGCTTGACTCTTTATGACCCTATTTTGGATTTTCTTGGCAGAGTTACTGGAGTGGTTTGACATTTTCTTCTCCAGATCATTTGAGAGATGAGGAAATTGAGACAAACAGGGTAAAGTGACTTTCCTAGGGTCACACAGCTAGGAAGTGTCTGAGGTCAGATTTGAACCCATGAAGATGAATTCTCCTGATTCCAGACCCAGTGCTCTACCCACTCTGACACATCACTACGTCCTACTTGTGTGACTTCCTTGTATTCTGTTTGTGCCTGCTATTTTGTGTATTTGTTGGAAAGTGGGGCCAAGAATTATGAAAGGCATTTTGTAGATATTGTTCTTACTAGACCAGATTAGTATATGCTTTTACTAACAGCTGATTATTTCATTTCAATGGTTATTAATAGGAAGCATACTATTCAAGGCAGTAGAGAGAGCATTGGGTCTGGAGTCAAGAAGACCTCAATTCAAATCTAGCCTCAGATGCTTACTACCTGTATGACCCTAGGCAAGTCACTTAACCTCCTTTTGCCTTAATCCACAGGAGAAGGAAATGGCAAACCACTCCAGTATGTTTGCCAAGAAAACCACAGGGACAGCATTAGCATGTCCACGGGATCACAAAGCATTGGACATGACTGAACAACACCACTTTTTGAGGCTGGTGAGCAGGCACCCCTAGAAAATGGGATAGCAGCTACCCTCTGGAAACACAACCCAGTACCTTACAGGCTACTCTACACTTGAAATAAGTTGCATTGGACCAATTTTGGATCAATTTTCTTTACTTGTGCAGTAATAAATTCAATGTGTTTCCCTAAGCTTTTCCTTTGTATCCTCAGTGCTTAACTCAGTTCTTGCATATGTTAGGTGCTTTAAAATGTTTATTGAATTTAACTGAATTTGGAAGACAGTAGGATAAAGGAGGAAAAAGTATTTGGGAGAGAAAGAGAATTCCAAGTGTTGGAAGTATATTATGTCTCATTGTACTCAGAGGATCTTATCATTATTTGGAAGGAACCTCAGGACAACTAGCCCAACCTCTCTCTCATCAGGAATCATTTCTGCATCTCTGACAAGTAGTAATCCAGCCTTCATAAGAAGACAAGAAATAGAAACTTCTTTGTAATTTGGGGTACTTCTTCTTTTGGATAGTTCTAATGATTTGGAAATTTGTCTTCACATTTAACTGAAATCAGTTCCTTGGTAACTCTCTCTCTCTCTCTCTCTCTCTCTCTCTCTCTCTCTCTCTCTCTCTCTCTCTCTCTCTCTCTCCCCCAACCTCCCTTTGCCTTCTTTCTGTCTCTATCTCTCCCCCCCATTTTCTCTATCTGTCTGTTTCTCTCTCTGTCTTTCTCTCTGTGTGTCTCTGTTTCTGTCTGTCTTTGTCTCTCTGTCTCTATCTCTCTGTCTGTCTCTCCATACCTCACCTTCACCCTCCTCCCCAGTTATGACCTCTGGGACTAAGCAAAATAAAGTAAGATCCCTCTTTCATTTTCTTTGTCAATTAGCAAGTATGTGCTGGACACTATGAAGGCTATAAAGAAGCTTAAGAATTTGTCTATCTGCCTTTTAGGGAGAGACTGGTTGATGGCTATAAACTTTTTAGAAGGGATATTAAAAAAAACCAAAACAGAAAAAAATGAAAAAACACACAAACATTTTTAAAAGTAGCAAATACCTGACTAAGATGTAGCACTCTATTATAGACAAAGGAATCAGCAAAAATGTTGCCTTGCCTCTAAAAAGTCCCTTAACTCTCAGGTAGCTACCTAAGACTATAAATGACAGAGGCAGTGCTTGTGAAAGGAGTTACCATAATGGGACCAAATACCCGACCATTGAAATAAAAGGCACAACTAAAACGTGTTTTAAAAAAATGCTTCGGGGGTGGCTAGGTGGCACAGTGAATAGAGCACTGGCTCTGGAGTCAGGAGGACCTGAGTTCAAATCCAGCCTCAGACACTTAACACAAAAACTAGCTGTGTGACCTTGGGCAAGTTACTTAACCCCAATTGCCCTAAAGGGGCAGCTAGGTGGCGCAGTGAATAAGAGCACCGGCCTCGGAGTTGGGATGACCCGAGATCAGATCCGGCCTCAGAAAGTGAGCCCCCACGCATCAATAATGACTAGCCCTGTAACCTTGAGCAAGTTACTTAACCCCAATTGCTTAAAAAAAAAAAAAAGAAATATTAGGGCTCGTTAGAACAAGTTATACATACACACATTTAAATATTCATATATTTTTTCAGTTATTAATACTAGGAGAAAAAGCTTCTCTGAAAGCACCAAAATCAAACACTTACTTGACAACATAGAGACTTCTGCCCAAATAATTTCCAAATGGAATAGGGCAAAGCAGAGAGTAGAGGTATGATACTTTGTCCTATTAAGTAAAGACCAGACTAATTTATTTTCTTCATACTACTTAAAAGGCTTCTTCCTTAGTTTTTAGCACTGGTATTAGCAAAGAAATCACCTTTCTTCTATTGTTTGTGAAGAATAATAGCAGCTTAAATGTATATCCAATTATATGGCTAAGTGTTATAAAACATTTTCATATGTAATTCATGGCCCAGTATTTCTTCCTTCCCAAATAATCTGGATGCACATAGACTAATTTTGAGTCTGGGGGCTGACCCCAAGGAGATAATTGTCTCTTTGGCTCATTGCCCCTATTCAAAGTTACTCCAGGAAAATCTCCTAATATATTTCAGTATAGCTCATATTTAGATTATCCCCAAATGTGAATAAAAGAGATCCCTAGTTCCCATTCAGGCACTCAGGTTAACAAATGTATAATATATACAGAATAGCTTTTATTTCACCTCACTGAAAATGAAGACACTTCAAAGATTCTTAAGAGGCTATAAACAGATACAGGAAACACATAGAGAACTCAAATAACACTTCAGTTAATTCTCTCCCACCAGAGAATTGGTCAACTATACTTTCCAGGGTCCTATGTTGTCCTCCCAAAACTCATAGGATCATTCTATGGTTTAGACTCCTCCCAGAAAATAAATATACTTTTGTGAGATATTGAGGAAGCAACTCCCTTCTCATTGGACCTATACTGTCAAAGAAACTCACTGGCATTGCTCTCCAAGTAGAACGGGAATTATCCTCCTTTGGATTTATTTCATAAATAGTGTTTAATTCTACTGGACAATTTATTCTATAAATTTATTCCTGTATTTTAGATAACAGATTCATGCAAAGTTGAGTCCAATATATTTTTCACAGTGTGATTCAATACATACATTTTAAAGTGTAATCAAGACAATAAATCTTATCTGGTGATTTGTGTACTTAGATTTTATCTTGAAAATTTTAGAAAGCCAGGACTACCATGTAGTGGAAACTATAAGAATAAGAAGGGGAGCAGAGAGAAAGAAAACTCTAAAAAGTATCACAACAAAATAGAAAAGCCAGTAACAGAAACACAATCATTTGAATAGACCATGGCAAAAAGCTTCAGATTTCTAGTGGGAAAGTCACCAAATTAATTATTCATATATTTGATAAGCAATTTCTTCATGTTTAGTTTTATTCCAAATCCCATTTCATGTCACTTTTTAAAAGTTAAACTCTAAATGACAAATGGTTGGATTTTCTATATAGAGGGATGCAATTCATAAATCTATAGAATATATGTAGCTTTTAAATTAATCTGAGACTTTAAAGCCTAATATTAATTTTCTATTAATCATATTGTAGCAAACCAATCTTTTTTTTTTTTTTTTTTTTTTTTTTTTGCTTTTTGGAGAGCAATTGGGGTTAAGTAACTTGCCCAAGGTCACATGGCTAGGTTTTTGTTTGTGTGTGTTAAGTGTCTGAGGCCGGATCTGAACTCAGGTCTTTCTGACTCCAGGGCCAGCGCTCTATTCACTGTGCCACCAAGCCACCCCTACCAATCATTATTCTTAAGCATAAAGCCACTTCTGCATCCCATATAACTCTTGCCAGGCGCTTTTCCCAAATTCTTCTCATCTCCCCCTGAAATTATTTGGAAAACCTTTTCACAGATACAATTACTAATGAAGGTCTAGACAGTCATTCTCTGAGAAAGAACTTGTGCTTTGGTTACACAAGGGCCCCAAAGATTCCCTGCTAAGTTTGAAATAAGGAAATAACATTTTAGGGAAAAGGGAACACTGAGTATTTCTACAATGTTTTAAAAGCTATACTTCACATAGGTATAATTTAAGAATCTAGATTATCAAAGTTAAAAACACATTTTTTTCTTCAAAGATAGGGCATTAGCTTTTAAAAGCTTGTTATAAATTTAAAGGACTTTTTGTTTTCTACAGTGTCTATCACATTGTTGGAAAGAATTGCATTTTCAAATATTATGGACTCAGCTTCATCTAACACCGACTGTAAAATTTCCAATTTTGAAGATATAATTATATATATATATATATATATCAAGATATAACTTGAACTTTAAAATCATTCTAAGAAACCTGCAGTTTTGCAGTTTTACAGAAAAAAAAAACTTGTTCAAACATATTTGAACATCACAATGTAGAGACAAAATACAATAATATTTTCTCCAGCAATAAAATATGTATTAATCATATTTGGGAAAGGTTAGCTCAAAGGAAAATCATTGTTTCAGAAAAATGGGGAAGGGGAGTAAATGAGACAACTTGTTTCTGATTAATCACTTGAACATAGCAAAATTATTGGAGCTTGTTTTGAGAGATTTCTGTTTTGTTCTCTTTGATCATATCTAAAAACACTACGTGTTTCTAGCCTAAATAACAAATGCTCTCCCTTATTGTAAATATGAAAAGGAAAATATAATAAAGAAATAAATATATATCCTTCATTTATGAGGAATTAGAAAAATTTCTTTATTTCCTAATTTCCTCATCTCTCATAGACAAATGTAAGAAATAAGCATATTAGACTGAGTCCAAATATTCAGCGGACTCTTCTCCCCATGCACACTAAATTCATTATGAAGCTCTGAATATACGAAATCATTAAATATTATACTCATTTTGTAAACCTGACTTTAACTCTTTTAATTTGTTTGGGGCCATTTTCTCATCATGGAACAGATACAGATGGCAACTATGTGGTACGCTGGAAAGAGCAAAGAAGTTGAGCTCAGGAAGATGTGAATTTACACCCTGCCTCAGATATTCATTAGCTGAGTGACCCTGGAAAAAACACTTAATTTCTCAGCCTCAGTTTCCTCATCTGTAACATGTGGATAATAATAGCATTCTTTACAGGACAATTGTGAGAATCAAATGAGATTAAATGTGAAGTGAAATTTTAAATGCCATATAAATGGCAGCAATTATTAGTTATTACCACCAGCAGTAATTCTTGTTTCCTCTTTATTTTTCAAAAGAATAATATACCAGAATAACAAGAGAATAAAGAGTTCCCCAAATTTCTCTCTGAATTCTTCTATTTTCTACTTTTTTTCACTGAAATTCAGACAGAAAAAAAGATTAACAGTTGTTCTCATAGAGCTTAAAAAAAACCACCCTAGATATTTGGAAAGCTTAAAATACCTTCTTACTAAAAAAACTTTCATTGCTTCTAAAATTAGTCTCTGCTAAGTTAAGAGATGTTTATAAAGCCATATCAGTACAAGCAAACAGGAGGTCACAGATATGTACAGATAAAGGAAACCCTTTTAATCCAGTTGATCTGGTTTTGATAAGAAAGATTTTTGATCAGATAAAGTTCTAATTAGTTTAAATACATACAGATATAGATCAAATAAAAGCACTTTCCCAATTTCTCCCATGTACACATTCAGAAGACAAAAAAAAACATTTTCTCAGTTTCGCCTATTCAGCAAAAACAAACCAAGATTTAAATCTAGGTGTGTTTTTTTCCCCCCTTAAGTGCACTATCAGTTTAACTAGCAGCTAAATCTTGAGAGAATAATAAATCACACAGATACTGGAGTTCTCTTACTAGAATTTATTTAAACAGTCATATCCCTTTCACGGAAACACATAGAGAAGACAGTGAGGGCTCATGGCCACATTACTGGAGATTGGGGGTGGTGTGATGAAGAGATATCTATCCCATCTATAGTCAGGAAGGCATAGCAGAGCTGGGTAGGGGGTTCATGGGGGAAGGGGGGACTGACAGAAGATCAAAAAGCCAGACACATGATAGAGGGAGGAACAGATAAATGACAAACCTATTCTTCCTGGAAAGCCTGCAACCTCTCTAGAAGAAACACACACAATCTCTCTGGGGACAGATAGACACTTAAACAGACCAACCCTCCTACAACAGTTAATGGATATAATAAAACAGATTCTCTCTTATGGGCAAACTCTTGCCAACACACCACACACACACACACACACACACACACACACACACACACACACACTGCACAACAGAATAAGACATAGAGTCAAACAATCTTGGAACAGAAACATTAACAAGAATAAAGGGTTTGGTTTTTTTTATGGACAAAAGAAAAAGAGACACACACACACACACACACACACACACACACACACACACAAACAGGAGAAATCCCAACATCAGTGAAGTTGTAGTCCAAGGACAACGGCCTTCCCAAGCCCCCTAAGAGAGACTTTATAAGATTCTCTCTCACCTCAAACATGACCCCAGGAGTCAGGGAAGAGAACAAGTAGTGGGCAGCAGTTTCTCCTCATCTCTCCCTGTTTATGATAACCCACTTCAGACCAGAACTGTCATGAAAAGAAAATCCACCTTATTACAGCTTGTAATATATCAGTAAAAGATTTTATTCAGTATAGTTTTACAAGCCAAGGCAGGGAAAAGTACCTCTTGGAACACAAAAAAGGGTGTCTCTATAGGACAAATAGGTTTCTTAATATAAGCCTGTAATGGAAATGCAGATTTAAAGATCTTCCCTGCCCCTAGCTTAAGTGCACCTGGAGCCTGTGGTGGGAGGCTTGTTTTTCAGGAAAGCCCACACCTTGATACTTTGTGATTGGGCAGTGGGTCAAGGAGGTTGTTACATTCTCTGAGCCAAGAGAAGGCCATATAAGCCCTGAGGAGAGGCTTTGCTTTGGGGCTCACTTTGAGAAGTGTTGTGTGATTTGACCAGATGAGACTCTGGGAAGCCGTTGTTGAGAGCCCCCCGGCTTTGAAAACCCAGATGTTGATGCTTCCCTCTCTGGTAACTGTGATTTGGTATTGATATGTAATGTTTGGACAGTTTGGAAGCCTGTCTGTTTGATCTGTAAGTTCTGTAACTCTGAAGTTCGGGGCGCTGACCTTTTTCCCCTGAACTAGGTAATGTATGTTTGTTTGATTAAAGTAAGCTTGTTAACCCATTTTGAGTTGCTTTCCTTTTGAAAAGCAGATCTAAGAACCTGTGTTGGCAGCTACCCTGGGGATATTGGGGTGCTTGCTGCTACAAAGCCATTCTCCAGAGGCAGAGTGCTTAGATTATAGAGAAAACACATAGACATGCTGGTTTCACAACTGGTGAGTCACTGATCTAGGAGGAAGTTTGCTATTTTCAGGAGAGGACAGACAGGAACATTCTAGTTTGTTGGTCTGTGTTTGATTTCAGGGGTTCAAGACAGGGTAGACTGAATTTTGGGTTTCCTTGAGCAGGAATTCAAGAAGATAAAACAATTCAAGCAAGAGCTCAAGAAAGGTAAAAGAAGAAAAAAACCCTAAGAATTAGATGTGATTGCCCATTTACACCAGAAGGAAGACATCTTGAAGTCATCATGTGAGAAGAGGAAAATGCAGCACTCCTCCCTTTGCTATTTCAAGGAGAGCTTGAATTCCTCTTAGATATCTAACTAAAAAAATTCAAAAGAATATGTAACAGAAGGCTGGTCAACGAGCCCACTTCACATAAGCATGTACAGAGGGCTGCTAATGCTAAGTGAAAATAGCGTTTGGAGCCTGCTTCAATGCTGAAATGGAAAGCTTTGGAGAAATTTTGGCACATGTGCAGGTATTTTCTAACTGGTTCTGACCTGTTAATGATATGTTGGATAGCTCCTCTTTGGTCATAGCTGTGGAACTACAACTGGGGGTACTATCACAAAGTCTTTATTCAGACAGGGTCTCTATCTCTTAGCCTTTTTGCATGTTAACAACCAAACCAAGCAGGAAGAAAAAGTAAGAGGAATTCCATTCAAAATAACCACAGGTTGTATGAAATGTTTGGGAATCTACCTATCAAATTAGGTAGGAATATTTACAATATACAATGCAACATATAATATACAGAAATCATATGAATACAAGTACAAAACTTTTAACAGAAATAAAAATAAATAAAGAGATCTTAATTACGCATGATTGGGCTACGCCAGTAGAAAAAAATGACAATACTACATACATTCATTTGTTTATTCAGTGGTATACCAATTAAACTATCAAATGCTTACTTTACAGAACTGGAAAAAATAATAGCAAAATTAGTCTGGAGGAAGAAAAGGTCAAGAGTGTCAAGAAAGACAAATGTTGTAGGGGATGTGGGAGAATTGGAACACAAATGGATTGTTGGTGGAGTTGTGAACTAATCTAACCATTCTGGAGAGCAATTTGGAACTGTTCCCAAAGGGCTACAAAATTGTGCATATCCTTTGACCCAGCAATAGCGGTACTAGGTCTATGCCCCAAAGAGATTATAATAATGAAAAAAAGAAAGAAAAGGACCTTTATGTAAAAAAAAAAAAATTTATAGCAGTCCTTTTGGTGATGGAAGAGAATCAGAAATTAAGATGATGCCTATCAATTGGGTAATGGTTAAACAAGCTTTGATACATGATTTTGATGGAATACTATTACGTTATAAGAAATAAGCAGGATACTTTCAGAAAAACCTATCCATACTCCAGAAGAAAAAAAAAATCAAAACTCATTGAGTCTGAAAGCACATTAAAGCATCCTTTTTTTTACTTTATTGCTTTCATGGGGTTTTTTCTGTATTATTTCCCATAATATGACTAATATGTAAATAAACAAACATAATACAATAAAGTTCAATAAACACAAAGATCTCCATTACTATTAGTAAGGATTCACTATTCAAAAACTTCTTGGAAAACTGGAAAGCATTCTGTCAGTCATCAAACTCATATTAAACACACTGTGCTAAACCTTAGAAATAAAAAAGAAAGACAAAAACACTATCCCAGGGGCAGCATAATGAACAGAGCACCAGCCCTGGAGTCAGAAAGACCTGAGTTCAAATCAGACCTCAGACATTTAACACTTACTAGCTGTGTTACCTTGGACAAGTCACTTAACCACAACTGCCTTGCCTTCTCCCCTCAAAAAAGACCAAAAAAAGAAATTTAAAAAACACTATCCCTTGGGGGTGGCTAGGTGGCGCAGTGACTAGAGTGCCAGCCCTGGAGTCAAAAGGACCTGAGCTCAGATCCGGCCTCAGACACTTACTTAACAAACACAAACAAAAACCTAGCCGTGTGACCTTGGGCTAGTTACTTAACCCCAATTGCCCTCCAAAAAAAAAAAAGCAAAAAAAAAAACCCCACTATCCCTGACCTCAAGAAGATTAACTTGCAATGGGGGAGGCTGTATGTAAGTAACAATATATGCACATCGTTATATAGATGTGTGTACATCTATACATATAGATGTACACACATCTATATATAGTGAGGATATATCCACAGTAGAGGGAAGCTGATCTCAGAAGGGAAAGCATTGGCGTCTGGCAGAACCAGAGAAGTCCTCCTTCAGAAGGGAGAGTCTGAACTGAGTCTTGAAGAAAGTCAAGGCAGAAGTAAGGGGGCAGAGCATGTGCAAGGAAGAGCATGGAGGCCAGTAAAGCTGGATCAACGCATGCACGGCAACTCTGTGAGTGAAGATAAGGGGACATGACAACTCTGTGAGCGAAGATAAGGGGACATATATAAGAGGTATTGTGAAGGTGGAAATGACGAGATTTGACAACAGATATATGGAGTGAATGAGGGTGAAGGGGTAACACTGGGTTACAAGTCTAGTGACTGGGAGGATGCTGGTACTTTGCACCCAAGGAAATTTGGAAAAAGCAAAGGTTTTAGGGAAAAGATAGTGAGTTGTTTTGAACATGTTGAATATAAGATTCTTATAGTTAGTACAAGCTGTCCAAAAGGCAGTGGGTGATATGAAACTGTAGTTCAAGGGAGAAAACAGGGTTTCATACATAGCTCTAAGAATCACCTATGTAGAGATGATCATCAAACCCATGGGAGTTTATGAGAATACCAAAGGAGATAGTTTAGATGAAAAAAGAAGATAGCCTAAGACAGAGAATTCAGGACATCCATGGTTAGCGGGTGCAATATGCTAGAACATATCATGAAATAAATAGCTAGAATATAATAGATAAAAGTGAAATAAATATCTAGAAGAAGAAGGGATGATTAGCAAGTTTCAGGATCGTCTAAACGGGAAGAGGGTGTTCTAGACTACAGCTAGGTCTTGTTTAGTGTGAACATTGATTCCACACTATTAGAAGTTGTAATTGTGTAAAATATAATTTATTCCAACCCAATGCTAATATACAATACTAATTCAAATAACCCAATTTCATAGATTCATTATTCACATCAATGTAACTATTTCCTATTTTCCTAGGGCTACTGTTAAGTTACATCCAGCTTATTGAGATTTTAGCCAAGCATTTTAAAGAGTTTTTCATGTCATACATATAGAAAAGAAAGTGAGATTGTTTGACAATAATATAATTAGTTGGACTAAAAACTGGTCGAATGGACAGACTAAAGAATGATTAATAATTTGATGTCAATTTGGAAACTAGTTTCCAGTGCTCCAGAGATTTATTCTTGGTCCTGTACTTGAGATAAATTTATATGAAGACCAGTTAAAAGAATTGGGTCTATTTAACCAAAAGCATCAGCTTGCTTGGTAATTTCTCACCTGGAGAAGCTCAAGAGTTTGCTTCTGGGAGGGTTATGATGACATGTAAGAACTTTGGAGACACTGTGCAGTATGCATAGAGATGGGGTGACTGGTTCTGGCCAGCCAATGACATGGCAAGTGAAAGGCCCTTTAATTGGTTGTGGAGCCATGCAACTAAGCCTGGCTTCTGCTATGGCTCTTTAACTTCTTATCTTCAGTTTCACACTGGCTTTGCCCCCAGTATCCAGAGAGAGAGAGCCTGCTGTAAGGGGGAGGCATGTGACCCTGAGAAAGGGCCCTCAAACGTTGGTCTCTACATTTGTTCTCTCTTATTTTAGATGCAGGGATTGGAGACTCCAACCTTGCTGTTACTGCACTTCTGCCCCAACATTCCAGGCTAGATTCTGCAACCAACCCAGTACTGATGCTTCAAGAAGTGAGTAACAGCCTTTGGGAGTGACCTTTGGGGCTCCACCCCAGCTGTAGGTGAGGCAAAGATATCTGACAACATGCTGCCTTTCTATGTGAATTTGTGAAACCATGTCTCTGGAGGAATTCTCCCACAGAGTACAAGGTGGTGTGGGGAGAGTATGCACCTGAACTAATGGGAGGAAATGTTTATACATTTGTTCTTATGATAACTTGGAAGTAATTATCCTTTTTTTCATTGTTGTTTGGTCATTCTTCAGTTGTGTCTGACTTTGTGACCCCATTTGGAGTTTTCTTGGCAAAGATACTAGAGTGGTTTTTCCGTTTTCTTTCCCAGTTCATTTTACAGATGAGAAAACATTTTACAGATGAAGCAAACAGCATTAAGTGACTTGTCCAGGATCACACAGTTAATTAGGCTGGATTTGAACTCAGGAAAATGAGTCTTCCTGGATCCAGGCCCAGCACTCTATTTATTGAACCATGTAGTTGTCCAAAAACATCCTTTTATAAAAACTAACTGATGTTAAGTAGTTAAATGAAACTAGGGCACTAGTCACTGGCTCCTAATAATGAGGGGAACACTGATAGTAAAGATTCAACTCTAGGTTGAATCTAGAGGCAAAGTGTATAAGAGCGCTAGACTTGGAAGCAAGAAAACCTGAGTTCAAATTCAACATTACAAAATTACTTAGCTGTGTTACCCTACGTAAGTCAATTAACCTCTCTTGGACTCAGTTTCTGCATCTATAAAATGGGCATAGTAATAACACCTATCTCACAGGGTTGTTGTGAGTGTCAGGTGAAATAACATATGTATACTGTTTTGCATATCTTACAGCATAATAGAAATGCTAGCTAGTGTTCTTAAAGGGTAAATAGTAGAAAAGAAAGGTACCCTAGAACCCTGAAGAGACAGATGTAGCATCCTGACTCTAAGAGAATGAGCCAAACATAATTGCTAGAGGTAAGGTCTCTAATGAGACCCCATACAAATGATAAAATTGGCCTTCACATTTGTGGAGACCCCTGGAGAGATTCTCTACTCAGGACTTTCCTTTTTGTATACCCTAGTTTGTAGGATCCTAGAGAAAATTGCTCTCCAAACTAGGCCATAATTGGATAGTTAGTTCTTCCTGTGTGTGTTCCCTCATGCATCAACGACATTTGAGATAATTTTGCAAGGTTTTGTATTTGTTGAGTTCAATCTGATGACTGGTTAGATTCTGATACCTGCTGAATCTTATATAAGTATTGATATCAAGTAATACGAAGTATGGAGTTTGCATCATTAAAATGGTAGTTGAGAAATGTTAATATTTTCTTTTTGCATTCAAAAAAATATGGACTACATGCTTCCTTGTGACATCCTTGTGCCTGACAAGTCTATAGGATAAGGTTTGCCTGTGTGCCTAGAAACCCCACATAATCAACCCTTAGTACTCAATTCCCTTTCTTGAGAGCCTCACCCATCTTCTGGACTTAATTAACATTGTTTTGCTTTTTTTTTTTCCTGTAACTGAGCCTTTTTGCCCTGTTCTGTAAGTTTGGAATCCTAGTACTGTTTTCCTTGCAACGGTAGGGATCTATTGGAAGAAATTTGTGATGTCCTTTAGAATAAGGTCCCAGAGGAAATTTATCTGGAATTTTAATGGTCCAGGGGACCTAAAGGGATCCTATGACTTATGGTCCTAGAATTCCAAGAGAAATTTTAGTGTGCTCTACGTAGGAAGAAATTCTTAGAAACTTTTGTCAAGACTCCACTGCCATATGTACTGAGGAAATTATGGTAGAGTTTTCAACTAGGACAACTGGTTGTCCAGATGATGTGGGTAAGAACCTGGGCCTGGGGAGTGAGAGCCTGTGACTCAGCAGATGATGTGGGGAATGACTTGTGGGCACTTTTGGAGGCCCTGATCCTGCTGTGGAGAGTCCCGTGTGCTCTAGGAGTGTGAGAAGTGGCCTCTGAGAGAATTCATTTCCTTTTTCTTTTTCCTTTCCTTTGGAGTTACTCAGTGATTGAACCTGCTCTGTGAATGTGGTCCAGAGAAGTGGGGTGAGGGTAGTGGGAAAGGGAGAAGGGGACACGATCCAACTTCCTCAGACATAGAACTAATCTGTATTCACAAACTGTCAGCTTGATCTCTGTACTGAGAGAAGAGAATGACTTCTGGTTGGACCCAGGTCCCAATTCCCTTTGGAAAGAGCTCTGCTTAGTCTGAGTAGAGACTAGGCAGGTTTCCTTCTAAAATAGGAAACCAGTTTTCTTTGTCTTTGGTTTACCTTTGGGTTGAGGAAGGTCATTCAAATGAGCAATAATACTTGGCAAACTTTGTGAAATGTTCCTTGCTTGTTGAATCTGCCTAACTTCCTTTTGGGGGATAACTGTCATTTTTCACCTATACATGAGAGACTGTATAAAGTTGTGTCAAATCAACCATTTTAAGACTCTTTTCAGCATGGCAGTGTGGAAGCAAGGGAAAAGACAATGTATATGCTTTCCTGAGACACCAAAGGATTGTTCTAGACTCTTCTGCATTAATATAAGAATAATTTTGCTTGAGAACAGGACAAGACAATTGTGTTGCTTAAAAGTTGTTATTCTGTTTTTATGAAAGACTGACTGCCCACCAGGACATTCTTAACATTAATAGATCCAAGCCCTAGATGATCATAGGCTTTGCTTGGTAAACAGGGGAATAAGATGAAAGGAGGTACAGGAATGGGCTGTGGCATTGGACAGGTCTAATGATGGACACTAAACACATATAATGTAGTTCAGAAACTTGTTTTTCACAATCCTAATTTCACCCCATCTCTCTGAGAACAAGGTCACTCCTTTAGATAGGGCATGTAAATAATCCTGTTAAAGCGGTTTCTTAAAGTGTAAGGTCTGTTGTACTTATCAAATAAATGAAACAAAGTCATTTAGATTGTGATTAGTGAATATGTGTATCTGGGGGTTTGGTGACTATAGGCTTACCATGAAAGAGATTTATAGTCATGCAATGATGGCACATCTCCTGGGAGGGACTGGCTTCTAATTCAACTGAATTTGTTCCTTGGTGAGTTAGATGTGGCCAGATGAAGCTGGAAGTCTGTACCAACAACCAGAAAACTGAGACATGGAAGTGCGAGTGCTGCTGAATTCTAATTCACACTAGGTCCCAAGTTCTATTTCATTGCCATCAATGGCCTGAGACTCTGAGTTGCTTTGTCTGGCAGTTCTAGGGCTCAGGCAGTTTTAGAACCTTTTTTGTGCAGGTAAAAAGGCACGCCCCACACAGTCCCCAGAGCTGCTCCACTAACTTTTCTTCTAGGATTAGACACAGACACAGCAATGCTGGAATCAGAGCCTTAGCTGGAATTCAGGAAGGTTGGCATCTCTCTGACTCAGTAGTCTGATTGCCTATAGGACTCTCTGACATCCTCTCACCACAGCTAACTCATCACATGGCTCTGGGTCAGGAAAACAGGCAGTCAGACCCCACAAGGAGCTATACGACCTTGCAGGTGGGACTGCAGAGCACATTACAACCTTCTACTTAATAACCATGTGTGAAACATCAAATGCGAAGTGCCATCAGCATAAAACATGTTTTACAGCATAATGAGCTGATTCCATTATCCATTATTAAAAAAATAAACCACTTAACTATGCACATGATGTGATTTTAAAAGTATTTACGGTCTGCAGTGAGAATTTAATAATAACACAAATATATAAGAGATCTTTTGAATTCTTGTGTCTATTATGAGTTCTTTGAATGAATCTTATGCATCATAATTTTATGAAGTTATGTTCAAGATTCCTATAGTAATATTCTACAGATGGACCAGGTCCCTGCTATTGTACCAAATAGCCACAAAACTGAAGATTAAAGAAAGAGAGGATGGGGTAGCTAATTGTTGTGGAAAGGATAACAGATTTGGAGTTGGATGTCCTAGGTTTGAATCCTGCTTCTTCTAAGCGTGTTCCTGACTAATATGAGGACTTCTAGGTCCAAGATGGTGGGGTAAAGAAGGTACCTTTTTAAGCCCTCCCAAATTCTCTTCCTAACAACTAGAAAACCACCTCAAAATTGATCCAGGAGCAGGGAAGGAACTTAGAGCTGAGCAAGAAAAGTCTGTCTCACTGGGGTGGGATGGGAGCAAGGTCTAAGACTAGCAGAAGTAGCCAACCTCACAAGAGGGATACTGCAGCAAGGCTCCTGGGGCAAAGCCACCAGCAAGGCCCCACCCTCCGGCAAACTAACATCCCCCTAGGTTAGTGAGTAGCACAGCAAGGACCCACCCCAATGACCCCACCCCCAACACAAGTCACTAGTAAGGCCTTGCCTCCATTGCTGACCAGTAGTGAAGCCCTGCTGCAGGGTGGGCCTCTAACAGCAAGATCTCATCCCTGAGGCCTGTCAGCAAACACACACTGTTTTCATATCAACCCAGCAACTAGCCCCACCCCTGGGCAGATCAGCAACAAGATTTCTCTTCTAGAGCCTGCTAGCAGAGAGGCTTTGTTTCCGTAGCAACTGATCAATAGGGCTCCACCCATGGGGCAGGCCAGTAGCTAAACCACACACCCAAGAAAGACCAATGGGGAAACCCATCCCTAGTACAAGCTAGAAAGTTAGCATACACCCCAAAGAAAGCAAATAGCTAAGCCCTGAAGCCCAGTAAAAGCCAGCAGTAAGACCCTGAGCTTTAGCAAAAAAGCTTGGGACAGAGCAGGTCCAGAGCCCAATTCTCACATAACACTAAGTCACAAAAAAAGTAGAAAAATGAGCAAAAACAACAACCCAGAAAAGAATTTGACCATAAAAAGTTACTATGATGACAGGAGGATCAAGGCATAAACTTAGAACAGGACAATAGTTTCAAAATGGCTACATATGAAGTCTCAAAGAAAAATGTAATTTGATCTCAGGCCCAAAAAGAATTTGTGGGAGGGCAGCTAGGTGGCAGTGAATAGAGCACTGACCCTGGAGTCAGGAGGAGCTGGGTTCAGATCCAGCCTCAGACTCTTAACACAGAAACTAGCCATGTGACCTTGGGCAAGTCACAACCCCAATTACCCTCCAAACAAACAAACAAAAAAAGAATTTGTGGAAGAGCTTTAAAATAATCTCAAAAAGCAAATTAGAGAAGTAGAAGAAAAATTAGGAAAAGAAATGAGTAATGCAAGAGAATCATGAAAAAAAAAAGGCAATAGCATAGGAAATGATATACAAAAATTTACAAAAGAAAAACTCCCTAAAAAGTAGAGTTGGTCAAGTGGAAAAAGAAGTACAAAAGCTCTTTAAAAATTTGAATTGAGCAAGTGGAAGCTAATGATTCTATGAGACATCAAGATACAATAAAACAAAATTTTAAAAAGGAGAAAATGTGGAATTTCTCATTGGAAAAAAATTGACTTAGAAAATAGATCTAGGAGAGCTAATATAAGAATTATTGGACGGGGGCGGAGCCAAGATGGCGGAGTAGAAACAGCTCATCCAAGCCACTCTGCCCCCAAATTCCCCCCAAATGATGTAAAAGGGGACTCTGAACAACTTCTGGAGCCCCAGCACCCACAGAACGACACAGAGAAGCTAAACTCCCGCTGAGGACAGCCCAGCAGCCCTGCAGGAAGGACCAGCGCAGTGGTCTGGGACCTGGCAGCGTGCAGTGTGCAGATCACAGGAGCCAAGTCGAGCCCAGGTCCGCATGAGCCGAGGTTTTAGCCCCAGGGCAGCAAGGCCAGCAGCCAGCTGGAGGAACCCCAGAACACCAGGAGCTGTGGCGACTCCAGAATTATCAACATAGACTTGCCTGGGACAAAGTAAGAGGTTAGTGTCCTATGGACTTTGGGACTGGTATTAGGGAATACGTCGGCTCCCTCCCCTGGGGGCTAGAAGCCACTGAGGAGACACGCCATTTTGTAGTTTTCAGAGGCAGCTCCGGCTCCCAGCCTGCAAATTTGTAGGGAGATCCAGTGATCAGTCTTGGGGGGTAATCGCTCTTGCTTTAACCTCCCTGGATCTGGATTGTAATCTAGGGTGGAAGTCGTGGGTGGGTTTACAGCTTGCCAGAAACGGAAGTTGCCCCCCACACGTTCGGGACGAAAATTCCTCTGTCTGGCCTTAAAGCCATAGTGTGGCAACAAGCCCAAAAGTCAAGCAATTAAGTGGCAACATGCCAAGGCAAAGGAAACAGAAAAATGCAACCCTAGACTCCTATTTTGGGGGCATAGAGCAGGAAAGGGACTGTGAGGTCAGAAGTCCTGCTCCAAAAGCCCCAGGGGAAAACATGAGCGGGTTGCAGGCCATAGAGGACCTTAAGAAGGACTTTAAAAATCAAATAAGAGAAGTGGAGGAAAAATTGGAAAGAGAAATGAGAAGGATGCAAGAAAAGTATGAAATGAAGGTCAACAGCCTGACTGAGGAAAACAACACCTTAAAAAATAGACTAACTCAAATGGCAAAGGAGGCCCAAAAGGGCAATGAGGAGAAGAATGCCTTAAAAAGTCGAATTTGCCAGATGGAAAAAGAACCTCAGAAGTTCACTGAGGAGATTCATTCCTTCAGAGTTAGACTGGAGCAAATGGAAGCTAATGACTTTATGAGAAATCAAGATGCTGTTAAGCAGATCCAAACAAATGAAAGATTAGAAGGCAATGTGAAATGTCTCATGGGAAAAACCACTGACCTGGAGAATAGATCCAGGAGAGACAATTTAAAAATTATTGTACTACCTGAAAGCCATGATCAAGGAAAGAACCTAGAAATCACCCTTCAAGAAATTCTCAAGGAAAACTGCCCTGATGTTTTAGATCCAGAGGGCAAAATAGAGGTTGAAAGAATCCACCGATCACCTCCTGAAAAAGACCCCAAAAAGAAACTCCCAGGAATATTATAGCCAGGTTCCAGAATCCCCAGATCAAGGAGAAAATACTACAAGCAGCCAGGAGGAAACAATTTCAATATTGTGGAAACACAATCAGAATAGCCCAGGACCTGGCAGCTTCTACACTGAGGGATCGAAGGGCATGGAATATGATATTCCAGAGGGCAAAAGAACTAGGAATGAACCCACGGGTCACCTACCCAGCAAAACTGAGTATTTTGTTTCAGGGGAAAATATGGTCATTCAGTGGAATAGAGGACTTTCAAGCATTCTTGAGGAAAAAACCAGAATTGAATAGAAAATTTGACATCCAGACACAAGAAGGAAAAGATGCCTGAGAAGGTAATCAGAGAAAAGAAATCAAAAGGAACTTATCAAAGTTGAACTATTTACATTCCTATATGGAAAAGCAATAACTGTGACTGATGATATCTTTCTCACTATGAAAATAATGGAAGAAGGGGGTGTGGTCATATGAATACATATGTGAATGTGTGTGTATATGGTTACAGTTATATATGGATAGAGGGCACAAGTTGAATTTGTTGGGAAGGGAGAATACTCAAGGGATGAAATTATGAGGTGAAAGAGGAAAGTGGCAAGAGGAGATGGGGAGAGACAGGGTAGGGTAAACTATCCCATGTAGAAGAAGCAAGGGGAAGTGGTTGCAAAGGAGGGGGAGAATAAGGAAGGCTAAAAAGGCAAAACCACATTCACATTGAATTTGGTTCAGGGAGAAAATGACATACATACTAAATGGGATATCTCAACCTGCAGCAGGATGGGGGGAAGGGGGATGGGAGGAGGGATGATGGATGGGAGAGCATCCTTGGGGGGGAGGGGAGGTTGGAAGTACCCACTATAGAAGAGGGACAGGATCATGTAGGGAATGGACCAGGTGGGGGGTGGGATGAGTGGGAGGAATTATAAGCAGCCTTGTACAATATATCTACTATGATAATGTTTTGCATAGCTAGACATGTACAACATATACTGAATTACTTATCTCTCCAGAGGGAATTGGTGACAAGGGAGGAAGGAAATGGATCTGAAATTTGAGGTTGCAACATTAAATGTTTCAAATATAAAAAAAAAAGAATTATTGGATTACTTGACAGGCATGATTAAAAAAAAGCCTGGACATCTATCAAGAAATTACTAAAGAGATATAATAATCAATGATTATAGCAATCTGATAGCAGTCTGATAAACCCAAAGACTCTGGCTTCTGGTATAAGAACTCAGTATTTGAGAAAAACTGCTGGGAAAACTGGAAAATATAATGGCAGAAACTGGGCATAGACCAACATCAGACACTGTATACCAAAATAAAGTCCAAATGGGTACACAATTTAGATATAAAGGCTGATAATATAAACAAATTAAGGGAGCAAGGAATAGTTTTTCTGTCAGATTTATGGAGAATGGAGGAATTTATAACCAAACAAGAGATAGAGAACATTATGAAATACAAAATGCATAATTTTGATTACATTAAATTGAAAAGTTTTTATACAAACAAAGCCAATGCAAACAAGATTAGTAGGGAAGCAGAAAACTGGGAAAGGATTTTTACAACCACTATCTCTAATAAAGGCCTCATTTCTAAAATATATAGAGAACTGAGTCAAATTTAGAAGAATATAAGTCATTCCCCAATTGATAAATGGCCAAAGCATATGAACAAGCAGTTTTCAGAGGAAGAAATTAAAGCTATCTATAGTCATATGAAAAAATGTTCTAAATCCCTACTGATTAGAGAGCTGTAAATCAAAACAACTCACACCTATCAGATTAGCTAACATGACAAAAGAGGAAAATGATAAATGTTGGAGAAGATGTAGGAAAGTTGGAACACTAATTAATTGTTGGTGAAGCTGTGAGCTGATCCAACCATTTTGAATAATAATTTGGAACTATGCCCAAAGGGCTATAAAAATGTGCATATCTTTTGACCCAGTAACACCACTTCTAGGACTCTATCCCAAAGAGATCATAAAAATGGGAAAAGGACCCACATGTACAAAAATATTTCTAGCAGCTCTCTTTATGGTGGCCAAGAACTGGAAAATGAAGGGATGCCCATAAATTGGAGAATGACTGAACAAGTTGTGGTATATGAATGTAATGGAATACTATTATGCTTTAAGAAATGATGAGCAAACAGACTTCAGAAAAACCTGGAAATATTTATATGAACTGATGCTGAGTGAAGTGAGCAGAATCAGGAGAACATTGTACACAGTAATAGCCATAGTGTTCGATGACTTATTTTGAGAGACTTAGCCTTTCTCAGTAATGCAAGGACCTAAAACATTTCCAAAGGCTCATGATGGAAAATGTCATCCACATCCAGAGAAAGAACTATAGAGTCTGAATGCAGAGAGAAACTGACTAATTTTTTTCTATTGTTTTGTTTTGTTTTTTCTTTCCCATGGTTTCTTCCATTTGTTATAATTCTTCTATACAACAAGATTAATGTGAAAATATGTTTAGTAGAAATGTATATGTAAAGCCAATACCAGATTTTGGACCATCTTGGGGAAGAAGTGAGGGGAAAAATTTAAAACTTATGGAAGCAAATGTTGAAAGCTAAAAATAAATTAATTAATTTTTTAAAAAGAGATTATCAAAGACTACTGTCCTGATATATTAGAATGAGAGGGCAAAATGGAAATTGAAAGAATTCACCAATAACCACCTGAAAGAGATTACAAAATGAAAATTACTGTGAGCAGCCAAAAGGAAACAATGCAAATATTGTGCAGCTACAGTCAGGGTTTCACAGGATTTAGCAGCTTCCACATTAAAGAATATAAGGGCTTGGAATATGATACACCAAAAGGCAAGGGAATTAAGATTATAACCAAGAATCATCTAGCCAGAAAAAAAAATGAATATAATCTTTCAGGTGGAATAAACAAACATTTAGCAAAATAGAGGACTTTCAAACATTCCTAATTAAAAAACTGGAGCTGAATAAAAAATTTGACCTCCAAACAAAACTCAAGGGAAATGTAAAAAGATAAAAAAGAAATGAGAAAGAAAACATGAGAAATTCAACAAGTTTAAACTATTTATATTTCTATATGGTGAGAAAATATTTATAATTCTTAAGAACTTTATTGTTATTAAGAGAAATTAGAAGGAATATATATATATAGAGAGAAGGTATGGATATAAAGGAACTTTGACAGCATAATACCCAAGAAAACAAAATAAAGGAACGAGAATAAACTGCACTGGAAGAAGGAAGGGGGAGTTGGAATGGGGTAAATTATCCCATGTAAAAGAGGCATGAAAATGCTATCATATGGAAGGTAAGATGGGGTTAGGGTGGCAGTCAAAGCTTACACCTTACTTTCATCAAAACTGGCTCAAAAAGGGAATAACATATACACTTGGCTGGATATCAAAATCTATCTTAATAAGGAAGTAAAAAGGAATGGGGATAACAGAGGGGGGAAAGAGGATTGATAAATGGGAGGGTAGATTGGGGAAGGCAATGATAAGAAGTAAAACACTTATGAGGAGGGAAAGGATGGGCATTAATAGAGAGAGGAGGATAAACAAGGGGAAAATAGCATGGAGGGAAATATACAGTTAGTTATAATTACAAATGTGAATAGGATGAACTCATCCATTGAACAGAAGCAGAATGGATTAAAAATCAGAATCCTAAATGTGATGCTTATAAGAAACACATGTAAAGTAGAGAGATACACACAGGGTAAAGGTAAGAATCTAAAGCAGAATTTCTTATGCTTCAGGTGAAAGAAGGAAAACAGGGGTAGCAATCACAATCTCAGACAAAGTAAAAGTAAAAATAGTTTTAACTATGTCTTGCTGAAAAGTACCATAGACAATGAAGTCATATCAATACTAAACATATATGCACCAAATGGTATATATCATCTAAATTTTTGAGGGAGAACTAAGAAATGTTAAATGCATCTTTTTCAGATCATGATGCAACAAAAATTAAGTGTAATAAAGGACCATGGAAAGATAGGCTAAAAACGAATTGAAAACAAAATAATCTAATCTCAAAGAATGAGTGGGTCAAACAACAAATCATAGAAACAATCAGTAATTTCATCAAAAAGAATGACTATAATTAGACAACATACCAAAACTTATGAGATACAGTCAAAGTAGTTCTTAGAGGGGAAATTGTGTATCTTTAATTGCTTACATCGAAAAAAAAAATGGAGAGGGGCAGCTAGGTGATGCAGTGAGTAGAGTGCCGGCCCTGGAGTCAGAAGGACCTGAGTTCAGATCCTGCCTCAGACACTCAACTCACAAACAAAAACCTAGCCGTGTGACCTTGGGCAAGTTACTTAACCCCAATTGCCTTCCAAAAAGCAAAAAAAATTAAATTAAATTAAAATAAATAAATTTTTTTTAAAAATGGAGAAAGAGCAGATCAATGAATTGGGCATGCAACTGAAAAAGATAGAAAAAGAACAAGTTAAAAATCCCCAATTAAACACCAAATTGAAAATCCTGAAAATCAAAGGAAAGTAATTAAATTGAAAGTAAGACAACCATTGAACCTAATAAATAAAACTAGAAACTGGCTTTATGAAAAAAAAACAACAATAAAATAGATGAACATTTGGTTAATTTAAATTTTTAAAAAGTATAGAAGAAAATAAAATTATTAGTACCAAAAATGAAAGGGGAGAATTCACCATCAATGAAAAGGAAATTAAGATAATTGTTAGGAGTAATTTAGCCCAATTATATACTAATGAATTTGACAATCTAAATGAAATGGATGAATATCTACAAAAATATAAATTGCCTGAACTAACAGAGGAGGAAATAAGATATTTAAATAACCCAATCTTAGAAAAAGAAATTGAACAAGCCATCAATGAATTTTTTACAAAAAAATCCCAAGATCAGATGGATTCACAAGTGAATTCTACCAAACATTGAAACAACAATTAATCCCAATACTATATAAACTATTTGGAAAAATAATCAAAGAAGGAGCCCTTCCAAATTCTTTTTGTGACACAAATATGGTGCTGATACCTAAACCACGAAGAACCAAAACAGACAAAAAAAAAATAGACCAATTTCCCTAATAAATATTGATGCAAATTTTTCAAACAAAATTCTAGCTAAAATATTACAGCAATATATCTCAAGGGTCTGTAATGGCAAGCAAAGAAGTACTTAATGCCTTGTTTCAGCTATTTAACTATTTAGAACCTTGTTTCAGTTCAAGTTTCTTTTGAGTTTTGCCCTTAATTATATCAAGTCTTTGTTAAGAAACAAGACTTGTGAAATGCACAGTGAGAGGGATTGCCAAAGACAGGAACAGGGAGAAGCTAATGACCATATATAAGGAGAAGCCCAAGCTGGGAGAGAGCAGATTTGAGAAGGGGAACTTTGTGGTGGGCAGGCATTGTGTTTGTCTGTTCTGTCTGTGTTGATGTTTGTTTGTGATACTTTATACAGAAGCCCTGGGACCTTATTGGAAAGCCCTGAAAGAGGATTTTCTTTTTATCTGTTTACAGAGGAGGAGGGTTTCAGAGGTCCTGGGACCATATTGATGATTTGTGTTGAGTTCTCAGACCTTATTTGTGGATCTGTGTTGATTTCACAGGCAGATAGTGAATTGATGATGATGCCAGCAATGTGAATGAATGTTGTTTTGGCTCTGTTAAGCTTTGTCTTCCCAGAAACAGAAACTGTGAAGGACTTGAGGTGTGCTGGACACTGTGAGCTTCAATATGGAATGTGAACTGGATGAAGAACTGGACAAGAACCTGGATGAGGATCTGAATGAGGAGCTGAGAGCTGCCTACCTTTGAATCCAGGTGACAGTTGGGTAAACCCAGGCAAAAGTTGGGACCATGGAAGAGGAACCATGGAATCTGAGAGCCAGTCTTGAGTCAAGATGAAAAGACCTCTCCTTGAGCAGTTAATGCTGACTAAGAAGATCATGATTTACTGTGGTCTAAGGATGAGAGAACTTTGAACTCCTAACCTTGTACCTCTTAAAAATGATTGAGTTAAGGTTGATTGGAAACTAATCTCCATTCAAGAAGAAAGAAGACTTTTTGACTGAGAGATTAAGACAATGTGACCTGGGGTGGAGAACTTTGACCTTTATACTTTGTGTCTCTTAAGGAGGCTTGCTCCTTAAGGATGATTGAGTTAAAGGTTTATTGAATGATATCTTTTGCTTAAAACTATGTGGCCACTTTGGTGAAAACTATGTGGTGATAAATTATTATGTTATAACATTGTGAATGTTGTACTTTGGTTTCTATGAATGTTTAATCTTAGTTTATTACTGAATAAATGGAGAGTTCACTCTACTTTGTGATCAGAACCTTAAAGCTATTCACAGCAGCAGTCCTCTGGAGAGCTGCTCATGCATGCTTGGCTTTATAGGATAATGATACACTATGACCCAGTGGGATTTATGCCAGGAATGCAAGGCTGGTTCAATATTAGGAAAACATTAACATAATTGACTTTATCAGTAACAAAACCAACAGAAATCATATGATTTTTTTCAATAGATGCAGAAAAAGCCTTTGGCAAAATGCCACACTCATTCCTATTAAAAACACTAGTGATCATAGGAATAAATGGAGCTTACCATAAAATGATAAGTAATATTTATCTAAAGCCATCAGCAAGCATTATCTGTAAAGCAGATCTCAAACTGTATTATAAAGAGGTAATTATCAAAGTAATCTGGAACTGACTAGGAATTAGAGTGGTAGATCAGTGGAATATATTAAGTATAAATTATATTATAATACATGACCACAATAATCTAGTATATTATAAACCCAAAGATCCAAGCTTTTGGAACAAAATCTCATTATTTCACAAAACCTTCTGGGAAAACTGGAAACCACCATGGCAGAAATTAGGTACAAACCTACATCTCACACCATATACCAAAATAAATTCAAAATGGGTATTTGATTTCCACATAAAGGGCAATAAGCAAATTAAGGATAAAAAGTAAATTAAGAAAGCATGGAATAGTTGGTCTATCAAATTTTATGTATAAGAGAAGAATTTGGGGCCAAACAAGATATACAGAGTATTTAGGGGGTGGCTAGGTGGCGCAGTGAATAGAGCGCCAGCCCTGGATTCAGGAGGACCTGAGTTCGGATCCAGCCTCAGACACTTAACACACACAAACAAAACCTAGCCGTGTGACCTTGGGCAAGTTACTTAAACCCAATTGCCCTCCAAAAATGCAAAAAAAAAAAATAGTATTTAAAAATGTAAAATAGATCAATTTTATTATATAAAATTTAAAAGTTTTTTGCACAAGCAAAACCAATACAATCAAAATTATAAGGAAAGCAGAAAAAGGGGGGCAGAATTTTGCAACAAGTATCTAAGATAAAGGACTCATTTCTCAAATATATAGAAAAATTAGTCTAAATTATAAAAATACATTCCCCAGTTGATAAATGCTTAAAGGATATGAACAGGCAATTTTCAGACAAAGAAAGCAAAGCTATCTATAGTCATATGAAAAAATGCTCTAAATCACTATTGATTAGAGAAACCCAAAATAAAATAGCTTTGAGGTACCAACTAACACCTATCAGATTGGCTAATATGACAAAAAAGGAAAATGTTGTATGTTGGAGGGAATTTGGGAAAATTGGAACACTAATTCACTATTGGTGGAGTTTTGAACTGATCCAACCATTCTGGAAAGCAATCTGGAAGTATTCACAATGGGCTATAAAACTGTGCATACCCTTTGATCCAGAAATACCACTGCTAGGTCTGTATCCCAAAGACAATAAAAAAAAAAGGAAAAGGACCTATCTGTATAAAAATATTTATAGCAGTTCTTTTTGTGGTGGCTAAGAATTGGAAATTGAAGGGATGCTTGTCAAAAGGGGAATAACTAAAAAAGGTATGGTATATGGTTGCAGTGGAATATTTTTGTGCTACAAGAAATGACAAGCAGGATGATTTTAGAAAAACCTGGAAAGACATACATGAACAGATGCATAGTGAAGTGAATAGAAGCAGGAGAATGTTGTATACAGTAACAAAAATATTGTTCAATGATGAACTCTTATTTATTTAGCTATTCTCAGCAATATAATGATCCAAGACACTCCCAAAGAACTAATGATGAAGTATGTTATCTGCCTCCAGAGAAAAGAACTAATATTGTCTGAAAGAGAATGAAGCATGCTATTTTTCACTTTCTTTCATTTTTTCCTTTATTCAAGTCTTCTTTTCCAAAATGACTGACATGAAAATGTTTTACATGATTGAACGTCCTATTGCTTGCCATTTCAGGGAGGGGGGAGGGAGATCAAGGAAAGAGGGATAAAATTTGGAACTCAAAATTTTAAATAAAAATGTTAACAACAAAAAAAAGACTAACATGATCTTTAAGGTTCTGTTCAGCTCTAGGTATCATGATCCCACAAACCAAGAACTGACAAAAGTAACTTCTGTAAGTATCTCACTCCCAGCCAGACCACCTTACTTTTTGAGCCTCCACAACATAAATTTGCTACAAAAGAATTTCGAGTCAATTCCATTTGGAGCCATATTTTAGTAATGTGGAGGCATAGCAGTAGCAGAATTTCAAACTGATGATCACACTCAATTAGAAACCCCTCAGATTTGGCCTGTTAACTAAGGTCTCATCTTCCAGCAACTCCAATAATAACTTGCTTTTTTTTTTTAAGAGGCTTTTAGTATCACCATCCCCTTGCTACAAAAAGTGACTGACTTCCTCAGAAATTTGGGGATGAGGAGAAGAAGAGATAGTAGAGCTATTCAATTCGATATCAAGCACTTTATGCAAAGGACTACGCTAAACACTATGGAAAATACAAAGATGACTAAAATAAGGCCCTTGATCCTTCAGTGGTAAAATTAAAAAATAGTAATTATTGACATTTATCCAGTACTTTATGGTTTACCTTAAAGGTCATTCCTCACCCTAAGGTCATTCCTCACAGCCATCCTGTGAGGTTGATAGTATAAGTAGTATTGTTACCTTTTTATAAATCAATTAATTGAGATGCAGAGGTGAGATCATTCACTCTAGGGCACTCAGCTTAAACATGCTAGACCCAAGTCTCCTGACTTTCCTGCAAACCCCCACCCCCCATCCACCCCATATTAGAGGACACAAATAATTCTAGCAAAATAAGTCATAATAAGTGCAAAAGTGCAAGCAAAATGGCTTGAGAAATCTAAGGGGCTACATGATTTCAACTCACCTTTCTGGGGTAGTGGGTTAGGGATCTCAAGTAAAAAACCATTGCCTGTATTCTAAGCATGACAGGAGAAGTGTTTTCCATCTGAACCACTTTTCAGTTTGAGTCTCACTTCTTTGAAAAGGGAAATAAAACGGACATTTTGAACAATTTTCAAGAGCCAAATGTGTTCTGTGTACAAATAATTTTGACGCACAGATCCTTTTCCCAATCTGACATAGTCAACTCTGAGGAACTGAGATAAGTAGCTTATTTTTTTTAATTATAATTTATGATTATCCTTGACTCAGTGCTTGAATGTCAAGTCTGAAAGTAAGAAAAAGAATGCTCCAAAATAGAGTCTGTGTCAACATTTCCATAAAACATGCCATAGGCTTACAATTGCAGGCCATGAACTGAGGAAGAATATTAGTAGAAATAGATGAGACTAGGAGCAAGCACACAATATTCTATGAATTTTCAAAAAGATAAGGAATTATTCATGTTAGTGTTTTAGAACAATTGTATCACCTTTCTAGCAAGAATATATGTATGTATAATATATATGTTTATATACATTGTATATATAATATATGATATGTATAATAAATAAGATATAACAGATAATATTCATATAATATGTAAATTAGCTATTTACATATTAATGTATAATTATGTATATAATATGTACTGTAGTGTTTGTCCTTCATTTTTGAAGAGATATGATCATGGGGTGATGTCTTGATTCATGCATGAATTGGATTTAAGTGCAGCAGTTGCACAAAGTTGTCATCCTCACTCCCTCTCCCAGAGTCATTGAAGTCCAGTGGCAAAACAAAAATCAAGATGACCAGAGATGGCTCTGAATGCAGTGGATGACTTTCGTGTCTTTGATGCCTGCACAAGCTCTGATCATTCCACAGTGCCTGCTTCAGTCACTCACTCTATCAAATTGTTCTCATCTGCCCATTCTGGGGGAAGGGGAGGTGTAGACTGAGAGGGGTGAATAGTCTTCATATGCTTGGGGTAGACTTCCCCTAACTCACCAACAGATCTGAGGCCTATTGGTCACCCTCAGCCTGGTTTAGTGCATTTGCTGAGGTGGTTTTTACCAGGGTATGGCCACAAGGCATGCTAGAGTTTCTTGGAACTGCAGGTGAGAATTGAGTACCAGGTGGACACCAAAGGTGGCTGAGCAGCCCTGTAAAGGACTCAGCAGCCCTCCCACCAGGGATGCTAGTCCTCCCTGTGTGCATGTTTCTTCCAATAGAATGTAAGCTCCTTGAGTGCAAGTTGTATTTAATTTTTATCTTTTTGAATCTATTCTTCTCTTCTCAGATTACATGAGGAAACACCTTTATCTTAGAAGGATATATGTACGTATAATTATATCTATAATATATATTATGTGTTGTGCACATTGTGTATGTTTTAATCCCTCTATTTCATCTTGACTAGAATGGTATTTTCAAACAAAATATAAAATTAAAGTAAAAATGCTGACATTCATCACCAGCTCTGAGGATTGCTGAGAGTCAGAAACCCATTTCAGAGACAAATCTTCTGAAAATAATTACCACTAAGGAACTTTTCTCATAAATTCACCTGGTTCAGTGAAATATAATGGACTTTAAAGAAAATGCTCTTCATTACAGAAATGAATAAGTAGCAACCACAAATCATACAAAAGAAGGACAGGATTTCTAAATATTTGTTAAAAATTTAATCTCTAAATCTCATCTGTCATCTTTATGAAACAGAAATAAGCAAGTATCCATGGATTTCCATCTACTGGGATATTCTTTCTGGTGGATCCTTCAGGGATGGGCAGGAGTCAGTAGTTAGAAAGCCAACCGTTATACTTCTAGTGTGAGTGTTTATGCCTTGAAAATCAGCAAACACCACAAATCAGGGCTTGATTTATTGTTTTGCTGATTGTTGTAGGCGTGGGGAACCTGCAGCCTTGAGGCCACATGTGGACTTGCAGGCCCTCAAGTGGCCCTTCACCTGAATTCAAATTTCATAGAACAAAATCCCCTTAATAAAAGGATTTGTTCTATAAAACTTGGATTCAGTCAAAAAGCTGCACCCAAGGAACTAGAAGGCCACATGC
This sequence comes from Gymnobelideus leadbeateri, assembly GCA_011680675.1. Classification (NCBI taxonomy): domain Eukaryota; kingdom Metazoa; phylum Chordata; class Mammalia; order Diprotodontia; family Petauridae; genus Gymnobelideus; species Gymnobelideus leadbeateri. The sequence continues at coordinate 37,693 of WOXC01006611.1, read as the reverse complement.
GGCCTTGAGGCTGCAGGCTCCCCACTCCTGTAGTGATAGAGAAAATATTAATAATGCAAATTAAGCTTCAAAGTGGGCCTCTAGTTTTCAGAGAGCTGGATGTGAAACATTTACCAGCACACTACTGGTTTCTCACCTTAGGATAAGGTTTCCTTTCAGTTCCAGTTTTTATATAAAAAAAGATTAACTGCTTATGGTGGTAACTCCTTTGTACTGGATTCTGATCCTGCAACAGAACTTCTCTTAGAGGTAGAGGAGGGAGGTGACATGGGAGGGGTAAAACAGTACTAAAGCTGTGATTTTGTAAATATTTAATAATAAGCTCTCCAAAAAAAGTACACACAATACACTTTGAAATTTAATCTGCATTAGTAACATTTTCTTTTTCACTTTTTAAAGTCTAGACAACTAACCAAACAATAAATTAAGCCCTGATTTAAATAATTTACCTATTTATGAGGTATAATGTTCATGCTAAAATTTTAACAATTGACTCTCAAAAAGGATCTGGAGGTAACTCAAGCACACTTCTGCTCCTGTCCCTTCAAATCCCCTCCCTCACCACCCATCAACAACTTTGGGGGAAAAATTTCTCCCACCAGCTAATGCCTTAAATCCCACTTTAGAGATGAATTCTTTTGGGTTAAGGTATCACCCCCTGTACAACCACCACAGGGAGAGAGAACCATTAAACTGTTAATCCTCTATTGGTGCCTCTCATTGAGGCATCATTTTAATGGCAGCAAGAGCAGAACGTCCTAAATTTAGAGGGTTCAAATTTGACTTATGAGAAGTGTGACCCTGAGCAAGTCACTTAGCCTCTAGACATCACAGAAAATTCCCTGAGACTGATAATGAGAACCGTTACCTGCACCCAAAGATTCTGAGAAGTAAATTGTGATATAGAGAAAAGAAAGTCAGGGGGACAGCACAGGAGAAGAAAACCACACCCTAATTCTGCCCAGAGGGACCCCTTAAAAATGAGGGATGGGGCTTCCTTTGGGTTTTGGAATTTTCACAAGTTTATTTCTGCTGTTGGTGGTGAAATCATTCACATGCTTTCATTTAGGTAATTATATTTAAGATACAGTAACATATGACTTTCTTTTGGATATAGCTTGAAAATTTTAAGAAAATCTATTAACAGAGTGTAAAACATAGCCTTCTCTTAATTATTCCAAGAGAATGAGTCAAACCCTTTCCCATATCCCTGCCTTCACTTGAGGGATTCAATTGACCTTGAACCTTCCTCTACCTATCCAAATTCAACCAATCTTTTAAAGTACAGGTCAACTACCCCCTCCTCCATGAAAGCCTACCTTCATGTCTCCTACCTACATAACCCTCCCTCTTCTCAGGGTTTGTGTCACACAAAGCAATTTTAAATTTGTTGTTTTATAATTATTTCAAGTAATTATAAGTACTATGAATGTTGTTTTATAATTGCCCTATTTTACTGATAACACTGAAAAATCTGTGGGTCAGGAAGCATGTTTTTTTTCTTGCTGTGTTCACATTATTTCTTGTGTTAATATTTTCCTAGCTGTCTTCAAGACTCAGCTCATGTCACCTTCTATACAAGGCCTTCCTGACATTCTCCATTGTTAGTGCCCTTCTTACACCCCAGGAACCCGATTTCTCTGTGTGCATGTTTCTTCCAGTAGAAGGTAAGCTCCTTGAGGGCAGGTTCTATTTAATTTTTATCTTTTTTAATTCATTCTGCTCTTCTCAGATTACATGAAGAAACACCTCTATTTTAGAAAGAGATATAAAATTGCTGAAAGGTCATATATATACTCCTCATGTAATATACATATATATGCATACACACACACACACACACACACACACACACACACACATATATAGGGCATTGGAGACCAGCTTCTTCTGGGACCATGTTAAGTCCCCATACCTGGCTATTTAAACCTCTGGTAGGCATAGGTACCTTAAAGAGACAACACTGCTTTGACCTCTACTGTGAGGAGAGTTGGGATATATGAGATCAGAGGAGAGTGGAGATAGGGTCCATAATTATGGAGTGGGAGAGACAGAAACAGAGAGAAAAACAGAGATAGACACAGAGAGAGACACACACAAAGAGATAGAGAGATACAGAGAGACACAGAGTGAGGAGAGGAAAGGAGAGGAGAGGAGAAGAGAGGAGAGAAGAGGAGAGGAGAGGAGGGGAAAGGAGATGAGGGGAGAGGAGAAGAGAGAGAGAGAGAGAGAGAGAAGGAGAGAGAGAGAGAAGAGAAGAGAGAGAGAGAGAGAGGAGAGGAGAGAGAGAGAGAGAGAGAGAGAGAGAGAGAGAGAGAGAGAGAAGGGAAGAGGAGGGGAGAGGAGAGAGAGAGGAGAGGAGAGGAGGGAGGAGGAGAGAGGAGGAGGAGAGGAGAGAAGAGGAGAGGAGAGGAGAAGAGAGGAGAGGAGAGGAGGGGAGGGGAGGGGAGAGGAGGGGGGAGGGGAAGGGAGAGGGACAGACAAATAGACATAGAGAGAAGCTGAGAGGTTGGGAACTTGAAGAGAAAACTGGAGATTTGGGGCAAAGCATATGTGTTACTACTGTCTTACCGCTGTAATGCCGCTGTGGCTACCTCCACATTGCCATGTGCTACACAGCACAATGAAATAACCAGAGGCCAAGGTGAGAGGCATGTCTGGTGGTTACTGAATTTTCTGCTACAAGAGCTCTGATGCAAAGAGTGATATTTGCCTGAATGTCCTTAATTTTTTCCCACCAGGAAAGTTTTGTTAAATTCTAAGCTTATTGTTCTTTAAAGTTCGTTTATGCTTTCGTGTTTAATTAGTATTGAATGCCTGCTAAAAATAAAGATTTGATTGATCACAACAGCTTTTAATTTGTGTGCTTCATTAATGTGAATGGGAAACCAGAAGGAAGGCCAATGATCAACTCTGTATGAAAGAGAAAAGGAAAGGGACAGAGAACATGGATTCTCTGTGAAGAATTGTCGGGTATTTTTACCTGGCTGGGTGTTCTGGAGTTATAGGAGAGATAATCTTATTGATTATATATTTGATAAATTTCTCAAAGAAGTATGGCTGAAGAAGGGAGAGGGAAAAGCATGAATTTTCCCTAAGCAAGGCATGAGCTCGATAACAGCTCCTGTCTGGTGGGGACTGGGCTGCTATTGGACCACAGTTGACTTCCTTATTGAACTACTCCTTCATGGTCAAAAATTCTTCCTCCCTTAGCCCTGGGGCCAAGCCCAAGTCAATGATTAGGGAGTAGGTCATGCCTAATAGGAGAAAAAAGGAAAAGTCTGGTGATGCCCACATTCCACAGGTGGGGAACAGAAGAGAGAAAGTGAGAATCTTATCTTTCTCCTTCAGGAGCAGTTTTGCAGGTAAACTTTTTTTACTTTATACAAACAGTCCCATACAGGCATTATCACAATGGAGATAACCATGCCTTTGCAAAAATGGAATAAAATCTCCGGGTAGTTGTCTAGAAAATGCTACAGATGGTTATAGTGTGGATGTGAGAATTAATATTAATATACTTGTGATGGAAAACTATTAGCATGGTACAAGGGATATAGCTTTGAGAATCACATTTGGAGGAGCAGATTCAAGATGGCAGAGCAAGAGTGCAATGGAAAGCAAAGTAGGATTTTTTTTGGCATTTTCTGTGTGTTATTCAGTTTCTGAGCCTCAGTCTTATATGACTCTTCACTGAGCCAATCAGACATGAGCAAGTGGACTCTGACCAATCAGATACATACATGTGGGCTCTAGCCAATCAGATACTGAGTAGAACTGTACATAAAGAGAACCTGGGTTGAGCAGGCAGGCATGAAAGCAATCAGTGTTGAGAGAGCAACACAGTGCTCAGAGAGAGAAGCTGCTTGTGTGGATAAAGAGAGGAGACCTCTAAGAACTCTACTATCATCAGGGATTATAAAGAAAGTCTAGTCAGACAAAAGGCTGAGGAATGATTCTGTTATGTTTTGGTGATCTCAGAAGAAAAATGGAAAAAGTGAGGAAGTCCTCTTCTCTCAGACAAAACAAAAATAGACCTAATTATAAGAGATAAATGAGATAGCTACATTTTGCTAAAAGGTACAATTGACAATGAATTACTATCAATACTAAACATACAGGCACAAAATGGAACAAGATCTAAATTCTTAAAGGAAAAATTAAATGAGTTAGAGAAGAAAATAGACGGTAAAACTAAAACAGTGGGGGACCAAAACTTATCCCTTTCAGACTTATATAAATCTAACCAAAAATGAACAAAGAATTTAGGTATCTGAGTAGAATTTTAAAGAAGTCAGATATGATAGATCTCTTGAGAATATTGAATGGGAATAGAAAGGAAGATATCTATTTTTCAGCTGTGCTTGGCACTTTCACAAATATTTACCATTTATTAGTGCATAAAAACTTCACACATTACAGAAAAACAAGAATATCGAAAGCATTTTGCTGATCATAATGCAATAAAACTACATTCAATAAAGGGCATTTGAAGCAAAGATTGAAAATTAATTGTAAACAAAGTAACATAATCCTATAGAATGCAGGAGTCAAAGATAAAATCATAGAGACAATCAATAATTTCATTAAAGATAAGAACAACAATGAGAAAACATGTCAAAATTTGTGGGACACAGTCAAAATAGCAATTCGAAGAAAATTTATATCTCTAAATGCTTTCATCAACAAAAAAAGTGAAAGAACAGATTAACGAATTAAACATGCAACCTAAAATATCTAGAAAACCAAAATAAGAAATCCTGAAAATGAAAGGAGAAACAGAATAGAAAATTAAAAAACAATTGATCTAACAAATAAAATGAGAAGTTACTTTAAAAATATAATAAATAAGCCTTGAGCTAATTTTTTTAATTACCAGTATTAAAAAATGTGTATTCACAACCAATGGAGAAGAAATAAAAGCAATGATTAAGATCTATCCTTCACAAGAATAATACACTTTGATCAGGTAGGATTTATTCCAGGAATGCTAGGATGGTTTAATACTAGTAAAACCATCAGTAAAATTGATCATATCAACAATAAAACTAGCAGAAACCACACGATTATCTCAATAGATGCAGAAAAGGCTTTTGACAAAATACAACATTCATTCCTATTTTAAAAAAAAACACTAGAAAGTATAGGAATAAATGAAGCCTTCCCTAAAATAATAGGTAGCATCCATTTAAAACTATTAGCAAGTATTATATGCAATGGGGATAAGCTAGAAGCATTTCCAATATGATCGGGAGTGAAACAAGGGTGTCCACTATCACCCCTCTTATTCAATCTGGTACTAGAAATGTTAGCAGTAGCAATTAGAGAAGAAAAAGAAATCAAAGGAATCAAATTAGGCAAAGAAGAGACCAAGCTATCACTCCTTGCAGATGATATGATGATATACTTAGAGAATCCTAGAGAATCAACTAAAAACTACTTAAGACAATAAATAAATTTGGCAAAGTGGCAGGATATAAAATAAATCCACATAAATCCTTGGCATTCGTGTATATCTCTAATGAAACTCAACAGCAAGAGATAGAAAGAGAAATCCCATTTAAAGTCACTGTAGACATTATAAAATATTTGGGAATCTACCTGCCAAAACAAACCCAGGACCTATATGATCACAACTACAAAACACTTCTCACACAAATAAAGTCAGATCTAACTAATTGGAAAAATATCAATTGCTCGTGGCTGGGTCGAGGTAGTATAATAAAAATGACAATTTTACCCAAATTAAATTATATGTTTAGTGCCATACCAATCAATCTACCAAAAAAACGACTTTATAGAGCTAGAAAAAATAGTAACAAAATTTATTTGGAACAACAAACAGTCCAGAATATCAAAGGAATTAATGAAAAGAAATGCTAGGGAAAATGGACTAGCTATACCAGATTTTAATCTGTATTGTAAAGCAGCAATCATCAAAACTACTTGGTACTGGCTAAGGAATAGAGTAGAGGATCAATGAATAGATTGGGCGCACGAGACTAGCAATCAATGACTATAGTAATCTATTGTTTGACAAACCCAAAGACCTTTTTTGGGATAAGAATGAATTATTTGACCAAAACTGGGAAAACTGGAATATAGTATGGCAGAAACTGGGCATAGACCATTATCTAACACCATATACCAAAATCAAGTCTAAATGGATGCATGATCTAGGTATAAAGGATGATACTGTAAGCAATCTGGGAAAGCAAGGAATAGTTTACCTGTCAGATTTGTGGAGAGGGAAAAGACTTTAGGACCAAACAAGAATTAGAAAGCATTATAAAATGCAAAATGGATAATTTTGATTACATTAAATTGAAAAGCTTCTGTATAAACAAAGCCAATGTAACCAAGATCTGGGCACCACGTTGTAGAAAGGACATTGCAAGCTGGGAAGATTCCAGAGGAGGACAACTGGAGAGGTGAAAGGGCCTTGAATCCATGTCATATGAGGATCTGGAGCTGTGGTTTGGAAATCCAGAAGAAGTCAGGAAGAGAGCTGAGGGGAAAATAAAGGCACTTCAACCTCAGGTTCCAGGAGAAACTCACCACTGAGGGTAAGGAATATTCCTTGTGCGGGGATATTCCATAGTGAGTGGGTCATGGGGGTCAAGGCTGTTCCAGGGAAAGAAACTCCCAGGATCTGAGAGAAGCTCCAGGATGAGCCAGCAGTAGAGAGGCAATGACTCTGAATTCCAAAACAGGTCAGGAGACAGGTTGGGAAGAAAAATATCTTAACCATTATTGTCCAAAAGTGGAATGTGCTGCTCTGTGTTTACAGGTGAGGAGGAGGGACTCCTTCCTTTACTGGAGATCTTCAAGCAGAAACCAGCTGACCACTTGCTGGGCACGTTAAGAGCTGAGTCTTCTTTAAGCATTTCATTGGCTGGTCCAGTAGGTGATCGCTGAAGTCCTGTCCAACTCTGAGATCCTGTGATCCTCAGTTGTCTCTCTCCCTTCTCCAGTCCATCCTTCACATCCCTTAAAGGAATCTTCCTAAAGCACAGATCTATCAATGTCACTGCCCTACTCAATAAACAACATCTCCCTCCCCTTACCTGTGGTTTCCTATTGCCTCTAATTCAAATACAAACCACTCTGATATTTAAAATTAATTTCATTATCTGGTTTCAACCTGTTCTTCCAGGCTCTACATTCATTTTTTCCCTTCCCAGATTCTTTGGTCAACCAAACTGTCTTTCTTACTGTTTGTCAAACATGACATTATATCTGCTCCATGCCTGAAATACCCTCCTTCCCCACTCCTACTCTGAAAGCCCCTAGTTTCTTTTAATGTTCAATGTAAACATTATTTTCTGCTGTCCTGATTCCTTTTGTTGGTTACTATTGCCTTGGTAACCCACCCCACTCCCTTAACTACTTTTTCAGGCATTCTTTTCTTCAGTGAATTTTTGCATATCTTTTTCCATTTGACCAATTTTACTTTTCAAGGTATATTTCTCCTAGTTGGATTTGCGTATCTCTTTTACTGTTTAGCCCAGTCTGTTTTTTAAGGTGTCATTTTTCTCCACTATTTTTTGTGCCTTCTTTACCAAACTGTTGACTTTTTCATGATGGAAAATTGGACTGGAAAAAAATGAGACTGGAAAATTGTTTCACATTTTCCTTTTGTAGGTTCTGTTACTCCAGAATTTGTTTTAGGGTATTATTTAAAGGGGTTTGGAGGTGTTTGGGAGAGAACTCAAGGGAGTCACCTGCCTTTTCTCCACCATCTCCTATACTTTTCTTATGTTAGTATTATCTAATATACTCAGTTATTTATAGTGACCTTAAGGTCTAGAGGCTCAACAAAATAAGAGACTTCAGGTCTAGATTTCATACCTTTATGATAATCTTTCCCAATTTTTAGACAGTGACTAAGCAAAATCATCCATTAGTTCTTTCAGTTGGTCTGTAGTTTTACTCAACCCAGTGCCTTGAACTCAACAGGCTTGGGGTTAGGGGGAAGGGGAAAAGAGGAACGGTATTCTCATACTTATCCTGTATTTCAACTCTGTAGTTGTAGTAGTCATCTTTGTCATGTCCTTTGCATCCTCGTGGGCAAAAGAAATAGAAGGAAAAGAAGAGTTACCCATCTCTGGATTCTCTCAAGCCCATTCCTTTTTTTTTTTTTTTTTTAAAGCAATTGGGGTTAAGTAACTTGCTCAAGGTTACACGGCTAGTCATTATTTATGCGTGGGTGCTCATTTTCTGAGGCCGGATCTGATCTCGGGTCATCCCGACTCCGAGGCCGGCGCTCTTACTCACTGGGCCACCTAGCCGCCCCTTTAGGGCAATTGGGGTTAAGTAACTTGCCCAAGGTTACACGGCTAGGTTTTTGTTTTTGTATGGATTAAGTGTCGGAGGGCGGCTCCGAACTCAGGTCCTTCTGATTCCAGGGCCGGCGCTCTATTCACTGCGCCACCTAGCCGCCCCAAGCCCATTCCTTTTTAATCCTCCTTGTTTACCCAATATAATTTTTAAGCCCTTTCTTTTGGTTGTCCTTAGCTTCACTCATCAACCTTAGCTCATCCTGAACTTTTATCCTCCTTTCACACTTTTACAAAGCTAGCCCACTCTTTTGTAGCATCTTCCTTTTTTTGCCTTTGTTCTGTCTTCATACAAAAATTCAACCACATCTTTGTAGCCACCCTCCATTTCTTGACCTTTGTTCTGTGCTCTGTACAAAAATTCAATTCAAAATGTATATTCTACCAGACTCAATTGATGTTTGGTTAATTTGCTAAACTATTTTTTTCTATTTCTTTTTTATTCTCTGTTATAAGGAGTGACTCACTAGATAAGAGAAGGGTCGGGATATAATCAGAAATGAAGGTGATATGAAAAAACAAAAAGGTATCAGTGATTTTTAAAAGAAAATCTAAACTGGCCAATGAATTCCCTTTGCATCCACATCAGTCTTTTTAGCAATTCTCCCTCTTCTCATTGAAAATGTTTCTTGGGCCTTTAGGATTTCATTCTTGAAAGCTTGCCATCCTGGACTTACTTCCCCTGTAGAATTTTAGTGCATAAGATCCTACCAATTCATTCTTTGAAATTTTGAAATTGGTTCTCCCCAAATCTAATGTTCATGGTAGACTATACCTGGTTTTCCTTTCCTTCTATACCATTTATTCTAAGATTAAGTGACCCTCATTACATAACTGCTTTCATAGCATATTTTACCTTTATTGATTCTGTAACCCTTGTAGCTAAAGAAAATAAAGATTTTGTTCATCTGCATTTATGTATCCAAAAGGCAGGATTTGAGGAAATTAAGTGTATGATGTAATTTCAGGCATACGGTAATGAAACAAGGGCTATCTCATGGAGCATTCATAGGGACAGACCACTTCTGGTGGTATATGTTATGTCTTGGGTACTTCCCATGGAATTCTGAACTTGTGCTGTGATCCCCTCTTGTAATACTTAAAAAGTGGAATTAACAACTAGAGTCTTTTTCCTAGTCCCTACATTCCTCTCTTTCATGGGGGCTCATTCAAAGTCACTAAGCAAGAAGAATAGCCCACTCAGTAGACTTTGAGGTGAGAAATAACTTTCACTTAGTCTTTTTTTTTCTTTCTTTTGAATGTGTGGTCGGATAACTTGGATGGCTTTAGGTTTCCTTTGGATTTCCTTTAGGTTTCTTTTGAAGAAGAGGAGGGAATTTCTCTCCCCCGTGCTCTCACTTTAGCAGCCATGGGACAGGGTATGGGTAATCCTGAGCCTGAACCTTGGGTCTCTGGCTGCCTCTTTTGCTTGCTCTAGGGACAACAATTAAACAGGAATACTGAGGTGGTTATTTCTAGCTTTGTTGACTATGTGCTTAAGACAGACTTTAAGTGGTTTGGATGTCTGGTAGCAGGAAGTGATTTCTATATTCATTCTATATTAATCTCAGGGGAAAGGATGACTGCCACAAGGAAAAAGAGCCCAAGCCATGACCTGGATGGTCACAAGATATGAATCTCAAGTGAGTTGTTGGAACAATACAGAGCCAAGGTGATGATAATATTGCCTATTTAGCAGTCCTCTAAAATGCTTCATGTTACAGCATTTTAAGGAAGCCCCCAATGCCACTGGCCTCTGACTCCACTACACCACCCATTCAGCCCCCTCCCTGCCCAGAGGAGCACGTGAGCAAAATCCACTTTCTGACCAGGGCTTGGCTCTTGACTCACAGTGTCAGCCTTTGGAGATGGTGAACATCCCAAATCTATCTGCTACACACTGTTATCTCTAATTCCCACCATTGTTACACTCTTTATTCCTGTGTTACTTAATTATTGGCTACCTATCAATAAATTAGCCTTAATACATCCCTCAGATTATAATCTCATCCCCATCCTTCTCAACCCTACCCCACCCATCTCTTACTGCAGCTCTTCCCACCCCTTCCACTTTGTGCTCTGAAGTTCCTGTTCCATAATAAACAAACTTTCTTTCATTCCATACTTCTTCCTGTCATATTCCTTCCCGCTAGATAGTTCAATGAATAGAGAGACAACTGGGCTTGGAGTCAAAGAAATATGAGTTCAAATCCTACCTTTGACATTTACTTGCTATGTGAATGTAACTCACTTAATCTCTCTCAGCTTTAGTTTCCTTATCTATAAAATGAGGGCTTTCAAATCAGTGAACTCCATGGTCCCTTCTTAATCATTATCCATATCCTTTCTTGCTCATTGTCTATGATCCTATGATCCATCTAGTTGCACTCACAGACACTACATCCCTGTACATCCCTTTACCTGGCACATTGGTCCTGGAGGATGTCCAAATGCTCCTTGCTTCCCAGTGCCACCTCTAGTCTTTCCCTTGCCACCATCACTCATTTACCTGTCCCTCACTGTCTGTAATGGACCCAGGGGTACCCTATAGTCCCTCACATATCCCAAGGTCCCCTCAGCTGCCTTCACCACTGAGACACCCTCCCCTCTTGCCTTCTCTCTCTTCCTCCTGGCTACCTGACTGTTCACACAGCTTAGACAAGATAGAAGTTGATGACTCCATTACTTCTGTTAAGAAAGATCTTACCATCAGATCTTACCATCTCCTCTGCCTCTTAAGATCCTCCCAATATTTTTTCTCCCCTGCCTCAATGCTCTGCCAGTCCCTGACCCTGTCATCTACTAAAGTAACCAAAAGATCTCTGGTCCACTACTGCTTTCCAGGTCTTTCCATCTGCTTTGCAAATAAACTTTGAAAAAAAAGTCACCTCCCTCAATGAAAACATGAGCTCCTTGAAAGCAGGGATCATTTTGATTTTTCTGTTTATATCCACAGTCCTTAGATCACTCTTCATAATAAGCACTTAATAAATGCTTTTTCATTCCTTCATTCAAACCCCTCTTAGAAAATTCCCTACTTCTTCTGAAAGTTCTACCATTACATTTCAATCTCCCAGATTCATAACCTCAGCATTATCCTCAATTCCTCATTTTCCAATCACTTGCTAGACCTTGCTATTTCTACTGCCACAATCTATTTCTGATTCAGGCTCTTCTCCCAGTTCAGGACCCTTTCAGCCACCTTTCTCCTAGCCAGACTATTGCAATGGCCTCCTAATTAATCTCTCTGCCTCCCTCTGCACTCCAATTCATCTTCTACACAACTGTCAGAATGATTTTCCTTAAGTACAGATCTGACCATATCACTCCTTTCCTCAATAAACTCCATTAGCTTTCTATGGCCTCTATAATCAAATACAAACTCTATTTGGCTTTAAAAGGCTTTCACAGTCTGGTTCTAACCTACCATTCTAGTCTCAACGTACATTACTTCCCTTACTGCATTCAACAGGCCAGTCTAGCTGGCCTTCTTTCTATTTCTCTCACATGGCATACCAATCCCCATCTCCATGTCATTGTATAAGATCATCCATCCCCATCATTGCCTCAACTTATTCCTTTTTTCCTTCAAGACTTTACTGAAACACTGACTTCTAACAAAGCCTTTTTTGATCTCTGTGACTATTAGTGCTTTCTAATTTAAAACTATTTTGATTTATTTCATATTTATCCTATATAAATCTTCTGTATGTACTTCCTTCAATAGAATTTAGGCTCCTTAAGGATGAGAATGTTTCATTTCTTGTCTTTAAATGTCCAGTGCCCAGTACACTGCCTTGTAAATATTAGGCACTTAATAAATGATTGTTGGTTTATTGATTGATTGCAATATCTACATGAAGAGTAAAATTGTAGTTATATTGTAGATGACTATTTCATGAACAATTATTTGTCAATGTGTCTTTTGTGTTTTAAACATTTTCCTTGCAATGGAAGAAATAACTACATTACCAGTTCTACCTTGTGGGACCTATCAGACCAGTCTCCCCCTAAACTAAATCTGGTCCCTTTGAACCAAGAGATAGGGTCCCTTGGTGAGAAAGAGTGTCCAGCCTTGTAAAGTTGGTGGATTGCTACATTTAAATGATATCTCAGCATTGTTATTATAGGCAGTCCTCAATTTATGATACCCATCATTGCCTTTTGGATGGCTATTGGACAGTTGTTGCCCCTCCTACTCTCCAATAGGTTACAGATACAGGAATCATAACTTTCTCTGTCAGATGCTACCATTTGAGATTTTCCTTTTCACTTCCTTCTTTCTTTCCCATTCATTTTTCTCCAAATTCCCCTGCCCACTTTTTTGTGAATTCAATTCAATTTTTTTTCAAGGATACTTTTTTGATAATTTGAAGTTTTATGAACTTGATAAATACCAATACAAACATTTTTATATACAAAGAACATAGAAGAAGATTTATGTAAAAGTGTGAACCTATATTTTCAGCTTATTTTTTTAAGTATGTAATAAATTGAACATAATTTTTTCAGGGCTCTCCCACTTTCCTTCATCTTCCTCTGAACTACCTTCTGTTCTTTTCATTTCATTTAAAAAATTTTATTAACCCTCTTGTTTTCTTCTTCTTCTTCTTCTTCTTCTTCTTCTTCTTCTTCTTCTTCTTCTTCTTCTTCTTCTTCTTCTTCTTCTTCTTCCACCTCCTCCTCTTTCTTCCTCCTCCTCCTCCTCTTCCTCTTCCCCTTCCTCCTCCTCCTCCTTCTCTTTTCTTCTTTTTTTTTGGCATTACTTTACTAATCCCCTTTCCCTCCCCATGAAAAAAATTCAAAACCCCCTAAATTCTCTCTTGAAACAATTAGCTTAGTTAAACCAAAGAAATCCATGGCCACTGCTGAAAGGGCATGTCTTATTCGCTAGCCCATCACTTCATGTGCTTCATCATTGTCCTCAGGGGTTGTCTACAGTCATTCCAAAGATCAGACTTCTTAAGTTCTTCACAATTCTTTTTGTAGTGCTTGTATAAAATGTTCTCCTGGTTCTGTTCACTTTACTCTGCATCATTTCATACAAATTTTCATATGTTTCTCTGAATCTCTCCCCTTTATCATCTCTTCAAAAATAGCATCCCATTATGTTCATATATTATAATTAGCTCAACCACTAAAAAAATTGATGAGCTCTATTTTAGGTTCTAGTTCTTTGCTACAACAAAAAATTCTGCTATAAATATTTTTTGGTATACATGGATCTTTTCCCTATAGTATTCATAGTTCAATGAATTTCTGGGTGGATTTCCAAATTGCTTTCCAGATTGACCAGATCAAAGGACAGCTCCATTAACAGTACGTTAATGTGTTGTTTCTCTCATAGCTTCTCCAACATTTTTTCTTTTCCTTGAGTTGTTTTAATTTGCATTTTATATTAATAATGATTGATAGCATTTTATATGGTTGTATAGTTCACTTTTCTTCTTTGGAAAACTGCCTGTTCATATTCTTTGATCAACTATTGGTTGCTGAATGACTTGACTTTATTTATGTGAATCAATTCCTTACATATCATGCATATCAAACCTTTATTAGAGAAAGTTTTCTTCCAGTTAACTGTTTCCTTTCTAATTTTGATTTAATTAATTTTGTTTCTTCAAAAGTTTTTCACTTTTGTATAATCAGAACTGTCTGTTTTATTTCCTGTGATCCTCTCAATTACTTTGATAATCAAGAACTCTTTTCCTATCCATAGGTATGGATAGACAACTAGTTGATATAAGGGAAAGAAAGCCCTAGGCTTGGAGTCAGGAAGACCTGAGTTCAAAGCCTGACTCAGAAACTTACTACTAGTACTAGCTGAGTAGATCTAACCTTGGTTTGCCTTTATTTCCTTATCTGTAAAATGGGAATGATGATAGTCTTTACCTCCCAGGTTGTTGTGAGGATCAAATGAGATAAAATTGTAAAGCACTTAGAATAGTGCATGGCACATAGTAGATGCTATATAAATCTCAGCTGTTTTTATTATAATTATAGATATCCCTCTCCTACTCTAATTTGTTTTTGCCGTAGGCTACTGATGTAGGTGTTATATCCATTTGAAACTTATTGTAGTATATGGTGTGAGGTGTTCTTCTAAATCTAATTTCTGGCAATTGCTTTCCAGTTTCCCCAGAAGTTTTTGTTGGTGTTGCTATTGAATATAGAATCATTACCCCAGGGGTTTATCTAACACCGTGTTACTATTTTTGTTTACTTCTGCATCTTGTGTCCCTAATCCATTTGACTAACATATATATATATATATATATAAATACTTGTTTTGTAATGTAATTTGAGCTCTGGTATGGTTATATTTCTCCTTTCCTATTTTTTTTTCAGAACTCTTGATCTTTTTTGCTTCTAGACTAAGTTTGCTATTGTTGAGGTTTAGGAGTTTAGGGGTGCTTTAGACCCTAAAGTACCCACTTGCTGGGTCTTGCTGAATGAATTCAACTGAAGCCTTCTCTCAGCCAAAACAAAACAAAGTTTATTAAAGATTTGCCATAATGGGCAGACTCTTAAGTAACCTAAGGGTTTGTGATGAGCCTTGTATGAGATGGAACAATCTGACACAGACTGAGTCTGAGCTACACTGGATCTTAGTCCCTTCATGGAGGCAAGATGGATCTTATATACAGAAAGATTGTGGGAGGGATGTAGGGGTGGTCTAGAGGAGGGCCTTGGGGAGGGTCTTGAGGAGGAGTTTAAACAGGATCTTGCTGTGACTGAGGTCAGACTCCAGGAATGGGATTAAGGGTGAAAAGTAACTGAAAAATACCTGCAGATGCAGATCAGATGCCAGGGACTGGGCTGCTGGGTTGGGAAAATTCAGGGTCCAGGTCTCATTACTTAGTTATACCCATAAATTAAGGAATGGCTAAACAAATTGTGTTATTTGAATTTGATGGAATATTATTTTGCCATAAGAAATAATGAGAGAGAAGATGGCGGAGTAGAAACAGCTCATCCAAGCCACTCTGCCCCCAGATTCCCCCCAAACTATGTAAAAGGGGACTCTGAACAACTTCTGGAGCCCCAGCACCCACAGAACGACACAGAGAAGCTAACCTCCCGCTGAGGACAGCCCAGCAGCCCTGCAGGAAGGACCAGCGCAGCGGTCTGGGAGCCGGGAGCCGGCAGCGCGCAGAGCGCAGGAAGCAGAGCCGAGCGGAGCCCAGGTCCAGTGAGCCAAGGTTTTAGCCCCAGGGCGGCAGGGCCAGCAGCCGGCTGGAGGAACCCCAGAACACCAGCAGCCGTGGCGACTCCAGAATTATCAACACAGACATGCCTAGGACAAAGTAAGAGGTCAGTGTCCTATGGACTTTGGGACCTGTATTTGGGGGAATGCATCGGCTCCCTCCCCTGGGGGCTAGAAGCCTCTGAGGAGACACGCCATTTTGTAGTTTTCAGAGGCAGATCCAGCTCCTGGCCTGCAATTAATTGTAGGGAGATCCAGCGATCAGTCTTGGGGGGTAATTGCTCTTGCTTTAACCTCCCTGGATCTGGATTGTGATCTAGGGTGGAAGTCGTGGGTGGGTTTACAGCTTGCCAGAAACGGAAGTTGCCCCCCACACGTTCGGGACGAAAATTCCTCTATCTGGCCTTAAAGCCATAGTGTGGCAACAAGCCCAAAAGTCAAGTAATCAAGTGGCAACATGCCAAGGCAAAGGAAACAGAAAAATGCAACCCTAGACTCCTATTTTGGGGGCATAGAGCAGGAAAAGGACTGTGAGGTCAGAAGTCCTGCTCCAAAAGCCCCAGGGGAAAACATGAGCGGGTTGCAGGCCATAGAGGACCTTAAGAAGGACTTTAAAAATCAAATAAGAGAAGTGGAGGAAAAATTGGAAAGAGAAATGAGAAGGATGCAGGAAAAGTATGAAATGAGGGTCAACAGCCTGACTGAGGAAAACAACACCTTAAAAAATAGACTAACTCAAATGGCAAAGGAGGCCCAAAAGGGCAATGAGGAGAAGAATGCCTTAAAAAGTCAAATTTGCCAGATGGAAAAAGAATCTCAAAAGTTCACTGAGGAGATTCATTCCTTCAGAGTTAGACTGGAGCAAATGGAAGCCAATGACTTTATGAGAAATCAAGATGCTGTTAAGTAGATCCAAACAAATGAAAGATTAGAAGGCAATGTGAAATATCTCATGGGAAAAACCACTGACCTGGAAAATAGATCCAGGAGAGACAATTTAAAAATTATTGGACTACCTGGAAGCCATGATCAAGGAAAGAACCTAGAAATCACCCTTCAAGAAATTCTCAAGGAAAATTGCCTTGATGTTTTAGATCCAGAGGGCAAAATAGAGGTTGAAAGAATCCACAGATCACCTCCTGAAAAAGATCCCAAAAAGAAAACTCCCAGGAATATTATAGCCAGGTTCCAGAATCCCCAGATCAAGGAGAAAATACTACTAGCAGCCAGGAAGAAACAATTTCAATATTGTGGAAACACAATCAGAATAGCCCAGGACCTGGCAGCTTCTACACTGAGGGATCGAAGGGCATGGAATATGATATTCCAGAGGGCAAAAGAACTGGGAATGAACCCAAGGGTCACCTACCCAGCAAAACTGAGTATTTTGTTTCAGGGGAAAATATGGTCATTCAGTGGAATAGAGGACTTTCAAGCATTCTTGAGGAAAAAACCAGAATTGAATAGAAAATTTGACATCCAGACACCAGAAGCAAGAGATGCCTGCGAAGGTAATCAAGGAAAAGAAATCAAAAGGAACTTATCAAAGTTGAACTATTTACATTCCTATAGGGAAAAACAATAACTATGAGTGATGATATCTTTCTCACTATGAAAATAATGGAAGAAGGGTGTGTGGTCATATGAATACATATGTGAATGTGTGTGTATATGGATAGAGGGCATAGGTTGAATTTGTTGGGAAGGGAGAATACTCAAGGGATGAAATTATGAGGTGAGAGAGGAAAGTGGCAAGAGGAGATGGGGAGAGACAGGGTAGGGTAAACTATCTCATGTAGAAGAAGGGGAAGTGGTTGCAAGGGAGGGGGAGAATAGGAAGGGGAAAAAAAGGCAAAACCACATTCTCATTGAATTTGGTTCAGGGAGAGAATGACATACATACTAAATGGGATATCTCAACCTGCAGCAGAATAGGGGGAAGGGGGATGAGAGGAGGGATGATGGATGGGAGGGCATCCTTGGGGGGAGGGGAGGTTGGAAGTACCCACTATAGAAGAGGGACAGGATCATGTAGGGAATGGACCAGATGGGGGGTGGGATGAGTGGGAGGGAATTATAAGCAGCCTTGTACAATATATCTACTATGATAATGTTTTGCATAGCTAGACATGTACAACATATACTGAATTACTTATCTCCCAAGAGGGAATGGGTGACAAGAGAGGAAGGAAATGGATCTGAAATTCGAGGTCTTAAGATTAAATGTTTCAAATATATAAAAAAAAATACCCGCAGATGACAGACAATGGAAGGAGAGGCTAGTTTAAGGGTAACAGATTTGGGTATAGATACATTTATTGGGTCAAGGATGGGAAGTAGCTGGACAATGGAGTCTAAGCTAGGTTAAGAGTAACAGATTTGGGCCTAGAGATAATGAAAGGTTTGTGACCTCAGGCAAATGCCTCATCAAGTGGGAAGATCCAAGGAGAGTTCAAGGGGGTTCCCAGAGCCTGTACCCCATCACTATTATCTCCTCCCCCAACTCCATAAAGTAAGCAAGTGGTGTTTTGAATGATTGGTCATCAAATAGGAACATTTCTTTAGGGAGTATTGTGATTTCTCTAATAATGGCATGATGCAATCATGAGCAATTAAGATCTCTCTATTTAAGTTTGTCCATTTCTGCAAAAAGTGGTTTATACCTATAATACCTAGTGCCCCACCCCCCATAGATGAACTTGTAAATATTTTGTGCCTTCTGTAGTTATTTTGAATAGAATTTCTTTACCTCATGGGTTTTGTTTCTGTATACAGAAAGGTAAATGCCATTTGGTATGTGTGTATAATAAATATGAAGAATTTATATTATTTATCTCTGATACCTCTAAGCATAATGTATTTCCCTTTTTCTTTCTTTTAACCGTATTTATTTTTATTATGGCCTTTGTTTAGGCTAAGTTTCCTACTCCTGCTTTTAAAAATTTGGCTGAATCCTCAATTCTGTCTAGCCCCTCCAGTTCTTGCTTACAGTTCTATTGGGGGTGGGGAGGAATGACAATGTAGACACAGAGAAGCCAATACAAAAGAGATAGAAAACAAATACAAAGAGAGGCAACAAGTCTCAATGGATAGAAAGCTGACCTCAGAGTCAAAATAATCTGAGTTCCAGTCCTTTGGCACAGTCTGGCTCTCAGACTTTCAGGGCCCCCAGGCAAATCTCTAAGACTATAGTTGTAGAACAGTTGCCTATCTGTGCTAGACAAGAATTCCCTCATTAGATACCAATGAAATCACAGGTCTGGACCAAAAATTAAAAAGTCCTTTTTTTTTTTTTTGCAAGGGGAATTATGTGGGGGAGAGTTGACACTAGCAATTGAGGGAATGTGTGCTTGAGCTGAACTCTGAAGGAACCTAAAGATTCTCCAAGATAGAGGTGAATAGATGATACATTCCAGTCATGGAGATTAACCTGCTCAAAGGCACACAGATGGGAGATGGGATATCAACTACGAGGAGCATACAATAGGTTAGTTTGGCTGCAACATAAAGCACCACATAATGAGGAATAGTGTATAATGTACTTGGGAAGAGCAGATGGAAGCCAGGTTGTAATGAGTTAGGATTTCATTACTTTTAATGCCTTACTAAGGAGTTTGTCTTTTATTCTGGAAGCGAGGAGTCATGAGAGCTTCTTGAGAAAGGATGGCATGGTCACTTTTGTGCTTTGGGAAATATCAATTTAGCAGCTGTGTGGAGGATAGCTTAGGAAAGGGAGAGTCTTGAGTCAGGAAGATCAATTGGGAGCTTTGGAAAAGAAGCAAGCAACAGGTGTTGAAGAACTGAAAGAAGAATGGTGGGTGTGTGAGTGGAGAAGAGACAAAGGCTTTGTGGATGAATGCTTGGAAACCTATTGGATATGAGAGGTAAGGGAGAGGGAAGGATAAAGAATGGCTGTCCTAAACCCCTAAAAGAGCATTCTACCTCTAGGCTACAATTATTTATTAGGTAATAGATAGATATAAGTTGTGAGACAGAAGAACAGAGGAGGGGACACTAGGTCATCACCCCTTTACTGGTCCACCCAATGAAAATCATTCTCAGTCTCCCTTGGAAATGTGGAGGGAGGCATTCCAGATCTCACCTATTTAAACAAATCCCTGCAACACAGGCTTCCCCAGGTTCCTATAGGCCAGGATATCCCATCACAGTAGCAATTGCATATTTTCACACATACCACACAAACATGTGTATGTAAAAAGATGCACATATATGTGTTCATGTAAACAATATACATAGATAGCAACATAGCTTTAGTTAGGATTTCATTACAAGTTCTTCACATCTATTTTCTCCCAAAATAATAGCTACCTGAAACCAACAAAAGTTATTATATGACAGAAAATATTCTAGAATTTCTCATTCTTGTTTTTGTATAGAAAAATGGTAGATTGGTAGCCCCAGGACTTGTTATAAGCAAAAATTTGCCACAGTGAAAATCCTCACAGGCTTTAACTCTGATTATTATAGGGTCAAAAGTTCAAAATCACCACACATCAGGAGTTTTCTTTCTCTTCAGAATCAAATAAATCAATGGGAGAAAAAAAAGAACAAAAATTCACTACCACTGAACCTGTCAGTATGGCATCATGAACAAATTAATGCAGCTTTTAAGGTATTGCTGTAGGTCAAACATTTGGCCTGTCTATTTTGACAGCACTGTCTCTTTAAAAAGTCAGTCATTATATATCTATAGTATAGTATGCCTTAAGTGTGAGAATAAATAGTCTGTAGAGGAAAATTCATAATTTGGGGGCATATTAACATGATAGTCAGTACTGCTTTAAATGGTTTCAATCTTGAGCATAAAATACACACATTTAAAAGACAGCACACACTTTAAAAAATGAAGCTTTGCCAGGGTCTGCTTTACATAGTTTCAAAGTGACATGGGATCAGGGCTGTACTTACCCTTCATATCAGAAACAATTTGTGCATAATTCTCCTGTCTCTTGCCAATAAGCTCTGCCATTAAACTTTTTTGGCTGGAGCAAAATAATATCTTTTCCCCATCAGATCCTGACTCTCATGCTTTTGTAAATGTTTTCTTGTCTGTTTAGAAAAGAACAGATGATTATAAATGTTCTAAGATTTTTTTTTCTCATGGTAATTTATATTCTTAGAAGTGTTGCTTAGAGCAGTATTCTACCAAGTTGGAGCAGAGGCCTTGTGAGGATGACCATTATCTGGCCCCAAGAGGCCATATCCCAACCTTCCTACCATGGTTTATCTCCAAGAAAACCATATCTACCTTTATTCCTTATTATGTACCAACTATGTTCCCCCCCACACACTCCTCTATTTATTCAAGCCCAACTCATCTCATGAGTTTAGTGTGGGCCCTTTAGAGTAATTATAATCAGACAGCAACCCACAAATGCCATTGGGAATCCCTTTCCTGGGCACACTCTCCCTCTGCCCCCCAGATCACCTGGTGGTTGTGGCAGGCACTTGGAGGGTCATTTTTGTATTCCTGGAAATGACTAGTTAGAACCCTCCTCTCCCTTTTTCAGTTTCAGTGGAACAGAAGGAATTTCACAGGATAAACAGGTGTGGATAGTTTGTGATCCACCTCTCATATCTCTTTACATCATATTTTCTCTCAAACCTACCCCTCTTACCTATATGCATTGATGCTGAGTGAAGTGAGCAGAACCAGTAGAACATTGTACACAGTAGCAGCCCCACTGTGCAATGACTAACTTTGGTAGACTTCTTAGCAATGAAAGGATCTAAGATGACTCCAAAAGACTTATGATGGAAAATGCTACCCACATCCAGAAAAAGAACTATGGAGTCTCAATGTAGATCAAAGCATATTATTTGTTCTCTCTCTCTCCCTTTCCCCCTCTCTCTGTCCCCCTTCTTTTTATTTTAAAATTTTATTTACTTTTAGTTCTCAACATTCAGTTCCACAATCCCTTGAGTTCCAAATTTTCTCCTCCTTCTCTCCTCCCTCTACTTCTTAATAAATATACAACAATCATACAAAGATGAGCAAATAATCATTCTCATCCACTCCTCCACTGGCCCATCTCACCCTTCCCCTCGACTACCACAATGCAGAAGAAGTTTTTCTTCGTTTCCTTTTGCTGAGTTAGAGACAGTATGACTTTTAATGGAGAGAGAATAGATCTCAGAAGAACTAACACCTACTTTCAATGTGTACCTCTGACACTGCGTGATCCTGGACAAGTCATTTAACCTTTACAGAGAAATTGCCTGTATTGGTAGTGGGAGTTTCTATGACAGTGAAATTACAGCGATTCTACCAGTGAATTGAAAGTTAACAATAACATCTTACTTCAGGTTTTCAAATGAACTCTTAGAGAAATAAACAAACAACAAGAACAGACACCTCTCTCCACTTATACAGCAGTGCCATGTAGTGGAAAGAGCTTCTGGTTCTGCTGCCTGCTACCTGTGTCACACCCTCAATAGGTCAGTTAACTTTTCAGTTTCCTTATCCGTACACCAAGAGCTTAGGGTAATTCATCCCTAAGTTTTCTTTCAGCTCTAACTTTCTATGATCCTAGCCAGAATTTGAACTGTGAAAAATGAGGTATAAATTGATGCTTATGGTCTTCCAAACAATGATTGGTTATAGGGAACCCTATGCCTTAAGTAAGAACAATTTTTAAAAATTATCAAACGTTTCTGTTACTACTACATTATGCTTTTGGCTTGGTCTATTAGCCAGAGATACTTTGGTCCCACTTAAGTGCTTATCATTTCCTCCACAAGCAAATTCTAGCTAAAAGCAATATATCTTTTTACCCTTGATCTCAGTTTGCCTCAATGCCTATTACAACAGTACACTTTTTGAAATTGAGCTACAGCCTAGACAAATGATTGTATAATGTTTTACATAAACACACATTTATGTTATGTTGTTTCCTGGGATGGTTTAAAGTCATTTTCTTCCTTCAGCTCTGTGCTATGGACATAAAAGATACTGAGCTCTTTGCTGTTTATTCAAACTAAATCCTCTGTTTGTTCTGTATAAGCCTTCTTGGTTCTTTAATATATTGCAGGCTTCAGTTACAAGTTTATTCCCTTTAGGAGTGGGTAAATTAGATACATTAGCTGAGAGAGATAAGGTATGGAAACTGTAGCTTAATTGCCATTAAAAAAGATACTGTGACACAGTAAAAGTAGAAATTAGACAAGCAGTCAATTTTCTCATTCTGTGTACCACCTTCCCACCCCTCATACCACACACACACACACACACACACACACACACACACACGCGCGCACACACACACTACCACCACCACCAACAGCACCAGCAATAACAAGGTCTATGAATATACATATCATACATAGCCTGTCAGTAAGGAAGCCCCAAGAAAGAAATAGATGGAAATGATTATTAGCAAGAGTCAGGTAAGCCACAAATTCCCATCTTTCTCTTTGGGAGGCAATCTAAAGAAAAGCATGATATACTTGACTGTCTACTGCAACAATCTAGCATAATCACTCATCTGTTCAATTTCATTGTATCAGTAAAATCCGAATAAATGCCTGATCAGTCAATACGTCATAGTGGTCAATCCCAAAATATGGAAAAAGAAATGCTCTTCCCCAAATCCCACACTATAGAAGGCAGCATAGAACAGTAGAAAGAGTACCAGATCTAGATTCAGAGGACATTGTGTTAAAGTCTTGGCTTTGTCATTTGCAATTTGGGACCATAGATAGGTCACTTCCTTTGATTGGTCTCAGTTTTCTTTTATGTAAAATGATCTTCAATTAGTTGAATTGCAAGATCTTTTCCAGGTCTAAACCTTATGAAACTATGAACTCCTTTATGGGAGAGGGAGTTTTTTCATGGGTAGCTTAAAATTGTCTTGACTTTCTACTCTTCACCAGGAAGTGAATGTCCTTTCTGGCAGGGCTTTCTACCTAATTTTACTCTCTGACATAAATGGCTTGTCATTCTTGGTCTCACTGCCATGGAACATAACTAGTTCAAAAACAACAAATATGATGTAAGTATCTTTTTTAAAAAATCACTGTGATGCCTCATAATTTTAGTCTCCATTTTGAAATAACTTCGATTTTTCTGTTCTCTACCAATTAAAACAGTGGGGTGGGGGTGGAGGGAGGGAATTCTGCCATTTAAAAGTAATGACAGAGTTAAGAAAAATACCTCAGATAGAAATGTGGAAAAGTAGAAGACAGGAGGGGGGGCACATTGAAAATATTTATTGGAGAAAGAGCAACTTATGAACCATGGGAAACCAGTCTGAGCCATCTTTTATTATAATGTAAAAGAAAATAGTTGAGCTAAGACTTCAGCAGTCATTAATAGTCGGGTGGATTTTTTTAGAACAAAAAAAAGAAGGGCGGGGGGGAGAGATCTGTCAGCATTAAGTACTATAGCTGACAGGCCAGACCTGTCATTGCCAGCAGTTATCTCACTAAAAGTTTGCATCTGGCTCTATAAAGAAACTCGACAGCAGCAGCAGGAGCAGTGATCCTGCCCTCCAAACCTCTCCCCCACCCCCTACTCCCATAGGCTCATTTCTTTGTGGTACACATGTTGGTATGTGTGTTCTCTATAACAGATTACAACTCAAGCAAATTAATTGCATTCTTTATGACCCAACATATGCTTTTATCTTCAACACATGCCAAAGAAGCCCACCAGTCATTATTTTTCATTCTTAAAGTTGTATTTCTGGCCCAAGTACACTACTTTCTCACAAAAGCGACCTGTTCACTAAGGCCCATTTCATATTAAAGCTCAAAGACTTTGGTTGTCATTCACCAATTCTTAAAATTAATTCCAGCCTGTAAGAGGGTTTTAAAAAAAATACAGCCCAAGAGAAATCAGCAGTGGAACTCAATTTGTCAGGTCTTTATCAAGTTAGTCTAGAGAGTCTTCTAAAGCTCTCCAGGGCTAACCAGGGGATAAGAGGTAAAAACAAGTCTGCCAATTTGAGTCAGGTCTGCAAGAACAGAAGCAGCAGCAGCAGCTTAGTTCTGGTCTAAACAGAAAGTATTTGTTTTATCCAGCCCCTTTCCCCATCTTCCCCCCAGTCATCTCTCCTCTCCTCTCCTTTCCCTTTCCCTTTCCTCTCCTTTCCCTCTCTCTCTCTCTCTCTCTCTCTCTCTCTCTCTCTCTCTCTCTCTCTCTCTCTCTGTCTCTCTCTGTGTGTCTCTGTCTTTGTCTCTTTCTGTCTGTCTCTCTGTCTCTCGCTGTCTGTCTGTCTGGCTTTCTCTGTCTGTCTCTCTGTCTCTGTCTCTCTCTCCATCTCTGTCTCTCTGTCTCTCTCTGTCTCTCTCTGTCTCTCTCTGTCTCTGTCTCTCTCTCTGTCTTTGTCTCTCTCTCTCTCTCCTTCCACGTCCCTATGTCTCAGTGTTTCTGTCTGTGTCTGTGTTTTGTGTGGATCTCTGTCACTATCTCCTTGTCTCTATCTATGTCTCTGTCTCCATCTTTTTTTTGTCTCTGTCTCTCAGGTCTCTCTGTCTCTGTCTGTCTATCTTTAGTTATTCTCCTGTAAAGGAGCAGTGCCACTAGCTAGTTGATATATAGGGAAATTTTTAGATTTGTGATTCAACAGTTGATAGTGAGCTTTTCCTGTGAAGGAAAACCAGCCAGCACTGAGTCATTGCTTCTCTCTCTGTGGTCCAACAATTTCTTGGAGTGTTTACACTAAACTCCAGGCCAGTTAAGAGAATTTACAGCCTTATCATTGGAATTAAATGCACTGATGGGGGGAGCAAAGGGAAGGGAGATGAGGAGATGTCTCACTCTCTCTTTTCCTGAAGGAGACATTTGGCTCCATGTAAGCTGATAGTTGTTTTATTCTTTCTCTGTGCTTCTCTCCCTACCCCCCATTTCACTTTGAAGATTATCTGTCCTATTTGTTAGTATAATGAGGATTTATTTTTACTTCAATTTCCAATACTAAGAAGTCAGGAAATTATTTCCATAAAAAATATTCTCCTAAAAACCACAAATTAGATTTAATCAATATATGTCACAAATCAAGTTTTCTGAAAGACAAAAATAATTTAACCAGTTTTCACTCAGACATCAATAACCAACCAAGAAGAGAAAGCTTGTAGTGGATAGAAAGCTGGCCAAGATGCCAAGAAGACTGAATTCCAAACCCTGACTCTTAATACATACTGGGTGGGTGGCCCTGGGCAAGTCACTTAACCTCTGAATGCTCCAGGCAACTCTCTGAGACAGGCCTGCACAACACACAGCCTGCTGGCCACTTAGCAGCCAGTCAAAGGATTTCAGGTGGTTCAAAAGTAGAGGATGTAAAAGAAAATAAAGATGTAATGAGTTCTTTGTTTATACCCTGCTTAGCCCACCTTCCACTAGTCACTATTGTGCCCGTCATGTAACTTGGCAGGTGGGTTGCCACTGTGTACTCTCTTCTGTTTGTCACACAACCTGAGGCAACCAACCATCATCAGTCTATTTCTAGTCTGAGAAGAACAGGAGTCATATCTTTGCAATGTCTTTTCCATCATTGCTGGATTTTAACAGTCGCAGAGTGAGTGTGGTCAAGTGCCAATATGACAGACACCCACTATGCACTGAGTAGCAACAACTCAAGGGCTTTTTCCCCTCCCTTGCTGCATGGTCACCCTCTAAGTTACATGAGTGTCTGGCACTTTCTCCAAGATCAGATGCCCAGTTCAGTATTTTTTTTTCTTTTTGGAGGGCAGTTGGAGTTAAGTGTTAAGTGTCTGAGGCTGGATTTGAACTCAGGTCCTCCTGACTCCAGGGCCAGTTCTCTATTCATTGTGCCACCTAGCTGCCCCTTCATTATTTCTTTGTATGTGAGTAGTTGCTGTGGAGATTTTTTGGTTCTAACATTAAAGTTTTTGGGGTGACTTTGTAAAATTGGTGATAAAAAGAAGCAGAACATCAAATCAGAACATAGAGTATTTAATCTGGAGTGGATAAATAGATGCTTGTTTGCTTTCATGAGAGAGAAAATAGTGTACCTTGTTTGCCAAGAAGTGATAGCCATTCTGCAGGAACACGATCTTTGCTGTCATTTTTGAATCAAAGCATCCTGAATTAAAGTGTCTAAATTGTTGAAAAATCTCAGTGGGAAAGAACAATTTTCAAGAAAGTGAACTCAGAAAATGAGGCAGCTACTAAGGTTGGTTTTCAGATTTCTAAAGAAATTGCTGCTGTTGGAAAGTCTTTTACTGAAGGTGACTTCATAAAGAAGTGTTTGCTGATTGCAGTTTCTGGATTATATCCCAATAAAAAAAAAGTGTTTTTGAGAATATAAGTTTGTCCCATATGACCATGCATTGAAGAGTAGTCGATGATAAATTGATTGCTGACAAGAAGTGTAATACATCCTATTAACTAGATGTAAACAGTAAGAAAGCCTGAAAAATGTATTAAAACTTGTACTCCTTAGGAAGGTTATTTTTATAACATTAATGTGATTTCATGATAAATAAAAATCTTAAGCAATAAACACAGTTAATTGATATTAATTGAAACTTCCCTTTTTAATATGGTTTATTTGCAAAATAGTTCAATTGTTAATTATACCTTTACTTGGAAAGTGAGCCACTAAAACCTCTCTGTGGCCCGAAGTTGTTTAGCCTATTTTAATTTTGGTCCCTACTTTCTGCCAAGTTGTTAAGGTCTGCTCTAAGACAATAAACTACAGTAAGTGGCCAGACTGCTTTAGAAGGGGGAGTTTCCTAACCTGGTGTTCCTTATAGCAAGGAAATCGAAGGTCCAATTCCCATCAATAATCAACACTAAATGATTTTCATAAGAAATGGTTTCAATTGGAAATAAAATACATTAAATAATGATCTCAGTTAAAGCCACCTTATTAAATAAGAAGGAAAGAGGTTAAATGACTTGACTAGGGTCACATAGCTAATATGTCAAAGATTTGGATTTGAAGTAAAGACCAAGGTTTTCCTATGTCCAAGCCCAACTCTACCCACTATGTCTTCCTGTCTCATTAGATAAAACTATAATGGAGGTAATCAATGCACCCCTATACCTCAACCAGTCTTCTGTAAAATGTTATGCATAATTCAAAATCTTACAATCACTATTTGGAATAGTTATTGCAATACATGAGAGGGGAAAGCTACATTTACCTGGTTATACAGATGATATGAGGAGATATGATATATTCATTAGAATCAGAAATATTTGGAATAAAAATATCTCCAAACCACAAGCATCTTCCAGGTTTCAGTAAGTCGAGTCTTGACTACAATAGAATATTCTGGGATGTCTTCCTTACACCATATTCATTTGCACTGTGTTGTATAGCTAATGTTTTGTTTTGTTTAAAGAAGGTCTTGTCTGCTTATCTTTTCTTTCCATTTCAACTACAAACTCCTTAGGGTAGGGACTATTTTGTCTAAACCCTTTTATATCCTCCACTGTGCCTATTCGAGGTATAAACTAAATTGGCAATGAGCAGGGCTTTGTCCTAGCATGCTCAATTTAGAGTATACTGACAGCATTTGTAATCCCTTAGTAAAAATAACAAGTTGGTATAGTTGCCAAGAATAATTAAACTAGGGACCTAAGATGAAGCCCTCCCACTCTGCCCAGAATTCCTACCATTAAATGGGGATGTCCCTATCTCAATTCCTACTTGCTCTGGCACTTGAGGTTCTGGGGTACTGCTAAGAAGAAGTGGGGTGTTTGTCAAATGTTATCAGCTTAAACCTCCATTCACATGTGCTCTCCCCAGTATCAATCACCAGTGATCACATCTCAGAATCATTTAGCCAATGAACATCAATTCAGTTTTACAAAGTGATGTTTCTTGAAAAGACTTAGACAAAGGGCTGTAAAAATGTACATGCCCTCTGACCTAGCAATACCATTTCTAGGGTTGTATCCCAAAGAGATCATAGAAGTGGGAAGAGGACCCCAATTACAAAAATATTTCTAGCAGCTCTTTTTGTGGTGGCAAAGAATTGGAAATCAAGGAAATGTCCATCAGTTGGAGAATGACTAAACAAGCTGTGGTATATAAATGCAATGGAATACTATTGTGCTATAAGAAGTGAGGAACACTGCTATTCTGGGGTTGGGGGTAGGGGAAAAATGGGGAAAAATTGTAACTCAAAATCTGGCAGAGATGAATGGTGTAAACCAGAAGTTAATAAAGCATTTGTTGAAAAAAAAGAAATGAGGAGCAGACAGACTTCATAATAACCTGGAGAGACTTATATAAACTGATGCTGTGTAAGAAGAGCAGAACCAGGAGAACACTGTACACAATTACAGACACATCATATCTGTGATGACTAACTTTGATAGACTGGGCTCATCTCAGCAATGAAAGGTTATAAGACAATTCCAAAAGATTCATGATGGAAAAGGCTATTCACATCCAGAGAAAGAATTATGTAGTCTGAATGCAGATTAAAGCAAACTACTTGCTCTCTCTCTCTCTCTTTTTTTTTTTGTTCCTTGTTTCTCATTGTTCATTCCATTGGTTATAATTCTTTACAGCTTGACTAATGTTTAGTGCAAAGTTATTTGTAGAACCTATAAGGGATTGCAAGGGGGGAGGAGAGGCAGGGGAAGAAAATTTGGAACTCAAAAACTTGTGGAACTGAATGTTGTAAGCTAAAAGTAAGTAAATAAATAAATATCTATAAAAAAAAAAGAAAAGGCAGAAGTACAAACATTTCTCCCAACACTCAGGGGTATACTCCCTCCCATACCATGTTGGTCCTTGGTGAGAGCAGATTCAAACATAAAGTAGTTACTAT
Source organism: Gymnobelideus leadbeateri (assembly GCA_011680675.1). Lineage (NCBI taxonomy): Eukaryota > Metazoa > Chordata > Mammalia > Diprotodontia > Petauridae > Gymnobelideus > Gymnobelideus leadbeateri. Next base: position 8,374 of record WOXC01006611.1, on the reverse strand, counting down.
AAGGCTTCCACCTAACCCCCTCCCACTAAATTGGCTTCAAAATCTACCTTTGACCCACTTCTATCTGGGCCAAACTGGTTGCAAGGGGAATTCACATCTCAATGGATTCAGTTGCCTATAAGCCATAAGGTAGATTCCCATTATGGGACCTCTGGTGACTTTTAACCTTTAACTCTTGTTCTTTTAACCTTTCAGAGCTCACAAGGTAATTTAATAGTTTATTTCATCTCCGATATTCCTTTGCTTAAGGAAGGAAACAATAGACATGAGACAGAAGCAACAGGAAGGTCTTGTGTTCATGGTTTCATATCAACCTAGGTGGTAAGAGTAGATCTTTGGGATTTGCTGTTTCTCTCTACCCTGAGGTTTATAGAAATTCTTGTTTCCTCACTCAGATGTAGCCAGACAGGAGAGAGAAAGAGGCTCATTTTGGTATCTTTTGAATGCACACCCTCTTTAGGCTCAGGATCCGATCTAAAGTGCAATTTTTCACCAGAAACAGTCAGCTGAGTCATCGACAACAAAGTGGAGAATGAGGTCCTTCCTTTCATTTCATGTTATTAGGGACTTCCAGAAACAGGTTCACCAAACACACATGCCTCCAAGACTGAGTCTTCATTGTCTAATTCTTTCTTACACTTAAGTTGGCTGACAGTTATGGTATGGACAACTTTGGAGGAACAGACTTTTTTTTTTTTTTTTGCTTTTTGGAGGGCAAATGGGGTTAAGTAACTTGCCCAAGGTCACATGGCTAGGTTTCTGTTTGTGTGTTCGTTAAGTGTCTGAGGCCAGATCCGAACTCAGGTCCTTCTGACTCCAGGGCCATCGCTCTACTCACTGCGCCACCTAGCCGCCCCGAGGAACAGACTTTTAATCATCATTTCTAATGCTTCAACCATTTGATAGTATAGAAGTCCATCCCAGCAACAGACCCAAGACAGAAGAAAGTCAATATAAAGGGTCTGGCTTTACGGTGGAAAACAAGGGTAGCATCAGCTTCATAAATTGGACCTTGGAAAGACCATGTGTTTCAGAAGAGAAGTTTTACTCTAACCTTTCCTAATAGACTATCCTTTTATTTCATCCATTTGCCTTTAAGATGTCATAACTAGACCTTTAATTTTGTTGTCGATTTAACATCTGTATTTTGGTAATAGCATGAAGACTATTTTATAGAATGGATAGAGTTGTTCTGAAGGGAAAATGACTGAACAGAGTTTGATCAGAAATTTTGAAAAGCCTGAATATAGCAAAAACAGACATTATGAATCAAGATCTAATATTGGGAAATCTGAAAACACTAAGTGTTTGATTTTACTAAGTGATGATTTCAAAACTAACTTTGGTGTGTATACGTGTGTGTGTGTGTGTGTGTGTGTGTGTGTGTGTGTGTGTGTGTGTGTTTTGGACTGGTAGACATCAATGCAGTATCTGTAAAAGGGGCCAAATTGCATTGCTACCATTGACTTGAACAGAAACTGAACTGTATCTGGATTCCTAGGCTAGAAACCTGTCATCCATCTATCTGTTCTAAAGATTGATACACATTATTCTAATTGTGGATACACAGGATCATAGCTTTATGACAAAAAGAGCTCTGGGAAACCATCCAGTACAACCCTCTCATTTCATAGTTGAGGAAACTGAGGCAGAAATAAATATGAAGTGGTTTGCCCAAGATCACCCAGGTGTCAAGTAGCAGAGGCAGGATTTATATCCCAGTTGTCTGGCATTCTTTCCACTTTTCATTTGGTGCTGTTTTGCATGTGACTCTCTCTTTATGTTCCCTGTTTGAAGAAGTGTAAAGACCAAAAGAAAAACCATTATAGATATGGTTATGCTTTGTTTTAAAGTAAAAGTAAAAAGTTTTAAAGTAAAAGCTCTTTGAAAGACATGGGCATTTTCATCTACTGGAATTTATTCAGTAAAAGAACCTATTTGTTACTCAAATTTCAGGGGAAGAGTCTTTATTATTTCTCTGCTTCTCTCCCCCTTTCAAGTGGTAGAAACATTAGCCAAGATATCAATGAAAGAGAACTGAGCTAAGTTAAATGTGAGCTGAGACCAATGCCCAGAGTTCCCTCTACACTCCTCAGTCTCATTGTGGAGGCTTCATCATGGAACTCAAGACTGGGATCAGAGTCCACAGTCCAAGGCCTAGCTGTCAGCATCCACCAGTACCACAGCTACCCAGGCTGACTGGTCTGAACTGGGCAGACTCTTACCCCCAAGCTTGTGGGACCTTTCTGACCCCTTTCTTCCCAGTGAGGGCTGGGCAGCACCAGAGAGAGACAACCTGATTCCTATTGTATTGCAGGGTCTAAGTCTCACTCACATCACGGCCTAATCTGTACTTGGGGCTAAAGTGCAGGTTACTACCAGGTATCAGGTCTCATCCTTTCATTGGCACCATCCCATAACAGCCACTGCTCTGTGCCTTCTCTTTTCTCCTTCTCACCAACAATTTCTTAGACATGACTTATATACTGAAAGACTCAAAAGTTTCAGTGATGTTATCAACTTTGGGATTCCCTTCTGTGATGCCTGCCCTTATTTGTGACCCTTGTCCATACCCCATCAGTTGGCCACAGGGAGCCATTCCAGTGCTGGGGGCCTTCTTAGTCTTCTTCTGACATCAAAAGGATGGGGGAATGTGGTCTCAATCCAGACATCTGCCGGCCATAATTCACCTATGCCTTTTGACAAACTCATCTTCCTTTTCTACCAGTATAGAGAACACTGATCCTAGAGTCCATGTGCTCCTGATTATCTCCAGGTATAGGATAGAATCTTACTCTGTGACTTATAGTTACCCATGTAACCTTGGGCAAGTGCCTTAACCCCCCAATTAAATTTTATTTTTCTATTCTGAATTTAACAAAAACAAAAAAAGGAATATATGCTAAGTAGAATAGAAAGAGAGAATTGTGTATGAAACCATAAATATCTATATCTAGCTATCTAATAAAATCAACATGTTAACTGTCAAAGTTGTTCTGCTTGTCGGCATTTTCTTTTGAACTTCCTTCTATCCTTTTTTGTGCATTAAAAACAAAGCTTGAATAGTCTTCTTTTTTCTTTATTTCATGACATTATTACTACCTCTCTTTCCCCTCCCAAATCCTCCCCACATCAAAAAAAACACAATCCTTGTAATGAATTAGCTTAATCAAACAGAACAAATACACACACACACACACACACACACACACACATATTCCATGTCAAGAAAGTAATATCTTATTCTTTACCTTAAACCTATTACCTTTGTGTCAGGAAGTGAGTAACATACTTCTTTATGAATGCTCTGAAGTTGTGGTTGGTCATCACATTGTTAGAGTTCTCAAGTCTCACTTTTATTTTACTTACGATGCTGTTGACACCTGTGTATATTGTTGTCTGAGTTCTGTTCACTTTGCTTTGCACCAAACCCAACAAGCCTTACCAGATTTCTCTGCAACCATCTCTTTTGTCATCTCTTTCTGTACTATGCTATTTAGTTATAGTAATATACCATAATTCGCTGAATCATTCTTCAGTTGATGGTCACCCCTTAGTTTCCATTTCTTTATCATTACAAAAAGGGAGCTCCTATACATATTTTATACATATGGATGGATCCTTTTCCTCTTTCTTTGATATCTTTGGGGTACAGACTTGGTAGCAGTGTCACTGGGTCAAAGTTGAATGACTTTTAGGATTTAGTTCTAAATTGCTTTTCAGATTACCTAGGCCAATTCACAACTGGACAATTCATAGCAGTGCATTAAAGTTCTTCCAGTAATTTCAACAGGCAAAAGTTGGTTCAATCAATGTCAAAATCTTGGAGATGTTTGATCACCAGAGGGAGATGGTAGCCACTACCTGGAGAATTTCATGCTCACCTTGATAGTTCATGTATCGCTTGTTAGGCTAGAGATGCCAAGTGTAGTGTTCAGAGGCAGCAGCTTTCTCATACACCTCTTTCTACGAAGTGCTGCAAATTCTTTGTTGCGGGTGTGATTTTGTGGATTTAAAAAATATAATCCTGCTCCCAGCACAAGAGGACTAGTGAAACCATGCTTCCTTATGAACTGTCTACATTTCAATGAACTCTACTCATAATGGAGTCAGTTCTCCACAAAAGCAAGCACATCTGCTTAAATGTTGTATATGGTTGGTTTTTACTCTTAAAAAAAAAAAGCATTTATTTTTCTCCAATTATATGTTAAATTTTTTAACATTTTTTTTAGGTTTCATATTCCAAATTCTATCCTTCCCTCCTCCCTCCCTGAAATACTAAGGAATAACTATAGGTTATACACAGTCAATCATAGAAAACATTGGCATGTTAGTAATTTTGGACAAGAAGAGCAAGAAAGAAAGAAAGGAAGGAAGGAAGGAAGGAAGGAAGGAAGGAAGGAAGGAAGGAAGGAAGGCAGGCAGGCAGGAAGGAAGGAAGGAAGGAAGAAAGAAAAGAAAGAAAGAAAGAAAGAAAGAAAGAAAGAAAGAAAGAAAGAAAGAAAGAAAGAAAGAAAGAAAGAAAGAAAGAAAGAAAGAAAGAAGAAAGAGAGAGAGAAAGGAAGGAAGGAAGGAAGGAAGGTAGTATACTTTAGTCAGTATTCTGATAACATCATTTCTTTCTCTGGAGGTTGATAGCATGCTTTATCATTAGTCCTTTGGGACTGTCTTGGATCATTGCATGACTGAGAATAGCAAAGTCATTCACAAGTCTTCATCATTCAATATTGTTGGTGCTGCATATAACATTCTCCTGGTTCTGCTCACTTCATTTTGGATCAGTTCATACAAGTCTTTCCAGGTTTTTCTGAAATCTTCCTGCTTATAATTTTTTTAATTAAATTTTATATTTATTTTTAGTTTACATCATTCATTTCCACAAGATTTTGAGTTACAACTTTTCCCCCATCTTTCCCCTACCTACCACCTTAAAACAGTGATTCCACTGTATACACCCTCCCCTAATCTGCTCTCTCCTATATCCTCCCCCATACACCCCGACTTTCCAGTAGGGCAGGATGGATCTCTATACCCCAGTGCCTATATATCTTATTTCCCAGTTGCATGTTAAAATAATAATAATAATAATAATAATAATAATAATAATAATATATTTTTAACCATTTGATTTTAAAACTTTGAATTCCAATTTCTTTCCCTTCCTCCCTCCTCACCCACCCTTACTGGGAAGATAACCAATTCAATATAGGTTGTACATATGTAGCTATGCAAAACATTTCCATAGTGGTTATATTGTGAAAGACTGACTATATTTCCCTCCATACTACCCGCCCCCCACTTGCTCTGTTTTCTACTTTGACCCTGTCCTTTTTCAAATGTGTGTGCTTCTAACTTCCCTCCCCCACAACCTGCCCATCCTCCATCATCCCCCCTCTCATCCCCTTCCCTCCTACTTCTCCTATAGGGCAAGATACCCTACTTAGTGTGTATGTTATTCCCTTCCTAAGCCAAATTCAATGAGAGTAAGGTTGAGCCGTTCCCCTTTGCCTTCCTATTCTTCCTCTCCATTGTAACAGTTTTCCCTTGCCTCTTCTATATGAGATAATTTACCCCATTCTGTCTCTCCCAATCTCCTTTCATTATATTCCTCTCTCACCTCTCAATTTCACCTTTTAAGTATCATCCTTTCCTGTTCAATTGGTCCTGTGCCCTCTGTCTATGTATACCACTCACATATGTATACATACACCCTCCTATATAGACATATATATGTTTGTATACATACACACACACACACACACACACACACACACTTTTATGTTCCCTTCAACTATTCTCATACTGAGCAGTTACAATTATTGTTTTTCCATGTAGGAATGTAAATAGTAAAGCTTTGATAAGTTTCTTATGATTTCTTTTCCCTGTTTACCATCTCATATTTCTCTTGCTTCTTGTATCTAAATGTCAAATTTTCTATTCAACTCTGGTTTTTTCATCAAAATTGCTTGAAAATCCTCTATTTCATTGAATGACCATATTTTCCCCTGAAACATGATACTCAGTTTTGCTGGGTAAGTGATTCTTGGTTTTTAATACCAGCTCCTTTAACCTCTGGAATATCATATTCCAAGCCCTTTGATCCCTCAGTGTAGAAGTTGCTAGATCCTGTGTTATCTTGATTGTGTTTCCACAATATTCAAATTGTTTTATCTTGCTGCTTGTAATATTTTCTCCTTGATCTGAGAACTCTGGAACCTGGCTATAATATTCCTAGGAGTTTTCTTTTTGGGATCTTTTTCAAGAGGTGATCAGTAGATTCTTTCAACCTCTATTTTACCCTCTGGTTCTAAAAAATCAGAGCAACTTTCCTTGAGAATTTCTTGAAGGATGATATCTAGGTTCTTTTTTTGATCATGGCTTTCAGGTAGTCCAATCATTTTTCAATGATCTCTCCTGGATCTACTTTCCAGGTTATTGTTTTTCCAATGAGATATTTCACATTGACTTCTATTTTTTCATTTGTTTGGATTTGTTTAATAGTATCTTGATTTCTCATAAAGTCACTAGCTTCCATTTGCTCCAATCTAATTCTGAAGGAATTATTCTCTTCAGTGAGCTTTTTAAATTCTTTTTCCATCTGGCAAATTTGGCTTTTTAATGCATTCTTCTCCTCATTGGCTTTTTGAACCTCTTTTGCCATTTGAGTTAGTCTATTTTAAGGTGTTATTTTTTTTTTCAATCAGGTTGTTGACTCTCATTTTATGATTTTCTTGCACCATTCTTATTTCTCTCCCAAATTTTTCCTCAGCTTCTCTTATTTGGTTTTCAAAATCCTTCTTAAGTTCCTCTATGGCCTGTAATCAGTTCATATTTTTCTTGGAAGCTTTTGGTGCAGGAGTCCTGACTTTGTTGTCTTCCTGCCATTCCATTCTTTGATCCTTTTTGTCCCCCCAAAAAGAATCTAAAGTTGGATTGTTTTGCTTGCTTTGTTTTCTTTGCGTGCTCATTTTGCCACTCAATTACTTAACTTTTGAGCTTTTTGCCACAATAGAATGCTGCTTCCAAAGAGGAGAGCTTTGTCCCAAATTGCTAGGTTTTTCACGGCTGCCTTCTTCTTCTTCTTCTTCTTCTTCTTCTTCTTCTTCTTCTTCTTCTTCTTCTTCTTCTTCTTTCTTTCTTTCTTTCTTTCTTTCTTTCTTTCTTTCTTCTTTCTTCTTCTTCTCCTCCTTCTTCTCCTTCTCCTTCTCCTTCTTCTCCTTCTCCTTCTCCTCCTTCTCCTTCTCCTTCTCCTTCTTCTTCTTCTTCTTCTTTCTTCTTCCTTCTTCTTCTTCTTCTTCTTCTTCTTCTTCTTCTTCTTCTTCTTTCTTCTTCTTCCTCCTCCTCCTTCTTCTTCTTCTTCTTTCTTCTCCTTTCTTCTCCCTTCTTCTTCTTCTTCTTCTTCTTCTTCTTCTTCTTCTCCTTCTCCTTCTCCTTCTCCTTCTCCTTCTCCTTCTCCTTCTCCTTCTCCTTCTCCTTCTCCCTCTCCTTCTTCTTCTTCTTCTTCTTCTTCTTCTTCTTCTTCTTCTTCTTCTTCTTCTTCTTCTTCTTCTTCTTCTTCTTCTTCTTCTTCTTCTTTCTCTGAAGCCTCCACAGACCCTGGCACCTGGTCACACCTGAGGCTAAAACTGCTGGCTCAGGTAGGCCTGGGATCTGCTCCCAGCACACTACAATGGACCCTTTTTGCTGGCCTGCTATGCTGCCTTCAGCAGGAGATTTGTTTCTCTCTGTCACTTTATAGGTTTTGTAGCTCTAAAGTTGGTTTAGAGTCATATTCTATAGATGTTTGAGGTGGTTATGGGGGAGCTCAGGGAGTTTTCCTGCTTCTACACTGTCAAGCTCCTGCTTGTCATTTTTATAGCAAAATAATATTCCATCATAATCATGTACCATAACTTCTCTAGCCATTCCCCAATCGATGGGCATTCCCTTAATTTCCAATTCTTAGCCACCACAAAAAGAGCTGCTATAAATATTTTTGTGCAAGTAGGTCTCTCCTCTTACTCCCACTCTTTTTATGTCTTCGGGATATAGACATAACAGTATTATTACTGGATCAAAGGGTGTGCACAGTGTTATAACCCTTTGGGAATAGTTCCAAATGTTCTCCAGATTGGTTGGATCAGTTCACAGCTCCACCAACAGTGATTTAGTGATCCGGTTTTCTCACGTCGCCTCAAAAATCCAACATTTTCCTTTTTGTTGTCACATTAGCCAATCTGGTAATTGTGAGGTGGTACTTCAGCATTGTTTTAATTTACATTTTTCTAATCAATAGTGATTTAGAGCATTTTTTGTCATGTGACCATAGATAGTTTTGATTTCTTTGTCTGAAAACTGCCTGTTCATATCCTTTGATCATTTATCAATTGGAGAA
>WOXC01006609.1:122500-174311 GCA_011680675.1 Gymnobelideus leadbeateri | reverse complement strand
GAGAGGAGAGGGAGGAGAGGGAGGAGAGAGAGAGAGAGAGAGAGAGAGAGAGAGAGAGAGAGAGAGAGAGAGAGAGAGACATGTGCAGCTGAGTTTTTATGGCTAGTTTCATGGGTAGGGAAGGGGCAATATAATGCACAACTGTTAACTTTATTGTATGATACTAGACATATTTTATCATTACCTTTATCTTTCATTTCATAATTGTTTTTTACTTTCATGGTACAGTACTCAATAGTAAATTTTATGGTTTGCATAATGGCATTATTTTGTGTATGCTTTTGTTATATAAGTCTGTGAAATTATGGAATTATGTAAACCATAATTTTACTTTCACTTTTTAATGTCTATTCCTACCATTCATATGCTGCATACTTTTCTAGATAGAGGAAATGGCCTCTTGTTGGGAAGGTGTAGAATTCTTCAGCCTGAGTAAATCTTGAGTTGAGTAACACAGACTGTCCTTAACCCTATTCTGTTTCTGTTCTGTCAGTGACTTAAATGAAGGCATGTATGCATGAATGAAATGAATAAATGAATGAATGAATAAGCATTTATTTACAGTTTACATCATTGCTGAGCATTCTTCTAAACACTGGGTATTCAAGTAGAATGAGATTTGTAGATGATGCAGAGTTGGAATGGATAGCTGTCATGCTGGATAAAAGAATCTATGAAAAATAACAATTTGATCCTAAGGACAATAGGGCAAATTTAATGTAACCAACTGAAATTTAATTGGCTAAACATTTCCTTTATTCAGTGATGGTTGCCACCTGTTGAAGGAATAATAGCAGTTTAATGTATTTCAGATTATTATTAGGATGGTGAAGGGATTTGAAATCATGTCATGCAAAAATATGTTGGAAATAGTTTTATATAGACTGAAGAAGGGAACACTTAGGGGGATAAAGCTACTATCTTCAAATATTGGTAGAGTTTTTGTATTAAAAGGGGAAGAGTGTCTATATCTTACTTGGCTTGCTGCAAGGTTGATGGGAAGGGGACTTTCTGGGAAACAGATTTGGTCTTGAGAGAAGGGAAAACTTCTATTTAAAATTGGTTTGTTGTTGTTATTCAGTCATTTTAGTCCTGTCTGACTCTTCATGACCCCATTCAGAGTTTTCTTGGCAGAGATACTGGAGTTGTTTGCTATTTTCTCCTCCAGCTCATTTTATAGATGAGGAAACTAAGGCAAACAGGGTTAAGTGACTTGCCCAGGGTCACCCAGCTAGTAAGAGGCCAGATTTCAATTCAGAAAGATGATTCTTTCTGGCTCCAGACCTGGCACACTGGATAGAGATAAAGAACATTTAATAACTCTCTCCAGCTGCTCCAAAATTGATTTAAGTGACCTAATAAGTAGCAAATCTCCTACCCCTGGCACTTTTCAAGCAGAGACTGAATTACTATTTGTCAGAGATGTTGACTGTATCTTTCTCCTGGACTACTATTTCAGGAAATATTCTGTTACCTAGGACCTGGAGGAGGAGTCCACATCCTTCTTGCCTACCTGAGTCACTTTTAGAAATGTGTGCTACCAACATTACTCAAACTTTCTTCTTCAAAGTTCAATCCTTCTGATTGCTCTATTGATATTGTCATCTTCCGGCCTCTATAACAATCTTTCTTCTTTCCTGATTATTTTTGCACACAAATGATTCCACCAATCTTCCATACCAACTTTTCCCTAAATCTCATTGCAACTTCAGTATTCAGTCAATGGCCCTATGACATTTAACTTCACTTTAGCCATTCACTGGGTTGATCACACCTTAGATCTCATCATTGCTGTTAACTATTCTACCTCAAAGACTCTGAACTCTAAATTCTTTTCACTGAGCTCAGTCTCTGGTATTTCTATACCTCTTCTATACTCTTTTTTTTTACAAGTTCCTATGATAGTCATTTATTTAATACAATGTGCAGCACACAATTACAAATGGTTAGTCAACCTCCTATTTTGCACAACCATATTTATTAAAAATACTTGGACTAATGTATTGATAGATTCTTTTGATGTGATTATTTCTTATTCCGTTCTTCTCTCTCTTTTCTTTCACATATAACCTCCTTCAAATAGGGTTGAAGATATAATTTGTCCTCTTCATGTTTTGTTCACTGGTTTTTAGGCAAGATCTGCTGCCTCCACGGTCAGATCCAGAGCTCTCTTGATGCAAAACTTTCGATCATCATACAGATTCTCCAGAAGCCTCCTTATGGCCTCTTTAACATCTTCATCTTCATAAAGTGTGTCATCACACATTAATCCAAATTTGTTGAGTCCTGCAGCCCTGTAATGCCATTTTCAAAGACTTTCAAGCCATCGGCTTGATGCTACAGTAGGGACCCATGTCGCCATCTTGCCGTGGAAAGACTGGAGCTTTTCCTCATCTACACTCTTATTTTTCCCATATCTCTTCTTCAATCTCTTAAAACCTTTGGTTCCTCAACTATTCAACCTTCTTTCCAATGTTCTCCTATCTGTGAGTCTTATCTTTGTCTACACGTATTCCCTTAGTAACCTTATATGCTCTATGTCTGTGTGTGTGTGCATATATAAACTTCCAAGTCTATGTGTGTGCCACAGACCTCTCTCCAAAACTTTGACCAATGTTTCCAACTACCTGCTGGATTTCTCCACCTGCATGTCTTTCTAGCACAGTAAACTTATTCTACCTTAAAAGGTAGCATAGTAGATGGTGTTTTGGGCTTGGAATCAGGAAAATCTGAGTTCAGATTCTGCCTCTGACTCTTATGGCCCAGAATGGTCAAGTCACTGAATTTATTCTTATCCTCAATTTTCTCATCTGTAAAATTAAAGGGTTGGACTCAATGGCCTCAAAATTCCTGTCTAGCTCTAAATTTGTGATCCTACTATCCAAATTCAAAATTTTCTCCCTAAAGTTTGCCCTTTCGTTGCAGTTAAGTGACTTGTCAAGGATCACTCAGATAGGCAAAATTTGTACTCAGGAAGATGAATCTTCCTGATTCCCAGCCCAGTACTCTATTTGTTATACCAGGTGCTTTCCTGAAAAATGAAGGCATTGGAATGAATTGGCCAATCAGAAGAAGATGTTGTTGGGGCAGAGTGATTTTTCAGAGTAAGAAGTCTCATTGACCACAAAGGTGTTCTAAAGGTAGCAGGAAGTTGATAGGTGGACATACTGGCAAAGAAAATGTCTGTAATGGTTGATGTAGAAGTTGTTACCAGTGAGAATAATAGTGTTCTTGGTAATAATGACACTGCATTTTGTAAGGAAATAGATGTAGCCAGGATTCTTGGGACTGGTGATTTAGACTTTCCCAGATAAAAGAAAAGGGAATTGGAGTTACCACACTGTTACTTACACAATTAGCCCAGTTCCCTGAAAAGTAAAACACTTTCAGTAAACTATTGTCTATACATTAAAGGATAAATTTATTTTCATCACCATCCTCGTTGTCAATGAGAATTAAACATATTTCAACTTTGACTCTCCCCTTTCCTTCATGCCCACATCCAATCAATTGCCAAGTCCAGTTACCATTCCAATATGTCTTACACCCACCCCTTCCAAATCCCATTGCAACTACCTGATTTCAGACCCTCATCACTGGGACTATTATAATATCCTTGGTCTCCATGACTCATTTATTTCATCTTTGATTTATCCTCCAATCTGACTAGAGATCTCTTGCTAATATACCATTCTGAATCTCACTCAGTCCAGTCAAGTCTAGTCAATAAAGATTTATTAAGTACTTACTATGTCCATGAACTATATTAAGTCCTGAGTATAATGATGATGATGATGATGATTGCCATGATGATAATGAGAGGTGACATTTATAGAGTGCCTACTGTGTGCCAGGGCACTGCATTAAGCACTTTTTAAATATCTCATTTGATCCTCACAACAACTATATGAAATAAGTACTATTATTATTCTCATTGTATAGTTGAGAAAATCAAGGCAAAGAGAAGTTCAGTGACTTGTCTGGGGTCACACAGCTAATAATTGAATGAGACTGGATTTGAATTCAGGTCTTCTGATTCTAATGCCAGCACTCTATCCACTGCACCACCTAGCTGCCTTCAAGTAAAAAGAAAGACAATTCTTGATCTTTAGGAGCTTATGATCTAGTGGGGAAGACAATACATGAAAAGGAAGCTGCAAAAAGGGGAGAAGAAAAGAGGTGCCTGAACTGGGGAGAATGCTGGAGAAAGAAGTCTGGAATGTCAGGAGTAGAGTCCAGATAAGAGTAAAGGAGTAATCATGACTAGCTTTGGTTGGTTGTTGTTATTGAGTTATTTCAGTCCTGTCTGTCTTTCCTGTGACCCCATTTGAGGTTTTCTTGGCAAAGATAGTGAAGTGATTTGCCATTTCCTTCTCCAGATCATTTTACAGATGAGGAAACTGAGGCAAACAGGGTTAAGTGACTTGTCCAGGATCGCTCAGCTAGGCAAAATTTGCACTCAGGAAGAGGAATCTTCCTGACTCCAAGCCCAGTGCTCTACCCATTGCACCAGGTACTTTTCTTAAAAATGAAGGCATTGGGGCAGCTAGGTGGTGCAGTGAATAGAACACCAGCCCTGGAGTCAGGAGGATCTGAGTTCAAATTTGGCCTCAGACACTTAACACTTACTAGCTATGTGACCTTGGGCAAGTCGCTTAACCCCAATTGCCCTACCTTCCCCTCTACAAAAAGCAAAAAAACCAAAAACAAAACAAACAAAAAACAACAACAAATAAAAATGAAGGCATTAGAAGAAATTGGCCAATCAAAAGGAGATGTTGTAGGGGCAGAGTGATCTTTCAGAGTAAGAACTCTCATTGACCACAGAGGTATTCTAAAGGTAGAGGGAAGTTGATAGGTTGACACACTGGCAAAGAAAATACCAGTAATGGTTGATGTAGAAGTTGTTACCATTGAGAATAATAGTGTTCTTGGTAATAATGACACTGCATTTTGTAAGGAAATAGATGTAGCCAGGACTCTTGGGACTGGTGATTTAGACTTTCCCAGATGAAAGAAAAGGGAATTGGAGTTCCTTCACTATTTACACAATTATCTCAGTTCCCTGAAAAGAAAACATTTTCAGTAAACTGTTGTCTATACATTAAAGGATAAATGCCTATGGCATTCAAGGGCTTCCAGAATTTGTTTTCACCTTTACCCTTCTATGTGTCTCAAATACCATTTCCTTACATATTTTCTATAGTCTAGTCAAGGTGAATTGTTCATTATCTCCCATTCTCATCCTGGTCTATCCAGCCTCCTCCACATCCTGAGCTGTCTGGAATCCCCTTGAATGGAATCCATTTTCCTTTAACCCCAATTCCGATGCCCCTTTCTAAATGATGCTTTGCTGGTTCTCCTCCACTGAAAGTAGCCTTTGTTTCCTTAGGGTTTTTGGAATGTTTCACCTCGACTTCTCCTTTGCCATTGCCACATTCTGCTTTTTATCTACATTATTTGCATAAATGCCTTATCTTCCCAACTAGTTGTAAACACGTTAGGGCCAGATTTTGTGATTCATCTTATTTATGTATGTCCATCACTTAGCATGGTGCCTGATGAATGAGTTAACAAACCATCACAGATTGATGGAAACCTTTATTTAAAAATCTTCTTGTGCCTCAGTTTCCTTGGTTGAAGACCACAGAACAACAGACCTTTGGAGTTGGAAGGGTCTCATATCTAGTGAAGAAATTATCCCAGAAGTATCCCTAACAAACAACTTATTAGGGTTTACTCAAAAGTCTAACAATGGGAAGTTGATTGCCTTACAATACAATCCATTCAGCTTTTGGAAAACTACCTAGGACGTTCTTATGTTGAGCCAAAAATCCTCCTTTCTATAAATTCTATCTATTGGTCCTAGTGCTGTCTTCTGAAGCCACAGAGAATAAGTCTAATCTCTGAGAGCATGACAATATTTTGGCTATTTAAAGACAATTATAATGTTCCCTTTGTCTTGCCTTCTGCAGGCTAGGTATCCCAGGTTCCATCAACTACTCTTCAGCCAACTTGGTTTGTGGTTTCACCAGTGAAGACTAAGGGAAGCAATTGTGGCTTACTGGGCAAATATCAAGTCTTGTATAGGGCATCTCTGAACAACATTCTCCTTTTTCAGTGGGGATGTGTGGCAGCTGCTGGATCATCGGTAGTTTGACCTTATCCTGATGTGTGAGTGTGTGTGACATGCTGGCATATGGTTAGTGAAGCAAGAAGGGGAGGTGATTTGTGCAGCCCTGACAGGCAAAACAGGTATTTTTAGCTTTTCTCTGGCATTCGCTCACCATAGAAATGTGGGTCAGTTATTTTCTAAAGCTAGCTGCCCATATTGATAATAGTAGAGCAAAGCCAAAAGGAGCTTTCTTTTTCTCCCCCACATAGTTCATTTTCCCCTTTCCAAATGTTTTTTTTTTGTTCATTTTTCCTCTTCACTACAACCACCATAATTAAAGCAAATATTCAGAAATATGGGCAGCTTATCCCAAACAGATGGCATGTGGGTGAGTAGTCTGGGTAAGAAGGAAGAAGACACTCCTTCAGAGAGGGGGAAAGTAGGAAATCTATGTGAATCCAGCTTCCACTGTATGGGAAACTACCAGTGAAGCAGTAGACTTTCCCTATGGTTAAATGACCCTGCTAACAGGGATTGTAATACTTTTAAAATGTATGGGGATTAATCAGCAATGATAATCTCTATTGCTTAGTGCTATACACAACATATGATATATGGGTTTATAAGAAAAGCTAAGTGAAGTATTTCCTTCTCACTGTTACTTTTCTTTTCCCTCTGGGCAAAAGTAACCAGAATACACTGACCAATAGGGAAGGTGATGAAGAAAGGCTCCCATAGATCTAGAACTGAAGGAAACTCAAAGAATTTCTAGTTCAAACCCTTTGTTTTGCAGTTGAGACTCAGAATGTAAAATTTAAATGCAGGTTCTCTGACTCCAGTCACTTGTTCTCTTTACCTGCCATGCAGACTCTTTCAACATCCGTAACCCAGGTATTTCAACTTCTATTGAAAGGCAAAACTTGATGTTTCAGTAGTTGATGTATTAGTGTCTAGCAGAAAAAAAACAAAAACAAGCAAACAAACAAACAAAAAACAAGAAAAACCTCTGCATTTTTGTATTAAGCAGGACACTCAGAAAACAATGTATCTTCTTTTATATTCTTGCATTTATTTAATAAATATTTATATACAAATCTCTCTGCTAGGCTCTTTGAGGATTTCTCAAAGAAGAGATAGATACTATTCCTGTCTGAACATCTAATTCCCCTTTACTAGAAAATTCAAACGTTGACTATATGGTAAGGAAGAAATCAGATCAGTGATTCCTTTGCTAATAGAAAAAAAAAAAGTTGCAGTAGCAAACGGGAAAGTCAATGTCAGAGAACTTGTGGAAATCATTTGTCTAATGAAGATTGCCTTGGATTTGAGAGGGTTGAGTAAGATGGATATAAGACCTTAAGGGTCCTCCTAGCATTAAATGCAGTGATTCGTAAGCTAAATATTCTGCTGATAATGTGGTAACAAAACAGATGTCTATTGAACAGACAATATGCATTCAGCCATTTAAGATGGTAATAGGCTATAAGGGAAAAATTTAAGAGGAGTAAATAATTCTATAGGTGTTAAGATGAATCACCTTTATTCAACAACTATATATTAAGCATCTATTTATTCTATGAATACTGCTAGACTCTTTCTGGGTCCTGTGATTTTTTTTTTTACTCAAAGAGACCTAGATGACATTAAAAAATAGAGACATGTAAAGTGTCAAATGGAAACAGGTGACCACTGGAAAATCCTACAGTTTCTTCTTTCTCTTCTAAAGTAGGAGTTCAAACATGAACTGTAAAATCTAGGTCAGTGTAATACCATTCCTCTGCACACATTCCCCTGAATATCCCTTGGGATATTTCTCCTCTATTTAGACTGTTATTTTATTTGCTTAAGAAAAACTGCTTAGGACCCAGAGGGGCAGTATGTGCTTTAAGTGCAATTTAAATGACTCCTGACTGTTGAATTTTATGTTTAGGAATGGATAAGGCCATGATGTAGATGATTGAAGGTTAAAAAAAAGTTAAGGTGTCATACCTATGAATCATTAAACCAAATCTTTCCAAATATGGCTTTCAGAACCAAAAGCATCTACCATACTTAGTAGCTCCCATTCCTTCCAGGTCTTCAGCTTTTAATTCACTAATCAGTAATTCCAGATAGACTGATAAGAAATTATATTTAATGGATGCTAAGTCAAGTTCAAGAGTTGTTGAATTAGCTACAGATGGTTGCATGACATTCCAGGGGTAATTGTTAAAACTCCACAAATTGAACATCAGCATATCATAACCAAATGTTATGATGCTGTCCTTTACTGCAAAACTTTTCTATAGAACAGGTTTATTTGGGAAAGGACAACCAATCTTTATACTCCTTATCAGTAGAATGTGTTAGGAGAATTCCCCTTCCCCACACTATCTCTTCTGAAAAAGACCATGTTGTAAGGGGCGGCTAGGTGGCACAGTGAGTAAGAGCACCGGCCTTGGAGTTGGGATGACCCGGAATCGAAACCGGCCTCAGAAAATGAGCACCCACACATAAATAATGACTAGCCTCGTAACCTTGAGCAAGTTACTTAACCCCAATTGCTTTAAAAAAAAAGAAAAAGGCCACGTTGCAACACACTTGATGGGGTGCAAATGTCTCTCCTCTTGTAACCAAGTATATCATGCTTTTCAGGTAGGGAATTAATAGTGCTTGTTCCGTGTTTACTTATTTATTAGATACATTTTATTTGATAGTTATTACTGGTCACTAAAAACCATTAAGAACAAGTTGGAGACTCCTCTAACTATTTGCAGATTTCAAGCAATCTTCAATCTATGCACCCATTGGCAAAAACCAAATCAGACCATAAATTTTATCTTTCCAAGTAAGTTGAGCTGACCAACTTAAAATGTGTCCCCAGATCCCTGGGTTATTGTTACCCATGTCCTTAACTTAAAATGAATAACCATTTAATGAAGAAATAAGCAAATGGCCAGTTACATGGACACCCTAAAATAACCCACTGAAGTTGTGGGTCAGAGAAAAAAAATCATTTGAACTAGTCAATATAACCACTGCTGTCTCTTTTTGGTGTGTTTTTAGAAGGGTATTCATTTTTAATGCTAATGTACCTTTTAACTGCAGTATTGTTTATGATTAAACAGAGAATCTTATGGCTTTCATAAAGGATATTGACTATTAACAAGGTAGTGAGGCATCTTTAAAAGAAACTTAATTAACAAATACCCTAGTTTCATAGTTTAAAGAGAGACCCTGGAGGTCATCTACTCAAATGACGTCATGGGTGAGGGAAAGGAGGCCAAGGAGAGCTTAAATGACTTGCCGTCTATGTATGTTATCTCTTTCAATAGAATGTAAACTCCTGAAAGGTAGAAAGTGTTTCACTTTCTTCTTTGTATTTCTAGAACCTGTCACAGTAACTGGATCAAAAGCGGGTGCCTAATTAATGCTTTATCTTGATTAATTCATTGCCCAAAGTCATGTAAGTTAGTTAGTATATAGCAGAGCAGGGATTATTTCAGTATAACATCATAGATTTAGATCAGGATGGAACCCCTCATTTTACAGCTGAGGAAACTGAGACTTAGAGATGTTAAATGAGTTGCCTCAAGTTCAACAGATAGTATACATCAGCATTACTACTTTGACACAGGTACTCTGGATCACTCTAGATTTTTTCCACTGTACCATGCTACTCCAACTATTTCTGGAAATTCTGTTCTAAAATATCTTTCTGTGTGTATATATCCACATATATGTACACACACACACACATATATACATATATATTATACATATACACAAACATATGTCCAAAGCTGGAATATATTCAGTTCTATAACACTTCACTACCTAATCTCATTTGCATCCCTTTAAAGAGCATGCTACTTATGTCAGAGGATTGCTGGCTGTTCATTTTGGACCTTAATGTGGTTCTGAATGAAGACAGTCTAGTGAGTCACTTGAACTTCCATTATGAACAACAAAGGATTTTCCCTCACAAATGACATGCCAGCACAAAACAACTCAATGAGATAGTGAACAGAATCAATGGTTGGATGCCCGAGTGAGAAGAATGGACATTAATTCAGATGGTGACAAAGGGGTTTTCGTGGGCTGGATTTTTGAATTCCAAAACTAAATGGATGATCCACTGGGAGGCAATGTCCAGACAGATCAATATTGCACAAAAAGATAATTGCTTTCCTCAGTGAATCCTAAGAAAGGGCTAGGACTTTAGGGAAATGAAGATTTCTTCCCTTTTTTTCCACAAAAGGTAATTAATGTGAACAATAGGAGACTCAAGGCAAGAGAATGTAAGAAAGCATAAATGCAGCATTTTCATAAAGGATCTAAGGGTTTGCAAAGGCCCACTGTCAATGTTACTTGGTTTTCCTTTGTCCAAAGTAGTACACCATCTGTATATTCACCACACAAAGATGTCCTTCTCCAAGGTTCCTGTAGTCCTGGGCACTTTTGCCTCCTTGTGAGGGTTGAACATATTTTATATCTCTGGATGAGGAGAGGAGAGAGGGAAGTAGGAGAAGTCAACCATCCAGCAGACCCACAAACTATCCTTCCTGGAATGCCTGAGTATGAGGACATGACTTTCATTAGCCACAGCATAGAGATCACAAAGAGATGGACACAACTGAAAAATGACTAAATAACAACAAATTCTAGTCTCTGCCCAGATTAGCCGTATGTATTTACCACAGGAACACAAGGATTCCTCAATATAATCTTGGAAAGCCTTGGAATATCAGAATGAAATCAACAAAATTTCAGTTATTAGGGTTATAATATAGACATTTAAAAATTATTATTATTATAATGAGCACTTATTTCGTGCTTTAAGGTTTCCAAAGGACTTCATAAATATGATTACATTTTATCCTCACAATAATGAGGGAGGTGCTATTATTACCTCCATTTTTCAGAAAAAAGAAACTGAGGAAGATGGATGTTAAATAAATTGCCCAGAGTCCCACAGCTAGTATCTAAAGCCAGGTTTGAACTCATCTGCCTGACTCTCCTTCCAGCACTTTATCTATTGTACCACAACAGCTAATGTCCTTTCATTTTAAAGATGAAAGAAGCAAATCAAATCCATGAGTTGAAAAAAGTCAACACCATTTTGCATTTTGCCCTGGCCTACAGTTATTTACTACAGCATTTTAGTAACAAAAGGGACTATGACACAGGTTCTTGTCCTGGAGCCCACAGATTCTCAAGGAGCCTCTAGAAAGATTTCAGGGTATCCATGAATTTGGAGCTTTTAATATTTTGATAGCTATATTTCAAAATAATTGATTTCCTTCATAACTCTATATATCTTATTTGATATATTTAAAAGTGTTATTCTGAGAAGAGATCTAGAGGTTTCATCAGACTCCAAAGGACCCCAAGAAACAAAAAAAAGTTAATAAACCCTGGTCTGAGGTAAAAGACTATTAGCCCCACATCTTGTGGAATTGCCATTTGGGATTTTGGTAGGTGTAAAATATATAATAAATCAAAAAATGCTAATTAACTGTCTGCTACATTCCATTTGAAATCAACCAAAATATAGTCTAATAATATCCATTTGTGTTAACATTTGTCTTAGAGGCTTTATTCTTTTGAACAAAAATTGATGCTTTGCATCATATTTACGAAGAAAGCAAACCTTTTTCTCCCCCATTCTGTACTACATTCTTAGTCAGAGATGTACTAGATGACCATTTACCCTTTTACTAACATTTCTTCTCCATGGCTATTTGTACAAGCTGAGTGCCAATCACCAACATTTTGCCCACTTTGGGAGACTGAAGAGGATCTCAGCCTGGAAGTTGTTAGAGACATGATCTATTTTTCTTTTTAAGTCATTGCAACCTTAAGAAATCTGGGCCTTAACAAAGAAGATAAGATTAATAATTCCTATCTTCCACTAAAGGACTCTGAATTCTTCATTAAACTCCTGCTTTGTCTGAAGAATATCTATAGTTTTTGGGTCAGGAGCTGCAAGGAAGCTATTGCTACACTGTCAAAATAATAAAATGACTTCCCAGAAACTCACAAACAGGTTATATACGTAGAGCAGCAGAAGTGAAAGATCCATTTAATATCCATGGATAGATGGTGATTTCATTACACATGGTCTCTTTACTGAACCATCTGGCTTTGATGCCCTAATGGAAGTAGCAAAGGAAGAAAGAATGCCAATGGAAGATAGCTTATGGAAGAAAAAATTAAGCCAAGTGGGAAAGTGGGATGGCATCATTATATATAAGCATTTTAATTAAACAATTTCCTAAAAAGACACTTTTTCACTATGCCACTTTCTTCCACCTATCCTTCTTCTCATAATCATACTACTCCCAATACTTCAGGTCCCTAGAATTCAACTTATCTCTTGGCTATTAGATCTCTCTTTTTTTTCCTTCAATGAAGCTAACTTCCTTTGCTGGTGATTATAGACGTAATTAATTAATATGGACATAGATTGGTTAGTTTTATTTTTATTTGATGCATTTTGTTTTAACTACAATAACAGCATTCCATCCCTCCACTGCAATCCATGAAGTTAAGTACAGAGAACCATTTAAGAAAAACAACAACAACAAAAGTTTGGGTACAACCAGTTTCATAACTTTTTGTTGTTGTTGTACTGTTTGTTTAAATAAAGTAGTAGTATTTTAACTTTACTCAGCATTGTTCATTATCTTTATCAATGGGTATTTAGCCATTAAAGTTATCTTTTGTACACAGTTATCATCGGTGTATATGTTACACTCTTAAACAAGCTTCTTCCCATTGCTTCATTTTATAAGTCTTTCCATAGTCTCTGAATTAAAATGATATTATAAGGTCATAGATTTTGATCAGGAAAAGACCTGAGATAATTCTCTGTATTCTTTATTCCTTGTGGTGTAATAATATTCCATTATAATCATATTATCCAATTTGTTCAGCCACTGGACATGTGGCTTGTTTCCAGTTCTGTTCTTACAAATAGTGCTGCTATGAATATTTTTAAATGAACGTGTTTTTCTTCCTGTCTCCAAGCTAAAGGTCATGAGCAGTTTTGTAAACTTGATTTTACAATTCTTCCTTGGTTTTGAAAATGGTAAGAGTAATTTAGAGTACAACTAGCAATGAATTAGTATGCCTCTTCTCCCATCGGCCCCACTCAAATTTAATTTTTCTCTTTTACTATCTTTGCCAATTTGATGATTGTTAAGTGATACCTGAGCTATTTTAAGGTAATTTAAGTAACATGCATTTTTTGTAATAGCAAAAAAAGTAAAATGGAAGCAAGCTAAAGGTCTAACAGCTGGGGAATGGTTAAGTAAATTCTTGTATATTAATATAATAGGTTGCCATAATGCAACTAAAGTGAATGCTATGAGGAATAGAAAGAAATCTGGATAAGGATTTATTTTAAAAAGACAAAGGGAAAAAAACACCCAGAAAAATAACACCAACTCCTAACATACAGGAAGAAAAGTGAATGGGAAGCAATGGACAATTATTAGGTATATAGATAAAGTATTTTAAATACTTATCTTGGGCCAGAATATCCCCCACCCCGCACCTAACCCTTCCCACACTCCTTCCCCCAAAAAGGTCAAAGTCAGAGAGAAAAGACCTATCTATAACACACACACACACACACACACACACACACACACACACACACGTGTTTGTTATAACAAAGTACTGGGGGAAATTTGGGTGGCCACCAACTGGGGAATGGCTCAACAAATTTTGATGTATGAATATAGTGGGATATTAGGTACTACAAGAAATGCCAAATATACACTGGCAAGAAACTTGGGAAGCCTCGTATGAATAGCTGTAGAGAGAAAATTGTTTATGTAATAATTATGATATATAAAGAAAAACAGCTTTGAAAATTTTATAACTGATCAATGTAGTGATCTGTCGGGATTTAATAAAATTGCCCCCTAACTTTTGGCAGAGATATAATGAATCAGACATTTCTAGACATGGGCAACATGTTGTTTTTTTTTTAATTTTTCTATGTTGCTTTGTTACAAAGGAAAGCTTCTATTTGTCTGAGATTATTACATAGAATAGAGATGCAAAAATAAAGAAGAAAAGATAGAAAAGAACATCCATGATAAATGTAAAATACATAGAAGAATTTCATAAGGGAATATAGGCAAGCAGACCAGTTTTGTTATTTCTCTATTAACTTTAATGTATACTTTACACCCAAAGTTGGTTTTGTATACTAAAATGTTCATGCTTATTCATATATGTAATTTTATTGATGAAAAGAAAACAAAATAAACAAACAAAAAAAGGAATGGATAAAGAATCCTGATAGAGACTTGGAGGTAGAAAAGTTATGATATTGAATGCTTTGAAATTAATTTAAATGTAAATAGTTAATAAGGAAGTTTAATTAGTTGTATTGATATTCAATGTTAAGTTTATAATAAATCATTTAATTAAAAATAAAATGCACTGAGAATCACTAATGAGAAAGATAGGAGTAAGAAAATGAAGAGGAGCTGAGGTCATTACCAAAGACATATTAAAAATAAATAGACAATGTGTGAAGAACAAGAACAGAAAATGATAGATTCTGTGAAGGCAGGCACAGTATCATGTTGTTGGTAGAGCTGTGAATAGAGCTAGTTGATATGAATAACAGTTTTGAAATACGCTAGAAAACAATTCATTTTTTGTATTTTTTGAATCAATGATCCCACTACCGAGGATGTATATATCCCCACGAAGAAGGATTTGTTTTTTTAAATAAAGAATTGGATACAAGCAGGTTGAAATCAACTAGGATTTTTTTTTTCTTTTTTACAAAATGTGCCATACAAATACAATGGAATGTTATGCTATAAGAAATAAGGAATCCAATGAAACATGGTCCTTAAAAGATTTTGAGGGACTTTGTCTGAAATATGTCATCCTTTATGGGTACTACTAGTTAAAAAAGAATTTTATGGGAAGTTTCTAAATAAGATTTTTATTGCCATTCCTTCCGTACTGTTGGGACTTGACTTTTCTATTCTACTCATGAAACCCTCTGCTGAAGTCAAAGGTTAAAGCCATATGTTCAGTGAGAACCATAAAATTATTAATTAAGCTTAACATTGGTTGAGCTTTCTTCATCTTTAAAGAGCTTCACCTTTGCCAATTAGTCAATCACTAAAATGAAAGTAATAAAGATCACACCAAATTAATTGGACCTAAAGTAAATATGATATTCAAGATCTTCAATTAGAAATAAAATTCCCCAGTTGCTAGTGTTTCTTTTTCTCTCCATAGAAACTAATATTTATTTATTTTCTCATAGCCTAGGAGTATAACACACATTCTTCAAAGACAAGGACTTTTTCCCTTTTGCCTCATTATCCCCAGTCTAACATGGTACCTGCCACATAGTAGACATTTAATAAATACTTGTTGAATTGAAGTTATGTTAGCATCCCTAATGTTTCAAAGTATTGTTTATGGGCATTTATCTGGAATTTTATAAACATTTTCATAAGTATTTAAAATGTGTTTCTATAGAAATACTCAGTAAAGTAGCATGGTTAACTTTATCCTATCCTATGCTGAGTGAGAAGAGTAGAACCAGGAGAAATCTGTATACAATCACAGACACAACACATGTGTGATGACCAACTATGACAGACTGGACTCTTTTAAGCAATGCAGTGATATAAGTCAATCCTGAAAGACTCATGAAGGAGAGAGATGCCTACATCCAGAGAAAGAACTAGAAAGAACTGAGCTTGAATCCTGATGGAAGAAAACTAATTGATCTTTTTCTTTTCATTGTTTGGTTTTATTTCTTCTTTACCATTTTTCATCCCATCCAGTACAATACGCTTTTGTAACTTGACTAATGTCTATTGTGAAAGTATTTGCAGATCCTATACTGGACTATATGCCGCTGTGGAGGGTGGGGGCAGGGAGGGAAGGGAAATTTGAAATTCAAGGAACTATGGAATTGAATCTTGTAAACTAAAAATAAACAAATAAATTTTTAAAAAAGATGTAAAAAATAGCTGTGGCATAACAAATATGTCACAACAAATGACAGTAGGATTTGAATTCAGAATCTTCTAGTTTATATTTATGGAAAACTTTTCTTATCTGGTAAAATCAAGCAGTGGGAGATTTGAGCAATCTCATAATCTTATAAACAGAGATTTTTGTTGTTCAGTCATTTCAGTCATGTTTGACTATTCATGACCCCATTTGGGGTTTTCTTGACAAAAATACGAGAGTGATTTGCTATTTCCTTACCCATTTCATTTTGCAGATGAGGAAACTGAGGCAAACTAAGTTAAGTGACTTGACTAGGATCATATAGCTAGTAGGTGTCTGAGGCCAAATTTGAATTTGGGAAGATGACTCTAGACTCGGCACTCTATCCAATGTATGACCTAGCTGCCCTAAACAGAGATTTCTTTATTTTGGGGGGGGAAAGGTAGGGAATTGGGGGTTAAGTGACTTGCCCAAGGTCATATGGCTAGTTTGTGTGTGTTGTGTGTGTGTGTGTGTGTGTGTGTGTGTGTGTGTGTATGTGTGTGTTTTGTGTCTGAGGCCAGATTTGAACTCAGGTCCTCATGACTCCAGAGCTGGTGCTCTATTCACTGCACCACCTAGCTGCCTCTCTAAACAGAGATTTACTACATATCAACCAATCAATAAACATTTTAAATACCTAACATATGCCAAGCAATGTGCTAAGTTCTGGGGATACAAGAAGAGGCAAAAGACAGTCCCTTTCCTTAAGTAGTTTACAATCTAATGGGGGAGACAAAATGAAAACAAATATATACAAAGAAAGCTATAGACCGGTTAAATAAAAAATAACTAAAATTGGAGAGGCACTGGAATTAGAAGGGTTGGGGAATCCTTCCTGTAAAAGACAGGATTTTAGTCGGGGCATAAAGGAAGTCAGGGAGGTTGAATATGGTATTTAGATTACCACTTTTCAAAGAATTTGAATATGATAAAAATCTATTTAATGCTGAACACAATTTTTTTCTTTATTTGAAACAGAAGAATTTTTCAAGGCCTCAGGGTAATCAGAATGAAAAATCAATTATTGTTATAGTGGAGACGTGTGGATAAATACACGGTTCTAGTGAAGAGAATGCTGGATAAGCTGGTTTCTGCCATAATTATACTCCTAGTTTGGGTCTGGAAGCATTTGTCAACCAAAATGCTGTTTTTTTTTCCAAGGGAAATAAAATCTGGGACAGAATTTTGTCAAGTTGCTTTGCATTGTGTATCTACATACATTTTTTTTCTCTCCATAGCTCTTTGAAGACAAGGAATATTTTTATTTCTTTCTTTATATCCCCAGTGTCGAGTATAATGCTTATCAAATAGTAGGTGTTTATTAAAAACTTGTTGACTGATGGATTGATTGAGTGACTGACATACCATAGAAATCTTCAACAGGTTGCCATTTGAACTACATATGAAATTTAGAATTGAAATGATCACTTTGGTTAAGTCTGAGATAATGAGAGTAGACTTTAGAAAGGAACACACAAGATTGACTGAATGAAATAATAAATTTGCAAGGGTTTATAAGAGAATACATTAAAAAGCATGGAGGTAACCTAAAAAGGAAAAGAAAGCCGAGAAATAGGGAAAGAAATCTTTTAAAACCCCTTCCAGCAGCCCACCCCCTAATAAATTCTCATGTAACACCTTGTTGCTACTGTTTTACACAGAGTCCTACTGTGTGACATAAATACCAAATACACTACTTTGTGGCTATTCTAGAAATGGACCTGGGGATAAAGTGATTGGCCTTATTTTTTTTTCTCACCATCTTTAGTCCTACCCTAACACTAATATCCCATTCAAATCTATACCAACATGTGTGCCCAAATATTTGCACAGTAGCATAATTTTATTTTTAAAAAATAATTTGGCCTAAAGTGTCATAGTAGAGGAAGAATTAAATGTTATTTTTTTTAATATAATGAAATACCATAAGTAGGTTAAGAAGAATAAGCATAAGCAATTCAAGGAAATCTGGAGGAATTAACCAAGAATACTGATGGAGATATAAAGGGAATGACTAAAATAAAAACTGTGATATATTTTATATATAAAATTAATTTAAATGTGAAGATTTTCAGCCTAATTTTAATTTGTTGTATTGATGTTCAATAACATGTTCATAATAGATCATTTAATAAAAAGAGAATCTAAATAGAAAAAAGTTCCTTGGATCTTAATTTTCTAAGTGATGATCACTTCATCCCCAAATTAGCAAGAATGGATTCCTTGAATAGTTTAAGGTTCTTGAAGTTAGAGACCAAATAAAGAAGGATTTGGGGGAAAGGAAAAGACAAAAAAAAAAAAAACCTAAAGCAAACAAACAAAAAAACACCACAGCAATAGAAAGAAACTGCTGAACGCTCTCCCAAACAAAACAGACTTGCCCAAAAGCTGACACAGGTCTCAAGTAATTAGTGGTCTTGATCTTCAATCAGCCATAAAGGGTGCTGAAAATAGGCTGACCTGACTACTATTTAATGGAGAATAATCAGCACTCCACTAGGCCAGGAGAAAGAATACAAATGCAGATTCTGTTCCCCCCCTCAAAGTAGGGAGGGGTGGCACAACTCAAATTATTGACTTTATGCATCACTCAACAATTATAGGAAACATTATCTCAGCCTCTTAGTAGACAATTAAAATAATTGCCATCCTTTCATCCTTCCCCTTTAACAGCACTCTCTTGGTACCTAATTCCCTTTGTGTCTTGACATGCTACATGTATCTACTTTGCTGGGAAAGAAGCAAGGCTCAGCATAATTGGGCCATTTCCCTGTCACACTAGTTTGCTTCTGAATTTTGCTCCTTTCCGTGGGTTGTAGTAAGGTCAATCATATGCAGTCAAATGACTGAGCAGATATAAGATATGCATATACACCAGAACTAAGTGCATGTTGTCTGGGCAGCTCAAGAGACAGAGGGAGCTCTTAAGACTTTCAAAAAATTTGTCTTAGATAAAGCATTTGGGAATTCTCCTGTTCCTATTGACTGTCAGCATGGATTAGAGGTACTGCTGACACTCCATTTCCATTACTTTTTCAGGGAGAAATAATAGATGGTGATGTATAATCTGATGAATTTGAGTTGAATTAAGTACAGCAATTTAATGTCTTCCTAACTGAAAGAAATCTCTGAGGTGTACCCTCTTATTCTTTCAGGAAAATTAATGGTTACCTTACTTTAAGGACCTAAAAATGTCCAATGCCTTATTCTTGGGCTCTGTTTCCCCCATAGGGTCTGGTGTTCATCAGACCCTAAAACTGGCATCCAATTTAAGAGGTCCCAACACAGTTATTCCCCCTTCAAATAACCATAATATTCCCTTATCCTATGCCATAAGATGAATTAAATTCATCTGAGTTATGCTGGTATTTTTTAGCATCATAGTCATCATCATCATCATCATCATCATCATCATCATCATCATCATCATACTTGTTAGGGAAGGGGGAGGGATCCAGGGAGGGAACAAGCATTTATTAAGCACTTACTATGAGCCAGGCACTATGCTTAGCTTTTTTAAAATAATATATTTACAAATGTCATATTATCATATTTACAAACTTAAAATCTTTGAAAATTGGCAGTCTTTTTGTTTGAATCATAAACATGTCTTGTCTGGATATCCATAACACTGTTCTGCCTTGATTATATTTTCATCTGTTAGAATGTTCCCTCTCTGTCTACTGTGTATGATCTTCATTCATACTATGTGTAAGAAGCTTATATTCTAATAAGTGAGATAAGTCATATATAAAAGTTCTATACAAGACATTAGATGAAAAGGGACTAGTAGCTAGGGGAACTCAGAAATAATGCCTTCTACAGATGGTAGAAACTGAGCTATCTTAAAAGGAACTAAAGATTCTCTCTCTCTCTCTCTCTCTCTCTCTCTCTCTCTCTCTCTCTCTCTCTCTCTCTCTCTCTCTCACTGTCTCTGTCTCTCTTTTTCTCTCTATGTCCCTGTCTTTGTCTCTGTCTCTCTCTGTCTTTGTCTCTCTGTCTCTGTCTCTCTCCATTCTCTTTTTAATGATCTCATCAGCTCTAATGGTTTCAATCATCATTTTAGTGCACATGACTTACAAGTCTACATAACTAGCCCTCATTTCCCTCCCAAGCTATATTCTTACATTTCCCGTTGTGAGATGGACACAACACTCCTGGATATTTATTTTATAGGAATTTCAGACTAAACATATCCAAGCTATCATTATCTCTCCCTCTGACCCTACCCCCTCCTCTGAGCTTCCTAATTTCTATTGAGGGAACCACCATTCTTCCAGTCACCCAGGGTTGAAACCTAATAGTGATCTTTTAATCTTCCCTCTCCCTCACATCCCATATCCATTCAACGAATGAGTCAATTCTACCACCTTACCATGCCTTGACTTCCTACTCATCCAACAACCACCCCAGGTCAGGATCACATTATCTCTTACCTAGATCTTTATGATAGGCTCATAACTGGAATCCTGCATTCATTCTCTCCCCTTTTCAGTTCATCCTTCACTCATCTGACAAATTTGTATTTCTAAAGGACAGGGCTGAACATTTAAGTGTCTTACTCAAGAAGTTTCCATGGTTCTCCATTGCCTCTGGGATAATATAAAAAATTGCTCAATTTGGTATCCAAAACCATCTGCAATTTGACTTCTGACTATCTTTATAGACTTATTATGTGTTATTTTCCTCATATACTCTAAATTAATAAATACTAACTAAATCCACCTGCTATAGTTATACACACACACACACACACACACACACACACAACCTTCCATCTCTGACCTCTTTGTCTTTGTATAGATTGGCATACATTCTTAGATTTATCTCTTTCTTTACCTCTTTCAGTTGGTATTCTAAACTACCTTCAAGAATGAACTCAAATGATGACTGCTTGAAAAACCTTTTTTCTTAGTTTCCCAGTTAGTCTTCCCACTCAATCATTTTATATTTATTTTGCATATTCATTGTATTTACTTCTCTGTGAACATATCGTATATTTGTCCCAATCCCCCCTTAGAATATAAGATGCTTGGGGCAGCTAGGTGGTAGAGTGGATAGAGCACCAGCCCTAGAGTCAGCAGGACCTGAGCCTCAGACACTTACTAGGTGTGAGACCTTGGGCAAGTAGCTGTAACCCCAATGAAATATTCACAGCACCCACAATCACCATAAATATACCTGTATAGTGCTTGATCACAACATATAACAGACTCTCCATATATAAGACAGAAACAAAACACTTATTCAGACACCAGAACACCAAATCCCAAAACCAGTAAGCCAATTCCATCGTAGGAGCAAAGAAGCTAATAAGCCATAAAAACACAGAGAGCCACAGCATCCTTTAGTCTTCCCACAAACCAACATAAAACCAACTTTTACTCACTAGCCTGACTGACTCCTTGACTGAGCATCCTTTCTCTCGCCCAGTCTAACTAGCTCTGACTCCCAACTTCCTGTGGGCTCTGCTCCACCCTTCAGCAAACTCCTCCTACCACATGCTCTATGTGACTAAATTCAGCCTATTAGGAGGCAGAGTTTATTTTCAAAGCAGAGAAGATCTTCAAATTCCCTCAGGCTTATTAAGGGGCAGTGAAGATCTTCAAATTACCATCACCATAACAGTAGCTTAACCCTGATTCCAACCACCCCCCCAAAAAAAATATAAGATCCTTGAGGGCATGAATTTGTATCACTGTACCTTCATCTCCCCAGCAGTTATGACAATGCTTGGGACATGGTTTTATTGTTGTTGTTTAGCTGTTTTCCATTGTATCCTATTCTTTTTGACAACATTTGGGGTTTTCTTGGTGAAGACACTGAAGTGGTTCCCCATTTCCTTCTCTGGCTCATTTTTATAAATGAGGAAACTGAGGCAAACAGGATTAAGTGACTTGTCCAGGGTCACACAGCTAGAGTCCAAGGCCAGAGTTGAGGTATTGTTGACTTCAGGCCCAGCTCTCCACTGTGCCACCTAGCTGTCTAACATAGTATATACTTTTAAAAAAGCTTGCTGATTGATCTTCCTTTCTAGTAGCCTTTTCATTGCAAAGCAAAGTGCAAAAGATACTTTAGGAAATAATACCTCCTATATCATATGAACTTGTGCTATAAGTAGGGAAGAAACAGTGTTTATATGTCTTTATAATATTTAAACTTATAAGAAAAAATGTTCTTTGTTCTTTGGTAGAGAAATGATCTGCTGTAAGGAGTCAGTCCTATCTACCTTCCTCTCAGTTTGGGACCATCCTAATACTTTATTTAACTAAACCTTGTACTCTTCTGTTGTCTTCTTTATTGTCCTAAGGAGCAAGTCCCTGAAATACCTTCGCCTTTACTTAGGGATTGAGTATTAGTTACCTTAGTATTAAAAGATCATTCCCTCTTTCTCCTTCATTTGATTTCAGTAATTTTATTTGAAAGAAGGCCAGCTTTGCCCCCGTCTCTGTGAATCTACTCATGTTTATCATCATTCCTAACCCCCGTCCTTCCATTCTTCATTCAGTCATCAGTTTCTCCTCCATCTACTGTTTTCACATCATCATTTATCACTTGAAGGACTGTGATATCAGGTTGCCTGGATTGTGGCATCTCTGAATGAATTAAGCAAGAACAGCTAAGTAAGTTGGATGGAAACATTTCCTTTCTCTGTGCCCATCAAGCAGTGATAAAAGAGCCAGCCAAGAAAAGCAACATGACAGTTTGGAGCTCTGGCAAGATAGTCTATTTGTTTAAGTTTTCTTATTTGCTACAGCAGCTCTTTAAAGTCTAAGTGATTGGGTTATCATGTGACAGTGCCTAAAATTCTTCCCATAATGTTTGACAGTCATTTATCTTTTTCCTGATTTTTTCTTATTTTATTTTATTGTACTTTTATTTTCTTTCTTTTATCCTTTGTTTTAATTTGCTTCTGTGTATGCAGGAAGAAAAATGAATTTCAAAGGGTAACAGATCTGAGTTTCTCTATAAATACCCAGATAATGCCATTTGGAAACAAATCAAAAAATCCTACTAGCAATACATAAATAGGATTGACAGACTGTGATCTCTTGGTTCCCTTCTTATCTTTCTGTTCTGCTCTGCTTTTTTTTTCCTAGCTCCTTTCTAGTCTCCTGATCCTCCAGTTAACTATTAGTGTTCTTTGTTTTGTCCCACTCTAACATGACTCTTTGAAGATTTTTGTCCATACACCTTAACAGTATTTTCATTCCCTGTACAGTTCTCTATTCTCCAATATTTTCCAAATTCTCTATGATTCCCATTATCCAAGACAAATAAAAACTAGCCTGTTTCTCTCAAGGGGAAACATATTATCTGATTTCACTTCTGTATCCTCAGCATATAACTGTGCCTTGTATATAGGCAGTGGCTAATATGTTCATTTGTTGATTATTTTTCTCTTTTAGAAAACTTTTATTTAGAAAAAAATATTAATTTAGAGAGGAAGCAACATCACATAGTGGATAGAAAGCTGCTCTTAAAACTCAGATAACTTGATTCAAGTCCTAATTTGACATATACTGGGTCCAAGATCTTAAGCAAGTCACTTAGCACTTCCCTCCCCCCTCACAAGCCACATACAAATCTCTGAGACTATACATTAGAGCTAAGGTACTGAACTGTATTGATACAGGGAGTTTCCTTATCTGGGAATTCCCTATACCAATGAAATCATAGGTTCTGTCTCTATCCCTATTCTTAGTTTAATAATCATCAATGGATACTATTTCAAATCCTTAATATACTATTAATGGAAGAAGGAGGAAAAGGATTGTATAGGAAACTCTGAATTTCTATTAATGTTTGCATTTTAAGTATGTACTAAATTTAATAAAGAAACAAAATTTCCCTATTTATTAATGTCTACCTCTAAAATTCTCTTCACTTGACTTCTAGGCATTTCAGTGGTTTACTGATGTTCTTTTCTTTTTCTGCTTAAATCTCAATCACCACCCACCAAACATCACCCCATTTTCTACCTCAGAAGCCCTTTCCTTGTAACAAATAAATCTAGTCAAATAATACATTGGCCATGCCTAAAGATAAGAGGAGTTACTGGTCAGGTAGGAGACAATGGGAGACACAGAAGAAGATAGGAAATACCTAGGAGAAGAAGGTGGAAGGTGTTGGCAAGAATAGGATTGGTATTGCAGGAAGTTAAGAGAGAAGGTCAGGAGCCAGATTATAAAGATCTTAAAAGAAAGAGAATAAATGAATAAACCTAGTGTAGATGAATTTCTCAAGTAGTGTATCCATAAAGGGAAGGAGATATATAGGATGATAGGGAGTGGGCATGGTAGGATTAATTCTGGGTTGTTTATGGGGAGGGTTGAGACTGGGGGAAACATCATGGAATCAATGGATAGAAAGAGAATGGTGTGGGTCATGATAGAGGAGGCCAAATGCTGAAGAAGTTAGGAGAGGAGGGGCTCAAAGATAAATTGAGAAGGGTTGGCTGTGGCAAGAAAAAAGGCCACCTCTAAGACCAGAATGAAGGAGTAGATAGTTGAGGAAGATGTCTGAACAATGTGAGAAGAACAGAAAAGAAAGAAGGGGAGCTCTCAGCTAATGGCCTAATTTTTTTTCAATCAAGGATGAGGCAAATCCTTGACTGGTAGAGAGTAAGAGAGTCATGGAAGGTTTGAGAAGAGATGAGAAGGTTTGGAGCACCTATTGTGGGGAGTTGAGTATCAAATCGATTAAGGAAAAATATAGATTAAATAACAATTTTTAGTGGACCTATTTAACCCAATTTCAATATTTTTTTTATAATTGGATTCAGTGATAATAGAAATAGGACAGAAAAAGACAGATGGTGGTAGTAATCTAGGGCTGGGATTTGGGAAGATTAGGAGTTATTCAACTAAAGTATGATAAGCAAAGTATAAAGAGAAAGGTGAGATGATAAAAATCACAATTAGATAAAGGAATTTTGGCGAGGTAAACAAGGAAGTTAAAGACTTATGGTTAGTGGCAAGATTAACACAATGAGCAGATACAACAGTCCCCCTACTGGTAATTGGGAATGAGGGAGTAGATTAAGGAAGTGCAAAATTATTTGAGGGTGCATCAAGGATATATTTCCTCTACATTATTGGTGTTATTGCATAGATCATCTTTACTTTTGCTCATTTCTGTGTCATTTCCTATACTTAGAAGAGTTATTTTCTAAGGTGACTAGATGATCTAAAAACAAGTGAGTTTTAATTACTGAAAAGGACTAGCCCCTAATATTCCCTCTAGGGTTTCTTGCATGCATTGTAGCCTTTATCTTTTAAGAACCAGTGTGCCTACTTTTGTTGTGAAATGGAAAGGAGTAATCAAAATAATGGTAAATTCAGTTCAGGTATAAAGGCAGAGTAGGAGAGTTCTTTTTCAGGACTCTTGGGGAGGTAATTGAGGGCAAAAGCAGACTTCCATGTTCTCACTTACTCCTCATTTTTGATACCTCAGGATAAAGTCTGCGACAGTCTGAAATCATTGATGTCTCATTGTTTCCCTTTTATTCCTTTTTCTTTTACTTAACAACTTGTTCAAGTTGCACAGCTATTATCTGAATCATCTCTCAGATCAGCTTTTTTTTCCTTGATAAAAAAATTTATATAGGTATTATCCTAATCTGAGTTCTTACTACGTCTTATCTAGATTTCTGAATAGTGTTCTAATTTATATTTCTGTGTCCAATATCTTCTACAATCCACAGCTGCCACAGCTGCAAATGCTGTTTTTCATGAAACTGCTCCACAAGCATTCTTTTCCAATTTCCTTCTTCTTATATAGTTAATATGCATACAATGTCAATAGTAGATAATCATTAAATATTCATTAAGTACCTAATGTGTTCTAGGTGCTGTCCTAAGCTTTTTTGATACAAGTACAAAGGGGAAAAAAAAGAGTGCCTGCCCTCAAGTAGCTTACAATCTAATGATGAAGACAACACAGAGAAGAAAGCTGATAGGGTTGGGGATTTGAGGTGAAGATGGCAAAGGAGCATAATGAAAACTTCCAAAAAGTCCAGAAACGGAATAGCTGGTAGAAAGTGGGAAGAAAAAATGTGCTGAACTCCCTCCTTAAACAGAGGTCTTAAAGCCTCTGACCTTGCCTTTCAGTCAGAGGGTCCAATCAGAGAGGAAGTAGGTAATGATGAGATGTAAATACAAGGCAGATTCATTCTTATAAAATAATAAGATTTCCCACTAATGAGTTTCCTGTTGAAGGCAGTCATGAAGGAGAGTTTCAAAGAAGTCCAAAAACAATGTAACTGATGGGATATGGTACACTCAGTAAGTTAATGACAACATAGTGATTTATCTCAGACAATATGTATTGGATTCAACATTATGACTAGTACTGTGGAGAAGAAGGAAAAGAGTAGAAAAGGTAGTATAGTACAGGGAAAAGTCTGCCAGTCTGAGAGTTGGATTCAAATTTAGATTCTTTAACATGTCCTGTATGATCCTGTCCTAAGTTTCCTCATCCATGAAATCAAGGGTTTAGACAACATTTAAAGTTCCCCTCCAGCTGGGATCTTAAATGGGATCCAGATAGCATCCTAAATCCTATCTCTGCTTTCAGAGAGTTTATTGCTTAGTATAGACTCTCTCTCTCTTTCTCTCTGTCTGTCTGTCTGTCTCTGTATGTATGTATATATATATATATATATATATATACATACATATATATATATACATACATATATATATATATATATATATAACTATCAATCATCTATCTATATGCTAAAGCCAATAATGACTGACCATTTCCACTTCAGAAATTGACAGGGTTTTTGGTTTGGTTTGGTTTTACAGATGAGGGCTTGATTTGTTCTTTTGTTAATTATCTAGCTTTAAGAAAATGTTAATTATACAAATTAAATTTAAGTGTGTGTACATTTTTTCTGGAAAGACTAGTTGTTAAACATACCAGCACACCTCTATATTGCTCAGTATACTTTGCTTGAGTTCAAGTGTGCAATAGAGGACTTGGGGAATAAAATCTCCACTAGAGTGGAAGCTGATAATAACCAACACCATCACAGGTATTTGTATAGAACTTTAAGGTTTGCAAAGTACTTTGCATCCATTACCTCATTTGAGCCTTACAACCATACCAATATATGAACCCTTCACTCAAAGCACTCACCTTGGAGGTAAATTTCTTTTTTTTTCGCTTTTTTTTTTTTTGGAGGGTGATTGGGGTTAAGTAACTTGCCCAAAGTCACACAGCTAGGTTTTTTTTGTTTGTGTGTTAGGTGTCTGAGGCCGGATCTGAACTCAGGTCCTTCTGACTTCAGGGCCAACGCTCTACTCACTGCACCACCTAGCCACCCAGTAAATTTCTTATAGGGCAATTGTGTCTTGGACCCCATTTTAAAAAGTTTAGATACCAAAATAACTACAAAGACTTTATGATATGGCAGTCTTACCCTTAACCTGATGTTACAGCATAGCGATTTCAAATAAACTTCTGGCAGTACATCAGGCTTCAACTCTTGATCTATATGTGAATGTATTCCCTTTATAGTATTAGCAAGTCGTGTTCCTATCATCTGCAATGTCAGTGGCTGCAGAGAGGTCAAAGATCATGAGAACTGGGAAGACAACACTGAAGAGAACAGTTTCAATCAAATATAGAAATGGAAACCAGATTGCAAAGGGTTAAGAAGTGGATATGAGATAAACAAATGGCAGGGATGAGCACAGAAAGCTTTTTCTAGGAGTTTGGCTATGAAAGGGAAGAGAACTATAGCACAATAGTTTGAAAAGATGCTGGGGTCAAATGAAGGTTTTCATGGATGGTAGGAGTCTGTGCACATTTGTAGGGAATAAAGTTTTTGGGTCACCAAAAAGAAAGCTATGTTGGTTCTGGAAGAAATAGACTTATTTTGTCAAAGAAGAGGAAAATGAGAAAGGAACCCCTTGCATACAGTCTCCAGCTCTGTGGGCTACTGAAGACAATATTAACAATAATAGCTCTATTATGTAATCCTTTAGAATACAAAAAGTGCTTCTTTCCTTCCAGCAGTTCTTTGAGGGAGATAGGTGCCAGTAATATTATCCTCATTTTAGAGGCAAGCCAATAGAAGCTCAAGAAAGTTTTGACTTTCATTAGGTCAAGCTGATACTGAGAGACAGACAAGTCTTTCCATCCCATTACACAGTATCTCAAGAAATATACTCAGATATATATCAGAATATACTCAGTATATTCAGATAACTCAAGAATAGCAATAACAATAACAATAATTATTATTATTCCTAAGATGTATATAGCACTTTAGGGTATGCAAAATGATCTGGATATTTATTTCATTTGATATCCACATTGGTGGTGCAATTATCATCCCCATTTTACCATGGGAAAAGACTCAAAAAGCTGAAGTGATTTAGCCCAGGGTCAAAAAGCTAGTAAGCGTCCAGGGCAGGATTCAAACTCAGGTCTTCCTAATTCCAATTACAGTGCTCTCATGTCTATACTACCTAGGTGCCTAAAGCTTACCTGTTGGGGAGAATGCTGTGCTATACTATAAAGAAACAAGTACCTGAATATGTCTCTGCATCATTTTCCAGTGCCACAGTGACTAAATCAGCAGTAAAATTCTTCCTAGAAATAATCAGTGTATCCCAGTGAGTTCCAGATGACTTAGAGCTAGAGAAATGGGCATCTAAATACTGTGGGAAACTGGCAAATAGACAGCGGGTGGCTTTGGGGACCGATGCCTGTTCTGCTCCCTAACTTGGTTGAATGGAATACCTGTAATAGAGTGAATAAGAGAGAAAGAAAGGCCTTCAAATACCCTGGAAATTCAATAGCCAGGACCTCAGCATAGAGCATATAACTACATATTGCCTGTCACTTTTCAATTATCTCAGCTGACCCTGCCTCAATGAAAGCACAAGCTGTGCCCCTAACTACTCCGCATGAGTGGATTTGCAGATTGACTTCATCCTAGGGCAGCTGCCTGCTTCCCTGCTCCCTGTTGCACTAAAACACAATGCATTTTCTCCCTTCAAAGAATCAGGCTAAGGATGCAAATAACTCTAAAGAAAAAGGAAAATGAGCTCATCCTACCTGAGATCTATAATGAATTCTCTTATGAAGCTTTTACTACAGACCTTCTGCCTTTGATTACCAGTGCTGAAATATGTGTCTAATGCACACAATATTTGCCTCCCAGTAATTGGCTGAATGATAATAACCCTTTATCACCAGAGCAATCCAATGATAATAATTCACTGGTGATTGCTGCCTTAGGCCCTTTCTTTGGGAATATCTTAAAATGACAACAGTTCTCTTTTATCAGCTTTAAGGTAAACAGGTTGTGTTCCCATTTTGCTGATGAGAAATTGGAGGTCTAAGGAGACTGTAACACACTCACTGCTACAAAGTTGATGGAGAAGACCCAAAGAGAAGTAATAACTTGATCCCTATTCGACAAATTCAATTTAATTAAAGGGGAAAAGTGAAGCATGATATATAGAACTTCTAGTCTTCTCAAGCTTTGCTGGATTATTGTCCATATCCAGTCTTTTCACTGTGTGTGTATCCTGTTCCTGTTCTCTCTATATATCCTCTTGGTAACTTTATTAAATCATGTAGATTTAATTATCTCTATGATGATGATTTTCACATAAATAAACATCTTAAACTTGTCATTTCTAAAGCAAAATTCATTTTATTTCTCCTTAACCCCCCATTTTAACAGACTTTTCCAGA
This sequence comes from Gymnobelideus leadbeateri, assembly GCA_011680675.1. Lineage (NCBI taxonomy): Eukaryota > Metazoa > Chordata > Mammalia > Diprotodontia > Petauridae > Gymnobelideus > Gymnobelideus leadbeateri. The sequence continues at coordinate 144,445 of WOXC01006609.1, read as the reverse complement.
CCTTATCTTGGTCAAGGAAAACACCATCCCTTCCTATCACCAAAGTTCACAGCTGTAGTTCCATCCTGGATATCTCAGTCTGTTACCAAATCTTGCTATTTCTACCTTCACAATTTCTCTCTCATCTGTCCCCTCTCTCTACTCATACAGTTAATATACTAGTTCAGACCCAGACTACCACAGCATTAGTCTTCTATTCCCTGCCCAAAATAAAAACCGAGTCAATAATAGAAGAGAGGGTATTTGACCCCTCATCTCAACCTAGATCCATTTGATCTAGCAGAGTAGGATCACTAAATGAAGCATCCATTTCCTATATATATATATATATATATATATAAAGATCATTATGTTGAGCTAATCAGTAATTCTAATGGTTTTTACCACCAACCTTAGTTGGGTATTATGACTTAATATTTGCCTCTTAGGATCCCAGAGGCCTTTTTGAAAATAAGAACAGTTATCCTCAGCCATGTTCAGAGGCTGCATGATACGGAGGGAGGAGATCGAGGAAGAATGAAGCATAGTTTCTGATGATGTGCAGCAGGGAAAAGCTTTTGCAATGCACTGTCATTCTGCTCACGTGCTCCCTTAGCAAGATCCCAGCTGTTGAGCAAGGAGACTCTCTGTAATGTCTCATCTGTCCAATATCAAGGTGATTACAAGGGAATGTTAATGACTTCAGACTGTTTGTTTCTACACTTTGAATGGATTTGGGCTGATCTTTAAAATTTGTGTTTCCATTAGAGAAAATGACCCACACAAAAGCAAAGTTTGAGACAGAGAAAGGAGAATAACAGCATAAATAGAGAAAATCTAGAGGAACAACTATGAGATCTTTTCCTTCCTTCCTTCCTTGTTCCCTTCCTTCTCCCCCGCCCTCTCTCTCTCCCCTCCCCCTTCTCTCCCCTCCCCCCCTCTCTTTCTCTCCCCCTCCCCTTTCCCTTCTCTGTCTCCATCTCCATCTCTCCCTCCTTTTCTCTCTGTCTCTCCCTCCCTCTCTCTTTCTCTGTCTCTGTCCTTCAATATAATAGTTTCTGTTTTTAACAAAACTTAGGGAAGTGGGGTGGGGGTAGAGGAAATCCTAGAAAACAAAAGTGTGAAAGTTATGAAGAACTGACACCTCAGTATTTGCCCAAGGGACAAATTGCAACAGCAGTTGCTAGAGCCTTGGGACACAGAAGCTAAAGTTCTTAAACTGCTTGGCAGGTTGACTGACTTGGCATTTGCATGAAGAAGAGTGGTGGGACAGAGGAAAAGGATGGAAGCTTTCAATTTGTTTACAGGTCTGCTCCAGTTACTGAATTAAGATTCTTGGAGCTTTCTGAGTTTCAGAGAACTTAGCACCTGTACTAGACAGAATTCTTCTACTGCTGGTCATCACAAATGGCAATAGATTTTTCTGATGGGTCCAGTCTAAGTAGCAAGTCTCAGCAGTCATAGGTTCCCCAACCAAAGATTGGAGGACCCCCAATACCATCTCTCTCATTGTGAATGGGAAACTCCAATGGGACCTCTCAGAGATGAGATCTGAATGCCAGTCCTCTGTCTTCAATTCCAGTGCTTTTCCCAGTGCAAACTGATTATTGATTTCTCAACATTAACGCATTTTCAAGGGTGCTCTGGAGCCAGCTCATTCAGGCTCCCAATTTTGTTCAATTTTCAGTGTGAGCATTTACATCTCATAACACTTTCGAATGCTACAAATCAAGGCTTAATTTATTCTTTTGTTAATTGTTGAGATTTAAGAAAGGGATCAAGAAAGTGTTAATAATGCAGATTAAATTTAAAAGTGTGTCATGCAAATACTTAGTGTTCCTCTCCACCCCCATTCCCAGGCAGTTGTTAAATATTTACCAGCACATCTCTGACTATAAATGCTATTATTATTATTGAGCAAAAATGCTTCTTGTTATGGTGCAGCATGACTTGCATCATGGAGTGTACCCTAGCCACTTTATTGTGCATTTGAGCCTGGACTTAATGTCCTTGTTCTGATGCTTTCATATTACACAAATGCCTATATTACACTTGTCTGGATCAGTCTGGGCTGACAGTTCTAAAACATAATAATCTCCCAGCATTCAGGAACTCCTTCTCTATAACTTCTCCTATACACAGCCATTATATTTAGGAATGGAAGTCCTTTTGAGTGAAATGATGAGATGGCCTTACTTTTTTTTATCAAGGATAAGCCCTGTACCTGCTGAAGTGAGCCCATTCCATCCTGACTCCTCCAACAGATAACTCTTCTCTCATCCCCATCCTATCACTTATTTTCACTCTGTCCCATTGATGCATTTTCTTCTGCCCATACAAATGTCTATGTCTCTCCCATCCTGAAAAAGGCCCTTACTCAATCCTTCCATCCCTACTAATTATCATCCTATTATCTCCTCTGTTTTATATTGCTAAACTCTAAAAGGCTGTCTGCAATAGGGGCTTCTGCTTTCTTTCCTCTCCCAGGATCTTATTATAGGCACATGAATCCTACATCTTCCTCTGTCTTATTTTCTGGAGGTTTCTCTCCATCATTTCTATTACTCTGGGGCTCCAAACCCCTGGAAACATGAAAAAAGGCTAGGGAAGATATTACTAGGCAAGGTAAATATAAAACACACAAATCTGTGTGTATATATATATATATATATATGTGTGTGTGTGTGTGTGTGTATGTGTGTGTACATACATATACACATGCATACATATATATATGTGTACACACACACTTACAATAAGGCTTTTGGCCATATCATTCCACTCACACTGCTTTCTCCAAGTTACCAATGATCTATAAGTTGCCATGTCCAATGGACTTTCCTCAATCCTCTTTCTCCTCAACTACTCTATAGCTTCTGACATTGTTGATCACCATCCCCTCCTTGATACTTTCTATGTTCTAGGTTTTGTAGATGCTGCCCTCTTCTGGTTCTCTTCCTACCTATCTGACTGCTCGTTCTCAGTTCCTTAGCTCCATTCTCATCTGGAACATGCCCTCTAACCATAGGTGTCCCACAGAGGTCTATCCTGGGTTTTTGTCTCTTCTCCCTCTACAATAGTTCACTTGGTGATCTCATCAGCTCCTGTGAATTTAATTACTATCTCTATCTTGATGATTCTACCTATACAGCCTCTATCTCTCTGCTGAGCTCCAATCTCACATCTCTAATTGCCTTTGAAACATCTCAAACTGGATGTCCACTAGATATCTTAAACCCAAAGTATCTAAATGAAACTTGTTATCTTTCCTCCTAAACCTTTCCCCCTTCCAAATTTCCCTATTACTCTCTAGAATACCACTATCCTCCAAGTTCCTCAGGATTGAAACCTAAGTCATCTTTGAATCCCCACTGTCTCTATTCCTTCATATCTAAGCTATTCCCAAGACCTGTCAACTTAACGTTTGCAATATCTCTCAAATACAACCTCTTCTCTCCTCTGATACTGCCACTACTCTGGTACAAGCCCTCATCACCTCATGCATGACTATTGGCCAGCTGATAGGTCTGACTGCCTCAAGTCTCTCTCCACTCCAATCCGTCTTCTATTCATCCACCAAAGTGATTTTCCTAAAGCATTGATCTGACCACATTAGCCCCTTACTCAATAAACTCCAGTGTTTCCTTATGGCCTCCATGATCTAATACAAAATGATCAGCTTGGACTTCAAAGATCTTTATAATATAGCTCATTACTACCTTTTCAGTCTTCTTACACCTTATTCCCTTCTACATAATACTCTTTTATCCAGTGATGCTGGACTTCTGACTGTTTTAGTATCTCTTGTCTTCTCTGGCTATCTCCTAGTAAGCTCTTGCTCTTCAGCTCTACTTTCTGGCTCTTCTGGCTTCCTTTGAATCTCAGCTAAAGTACCATCTTCTAGGAGAAGCCTTTCCCAACACCTCTTAATTCTAGTACCTTCCCTCTCTTAATTATTTCCTTTTTGTATATATTTGTTTGTTGTCTTGTTAATGTTGTCACATTAGACTGTGAATTCCTGGAGCTCGGGGAATTTTTTTTTTGCCTCTTTCTTATTCTTAGAGTTTAGCATAGTACCTATCACATAGGAGACACTAAACAAATGTTGAGTGATTTATCAATCCCTTTGAGGTTGATGCACCCTAGGTTAAGAATATTTGCTCTAGGTTTCAGTCTTTGTTCTTTTTAAAATTTAAACTAATCATTCATATGTAATTTTCATGGCTCCATCATAATTTTGCTCATATATCACCCCCATTTTGGCATATAGTTTGGGCATAACCTCTAATTAAAACACTTTTCTGATTTCTTGTTAAGATTCTCATCTCCATCCCAATTTAGGATCAGAAATTTAGAGCTGGAAGAGACCTTGGACACCTTCTACTCCAAACTCTGAATTCTACAGAAGAGGAAGGTGAGATCCAGCAAGGATAAGTAATTAGTTCAAGGTCACATAGGTAACAGGTATCAGAACTTGGATTCAAACCCAGTTCCTCAGACTCCAAACACAGCAATCTCTGTCCTCTAAAATGCTCTCTCCTTTCTTGTGACCCAGAAGGAAAACATGCACACGTTATGGCTCAGGAAGATTTACTGCAAGAAATAGAAAGATAATAGAACACAATATTGAGTCTCCCCAAATGACTGCTGGCTGCTCAGATAAAATCATCTCCTTGGCAGAGCCTATACTGCTTCCCTGTTAATAGCTTAAACTACTGAGGTAATGCATTCTCAACACCATCCTTCACTCCTCCCACATCTTTAAAAACTATAATCAAGTGAACTTCAAATCTTCTGTTAAGGAAGTACTACCAAGTTCACATTCAATATCTTAGGAACAAAAGTGGGAAGATCTGTCTCACCAAAATCCTGGACCCAACACCCTACAAATCCCCATTGAAATCACATGTATTTCTTTCTCTATCTGGTCATATGGAGGTTTTTCTCCATCATCCTGGGACTCTTAACCCTGGACAGTCGAAAGAAGGTTAGAGAAACTACCACCAGGCAAGGTAAACATTCTCACTGTGTTTCATACTATAAAGTTAAGCATGGCTATCTCTTTGTCATCCTGTGTGACTCTTTCTTATTCTGGGATATCTGGCTTGCATAGTCTGCCTTGACAAATAGACTAGTTTATATTTTTAAAAATGCATTCAATAGTGACAGCAACATTGTGTGATGATCAACTATGATAAACTTAGTTCTTCTCAGCAGTACAATGATCCAAGACAATTTCAAGGAATTCATGATGGAAAATGCTCTCCACATCCAGAGAAAGAAATATGGAATCTGAATGCAGATTGAAGCATAATATTTTCACTTTTTTGATCTTTGTTTTTTGTTGTTGTTGTTGTTTTTTTTTCCCTCGTGGTTTTTCCTTTTTATTCTGATTCTTCTTTCACAACACGATTAATGTGAAAATATGTTTAACATGATTGTGTATGTATCATCTGTTCCAGATTGCTTTGCTTTCTTGGGGAAGGTGGCAAGGAGGGAGGTAGGGAGAAAAATTTGGAACTCAAAATCTTACGATAATGAATGTTGAAAACTTTAAATGTAATTAGAAAAAAAAATAAAATGCTATTAATTGGCAAAACAAAGGTATATCCATGGGGTGACAAATCATGACAGTGTCACATTTTTAATATCGGGCACTTCCTATAGAGTCTGTGATTTCAGTCCCTGGGTGTACAGTACGGGAGTGGGGAGGGGAAGGAGGGAATCACCAAAGAAATGCTGCCAAAAGTTCCTTCCCCCCATATGCAAGTGATGCACCGAGGAAGAGACATACTGAGTATCATTGACAATTCCTTACATGACTGAGGTTGTGTGGTATAGTGGATACACTATTGGCCTAAAAACCGGGCCAGAAACCCTCCAACGGATAGGTTTCTGACAATTTGGGTGGACCCTGTGGCAAATTCTTGAGAAAACATGGACAAAAGTGGCTTAGATAGGATGAGTGAGCATGGAGGAGTTGTAATCTCCGGTTGCAGGGAATTTCTTAATCACGGCTGTATCTGAGTATATTGAGGATCATAGCTTATGACTATCATCATTCTAATCCTCAAAGTACAAACCATTGTCTAACATGTAGACTGACACTAGCTAGGAAGCTATGGTATAGCACAATAGTGTGTTTGTCCTGGTCAGTTCTAATTATACAGGATGGCCATTATGCCCTGTGTGTGTTCTTAGCTCTTTTTCTTTAATAAAAAGAATTCCTTGAATTTGTCACATCTATTACACCTATTGCACTGTGAAGAAGACTCACTCTACCTCTAAAACAAGGCTTCTAAACTTAGGTTCCAAGGACATCTGTGGATAGATTTCAGGGTATGTACAAATTTGGATGGGTAAAAGAATGACATTTTTATATTCACTAAATTCTAACTTAAATTTAGCATTTTCTTGCACAGTAAGACATCATTGTTTTGAAGTCAGGGACCCAAGAACATGGACAGGAAAGGAATAAAGGTATATAGTAGGTGTTTAATAAATGCATGTTATATTAAATGTACTTGTAGGTTGGATTCTCCCAAGAGAATTAAAGCCCCTTGAGAGCCATAACTTTTTCTTTTCTCCTTTCCCTTTCCCTTCCTCCTTTCCTTTCCTTTCCTTTCCTTTCCTTTCCTTTCCTTTCCTTTCCTTTCCTTTCCTTTCCTTTCCTTTCCTTTCCTTTCCTTTCCTTTCCTTTCCTTTCCTTTCCTTTCCTTTCCTTTCCTTTCCTTTCCCTTTCCTTTCCTCTCCTTTCCTCTCCTTTCCTCTCCTTTCCTCTCCTTTCCTCTCCTTTCCTGATTCTTGATTCCCCCACTGTTTATCATAGGGCCTGCCCCATTGTAGGCACTCAGTAAATGTTTGTTTAGTTCAATGGAAGGGGAATTTGTGCAAAAGATTACCAGGCCAGTGGGCCAGAGTAACTTTACCATAGCTTGTTGGCTTTAGGGCATTAGAAATCTTCTGTCTTCTCTAGCTCAACTAAGTTATTTCCTTTCCAAGGAAGGCTAATTTCCAAGAGGAAGCTGGAAGGCTCTAGCCTTACAGAAGTGACTATTGCAGAGGAAAGTGATAGAAAGCTAAGGCATGCCTTGAGGGAAGATCACTTGCAGCCCTGGTCAAGGTGGTCACAGGGCACCTTGGTCACTGCCCCAGGCACTCTGGAAGCAGCTTTCTGACTAGGATGGTCCTCAAGGTTACAAAGAGTTTGTAAACATGATGCTGAAATCAATTTGCAGCTGCCAGTTTGATGAAAGGGAGTATCCCCTAAGGCTCAAGGCTGGATTGTGCTCCCTCCAGCAATTAAGGCTGCCTTATCTTAGGGAATCTTGTACTCTCTGGCCCTGTTTTAGTAGGACAAGGAAATATATGTGCTTTAGGCTCTCTGACATTCTGCCTTGAGCTTCTCTCTTCCACTTATTTCTAATTTGGTAGAAGGGTTGATGTGAGAAGCTAAGAATGGCTTAATCAAGTGTGCCTTCTGGGAAAAATAGAGGATCTTTAGGGAAAAAAATAGACAAGTGTGAACATCTGTGGTGGACAGGGCACTGGTCTTAGAGTCAAGGAGACCTGAATTCAATTTCTACTTTAGACATACTAACTGTATGAACCTGGAGAACTTGACCTCTCTGCCTCAGATTCCTTAGATGTAAAGTGCTTCAATTCAATTCCATAAGTATTTATCCTACTATGTGCAAGATATTGTTCTGGGCCCAGCATGGAAAAATAGTCCCTGCCTTCAAGAAATTCAAATTGCATAGGCCCTTGTATTCTAAGCATTGTTGTTTATTGTGACCCCATTTGGGGTTTTCTTGGTAAAGATACTAGAATGGTTCTCCAATTGCTTTCTCCAGCTCATATTGCAGAGGAGGAAACTGAGGCAAATAGGATAAAGTGACTTACCCAGGGTCACACTGCTACAAAGTGTTTAAGGCCAGATTTGAATTCAGGAAGATAAGTATTCCTGACTACAGGCCCAGCACCCATTGTATGACCTCCTCCAAAGATCCCACTAGCTCCTAAAAAATATTATTAAGATTGTACCTTTAAGTCTCCTTTCACTAACTCTACTGTGAGGAGATTTGGGGTCATTCCACTTATTTAGTGCTGCCACTGGAAGCTTTCTACAATTTCCCAGCGGCCTGGCTACAGTATTCCCCCCATGGCTGGCAGCTGCCTCATCTAATTAACCAGTTTCAGCTGGAGCACACTTCACACTCAAACAGCTTAAATAAAATTGTCATTTCACCAGCCTGATTTCTCCTTTTTACCTACAGTATGAAGCCAGGCATCTGCTCACTTTGCTTTCCTCTTTATTCCTAGGCTTGTCCCATGCTTCCAGAGTTATAGCCATTGTAACAACAAATCAACTCCCTTCTCAATTCTTTCAACTTCTCCCTTAGGCTAAGATTCTCAAACTTTTATATTTTTGTGAAAGGATTCTTACTTTAAAACAATTCTCCTTTAAAATAAATTGGAGAACAAACTTTGTTGTACCCTATGTACCTTTTACACTGGAGGCCTGATAGGACTCTGGTTTTACTCAGAATTTAGCCAGCACAGTTCCCTTTCTCTGCCCTTCCCCCTTTCTTGACCCATTTGGAGGTAATTAATCCTACCTCATAACACCAACTTTTAAAAATATGGATGCTTTTCATCTGTTGAAGTATTGATGGCCACTTCAAAGCCTCATCTTGCTTTAATTGTTTTGTGCTGGAAATACAAAAATGGTGAGAATAAATTGTTGGGGATATTGTGAGAAATAACCGTGACAAGACCTGGACAAACAGAACTTTGGCCCAGGAAGCCACGATTTTAGGGGGATGCACTTCCTTTCCACATGAATAAGTTTCATTTTTCCTAGAAGCAAACACCATTGCTGTGCCTCACTTTATGGGCATCTATATGCTGCAACCTTCACTGGTTGAGGGTTTAAAGAACTCACCTTTGCCCCAACTGCTTTTATTCCAGGTAAAAATACCATTGTTATATCTCTGCTATCAAATGTCTCTCCTGTAGCAAATAGAGCAGCTTTCTGTAGGAAACCACATGGGCAAATGTGTCATGAATCAAATGAATCAAACTATGACCACCCTGTGCCTAAAAGTAGCTTGAAAAATTGTTAATTCCTTGAGGTTCCCCATAGCACATAGTATAGTTGTTGTTTTTTTTAAACAAATGCTTTATTAACTTCTGTTTTACATCATTCATTTCTGCCAGATTTTGAGTTACAATTATTTTCCCCCCTGTTTTTCCCCTACCCACCCTCCCAGAATAGCAGTCCCACAAGATATCGCTTCCTCCAATCTGCTCTCTCCAATATCTTCTCCCATACCCCCTTCGACTTTTCCATTAGAGGAAGGTGAATCTCTGTGTTCCAATGCCTGCACATCTTATCTCCCAATTACAAGCAAAAGAGTATTAATAATAGTATTTTTATATATTTGAAACATTTAATTTTAAGACCTCGAATTTCAGATCCATTCCCTTCCTCCCTTGTCACCCATTCCCTCTGGGAAGATAAGTAATATGTTGTACATGTTTAGCTATGCAAAACTTTACCATAGTAGATATATTGTACAAGGCTGCTTATAATTCCCTCCCACCCATCCCACCCCCCACCTGGTCCATTCCCTACTTGATCTTGTCCCTCTTCTATAGGGGGTACTTCCAACCTCCCCTCCCCCCAAGAACGCCCTCCCATCCATCATCCCTCCTCTCATCCCCCTTCCCCCTATTCTGCTGAAGGTTAAGATATCCCATTTAGTATGTATGTCATTCTCTCCCTGAACCAGTCAATGAGAATGTGGTTTTGCCTTTTTGCCTTCCTATTCTTCCCCTCCCTTGAAGCCACTTCCCCTTGCTTCTTCTACATGAGATAGCAGATGAAAGATTAGAAGGCAATGTGAAATATCTCATGGGAAAAACCACTGACCTGGAAAGTAGATCGAAGAGAGACAATTTAAAAATTATTGGACTACTTGAAAGCCATGATCAAAGAAAGAACCTAGAAATCACCCTTCAAGAAATTCTCAAGGAAAATTGCCCAGATGTTTTAGATCCAGAGGGCAGTGTCTCTCCCCATCTCCTCTTGCCATTTTCCTCTCTCATCTCATAATTTCACCCCTTGAGTATCCTCCCTTCCCAACAAATTCAACCTATGCCCTCTATCCATATATAACTGTAAACATAGGTACACACATTCACATATGTATTCATATGGCCATACACCCTTCTTCCATTATTTTCATACTGAGAAAGATTTCATCAGACACAGTTATTGTTTTTCCATATAGGAATGTAAATAGTTCAACTTTGATAAGTTCCTTTTGATTTCTTTTCCCTGATTATCTTCTCAGGCATCTCTTGCTTCTTGTGTCTGGGTGTCAAATTTTCTATTCAACTCTGGTTTTTTCCTCAAGAATGCTTGAAAGTCCTCCATTCCACTGAATGACCATATTTTCCCCTGAAAGAAAATACTCAGTTTTGCTGGGTAGGTGACCCTTGGGTTCAGTCCCAGCTCTTTTGCCCTCTGGAATATCATATTCCATGCCCTTTGATCCCTCAGTGTAGAAGCTGCCAGGTCCTGGGCTATTCTGATTGTGTTTCCACAATATTGAAATTGTTTCTCCCTGGCTGCTTGTAGTATTTTCTCCTTGTAGTATTTTGCCCCCAAAATAGGAGTCTAAAGTTGCATTTTTCTGTTTAATTTATTTCCTTTGCCTTGGCATGTTGCCATTTAATTACTTGAGTTTTGGGCTTGTTGCCACAGTATGTCTCTGCTGCCAGACAGGGGAACTTTAGTCCCGAACGTGTGGGGGGACAACTTCCATTTCTGGCAAGCTGGAAACCCACCCATGACCTCCCCCCCAGATCACAATCCAGATCCAGGGAGGTTAAAGCAAGCGCGATTACCCCCCAAGACTGATCGCTGGATCTCCCTACAGTTCGCAGGCCAGGAGCTGGAGCTGCCTCTGAAAACTACAAAATGGCATGTCTCCTCAGTGTCTTCTAGCCCCCAGGGGAGGAAGCCAACACATTCCCCTAATACTGGTCCCAAAGTCCATAGGGCACTAACCTCTCACTTTGTCCTAGGCATGTCTATGTTGATAATTCTGGAATCGCCACCACTGCTGGTGTTCTGGGGTCCCTCCAGCTGGCTGCTGGCCTGGCTGCCCTGGGGCTAAAACCACAACTCAGGCAGACCTGTGCTCAGCTCCTGCGCACTGCGTGCTGCGCTGCCGGCTCTCAGAGCGCTGTGCTGTTCCTTCTTGCAGGGCTGCTGGGCTGTCTTCAGCGGGAGGTTAGCTTCTCTGTGTCGTTCTGTGGGTGCTGGGGCTCCAGAAGTTGTTCAGAGTCCCCTTTTACATAGTTTGGAGGTGATCTGGGGGGAGAGTGGCTTGGATGCGCTGTTTCTACTCCTCCATCTTGGCTCCACCACATAGTATAGTTGTTGATAATGGATTATAAATTGTATAGCTGGGAAGTATCTTAGAAATCATCTCCTTCTACACTGTTCAATTTACAAATGAGGAAACAGGACAAGATGTTATTTGCTCCATCTCGAACAGGTAGAAATCAGAGGGAAACTCATGGTTCAATTCAATTCAAAAAATGTTCATCAAGTGCCTACTATATGCAATGTGTACTGAAGGCAAAATGGCTCACTGGAAAGAATGCTGAATGTGGAGACAGATATCCTGAGTTCAAATCCTGCTTTGTCAATTATTATTTGTATTGCCAAAGGTAAATTATCTAATTTTTCCCCTTGGTCTCAGATTATACTTCTGCAAAGTGAAGTTGTTGCTAAATGACCTCTGTGGTCCCTTCTAACTCCAAATCTACGATACTATAATAATTAAGCACATAGGCATATAGGAATAGGCAAAACAAAATCTTTATAAGAATCCTGTCAAATCTACTATCAAAGAAACAGAAGACCAGGAAATTGGTTTAATGAATCCACCTCTATTGTCCTGAAGCTGAAGATTGAAGGAACTTTTTTTTCCCCTTAGCTGTGATCCTATTAATATTGTAGGTCATAAAGGTATGTCATAAAATAAATGCAGCCACAACAATTCCCTATACATCAATCATCTAAGACTAAAATATACCCTTTTCATGGAGCTAAACATCTCCTCTAGACCAGCTTTTAAATGTTCTGGTTTACATGAATAGTCTTGATCTTGTATGTATGTGAGTGTGAGTGTGAGTGTGAGTGTGGTGTGTGTGTGTGTGTGTGTGTGTGTGTGTGTGTGTGTGTGTGTGTGTGTGTGTGTGTATGCTGGGTTTGATTTGTGAAGAAGAGAAAATGAACCTGGACTCTAAAAGTATTGGTAGGATCCTATTCTGAACGTTAAATTTTATGGTTTAAATCTCTATGTTTTTGCATGTTATAAATGTTTTAAGTGAACATAGTACTGGTAAAAGGTGCTAGATTGACAGTCAGAAACTAAGATCTTATGCTTATTTAGAGCAGAAATAATATGAGTCCATTATGTGCTATTTCCAATGTGCTCAAATCATGTCCTATAGATTCAGCTACTCAAATGGTAGGTTCATTCATTCATTAAGGCTTTTGAGCCTTTCTTTGCCAAAACTTTATTTTTTTCCCCTATAGAGTAAAACTACTCAAAAGAGTGGTTTCATCCATCCATCCATTCATTCATTCATTCACATCCTTCCTCACTGGAAAGCCTTCTAGATCCATAGAATACTAGTAACAACTAGTATATGTGTTATCATGCCACTTTACAATTGAGGAAACTAAAGCTTCAAGGCCAGATGACTGACTTATCCACAATTTCACATCTTAGATGTATCAGGATGAGATTTGAATCCAGACCTTTTGTCTCCAGTTCAAGTGTTCTTTCCATTATGCCTAATGGATGCTCCTAACTAAACCATTAGCTCAACCCTTTGAACTTTCTGCCATCAGTCAAGCTAATTTTTCAATCTGTGGGATGTGGTCTACAAACCCAGACTACTGTCCCTTTGACACACTCTTGGGATTTCTTCCTGTTACAAATTCCTAGTATGTCTGCTATCCCTGCTCTGTCTGGAATTGATGTGTTAAGCGATCAGGCAGGAACATTTTGCTCATCTGACTTCCCATCATGTGCTTGGTGACCTCAAGTTCCTGTATGTCACATGGCTATAAATAGACAAGTAGGAATTTGTGTTAACTTGAACATCTGGGAAGTTGGTGAGATGGGAAGATTTGCTGAATGGACATAATCTTTGCTGCAGCAGCAAAACTTTGTAGTCATTTCCTTTGACCCAAGCTAGTCATAGGACTGAAGAGGTCTTCTCCCAAGCATTACAGCTTAAACTTCACCATTGATTATGATTTAAATTCTACTTTTTAGACTCAACTGGCATTTCAAGACAGGAACTCAAGACAGCTTTGACTTAATCCTAAAAAGAGACACTTATTCTTTATCATATAAATATTCATTGACTAACCTTCTGTGTATATAATACTGTGACAGACCCCCTGGGTTGATGTTTTCCCCTAAGGAGTTTACAGTATGTCGGGAAGATATAAAATATACTATTGAAAAGTTGAATAAAAATATAGGGTTTAAGTTCAAGACAATGTTGTTGTTTAGTCATTTAGTCATTTTTGACTCACGTCTCTTCAAATTCCAAGTTTAAAAAAATGTCATGAGTTCATTTCTAATTATGCCACTCTGCTTTATGCATTATTTTCTTCCTTTATTTTGAGGTCAGGAATAATAACTAATACTCTTTTGCAAAAGGAAGCTTAGAAAAGAATTTTAGTTAAGTGCTTAGTACTTGTGATTAGACTTGGAAAAGGTTATTTGGGTTTTGTGCCTTTAAATCCTTAAATATTTATTTTTGATTCTGCCTATACATTGCTCACTCATTTAAGTGACTTGAAGCTAATGACAACCAAAGGGGAGGGAGGTGACAGCCAAATTTGAAAATTAAATTGATGTTAAATGAAAATTAAAATGATAGTTAAATAAAACCATCAGCCCAGGTTAATAACTACATGGCTCTAAGACAGATGATGTAAAAGATAGAGGAATCCAGGCCCTGATAAAAAAGAAAGGCAGACTGGCATAATGGGTAGAAATAGACCTTAGAGTCAGGAATTCAATTCCTGCTCTGACAAATACTAGTTGTGTTTTTGGAAGAGAAATATTACCTCTCAGTACCTGAGACAGCTCTCTAAGACTATAAATTACAGATGAGGGAGTAAAGAGAGGGAGGGAGGGGGGAGTTTATATACTGATAGTTCTTTATTCAATGAAATTATAGGTTTGTATGAAATCATCCATCCCCTTCCCCCTTCCTACAAGAAATTTCAATTATTTACATTTATTTCCATCCTCCCACCCCCCACCACCCATGATCACACTAGTATTATTTGTTCTAGCACTAGGTTTTTATTTGTTTGTTTTGGGGGGATTTTTTTGTGGGTCTGTGTGTATGCACACATATGTGGTATCAATATCATTTTCTTCATATTCCTCCTGGGCAATAGTGTGGGAAACAAATATTTTGAGCTATATCTTTTCAATATAGGCAATGCAGCATTCACTCCCTCTGACTTAATTTCCCTGACTTTGGCTACCTGGGTGTGAGAATGTCAGGATGGGGAGGGGGAGGGTCTTTGCTTGAGAAATAGGCTGTCAAAAATTCACTGCGGCTGCAATTGAAAGAAATAAAGCAAGGAAAAATAGCGTGAAAGCAAAGAAAGAAAGAAAAAAGAGGATTGTTATTAACTCTTGTCCAAAGTCAGCAATTTCTAACCCAGTGAACAAAATAATTAAATCTGTGTTAGAGCCCCATTTTTATCCAGGGGGTAAAGAGACATAATGTCCCTGTACTATTAAAGGGGCAGTGCTGCTGCCTGAATGATCCCCCCAAATGGGATCATAGCTAGAGAGCTAGAAAGAAATTTAGAGGCATTTCAATGAACTCCCTCATTTACAGATCAGGAAACTGAGACCTCATGGTATAGTTAATAGAATATTAGACTTGAAGTCAAGAAGGCCTGAGGTCAAAACTTGCTTCAAATAACTTACTAGATGATTGAACCTGGACAAGTCATTAGTCTTAAATTTCATCATCGGTAAAATGAAGTAGTTGGGCTCTAAGATCCTTCAGTTCCTTCTGGGTCTAAATCTCCATTTATGGCTCTAAACTGTGCTTTTTTCCTTACCCCCATACTGCCTCTTCCCTGACCACCTAATTTCATGATACTGTTTCAGAAATACATCACTGATATATAAAATTTTGTAAACCATAAAGTGCTCTATAAACATGAGTTGTTGCTATTACCATAAGTATTATTATAGAACTCCACTATAATGTCCTAAAAGCAGTTTTGTTATTATTCAGCTATTAGCCATACTTAATATAACCTGGTTCATTGGAAACTGTCTCCTCAATATCATGTTGCTTAACATCATGTTTCTTCAAACCAAAGAGAATGCTTAGGGTGAAATATGCTTATTTGGGATTAACCCTCCAATACCTATTGCCTGTAGAACTGGGTCTATTACATTGTTTCTTAAAGAGTCATTTCAGAATGCCTCGATTAATATGTGCAGTATTTCTGGGCAATATTTTTACCAATATGATGTTGAAGACAATCTCTTCTCCTAAAATTGTTTTGGAAATATAGACAGCTAAGAAGTCTAGCCTTCTGATTCTGATCTGAATGGTATTTAAATAATTAATTAGTGATAGTTCTCTTTTTCCTTTGGAGGAATAAATCCCGTTCCTCTAAGACAGCTAAATTCTGGTTTCTTTGCCATTTTCTAAGATTTTCAAGGAGGAAGCCAGGGAATGACAACCCAGAATGATTTTCAAGAGCTCAAACAGAACCATAACTACCAGAGGCAAAATGAGTGTTGCCCCAGGATGTCAACATGCAGGAAGACATGCTTCCTCCTTTGGCAAACAATCTCCCTATACTTCCCCTCCAGGTCCTCTAACAGCATGACTATGACTATGTCACTATGTTATTATGTCACTAATGTTTCTTCTAGTGTGACTGTACCCATGGTCCCCTGCACATACTTCCTATTTCTCCCAACTGAATTTTCTCCAGGAGCAATTATAGCTAGTTACAGCTTGGGCTTCTGAGAAGCATTTTGTTGAGTAAAAGTACAAAGTGAATGGATGTAAGACTAGGAAGTACCTTAGACTTGAGTTCCAATAAAGAATTTGGTCATGTCTCACAAAATTTTACTTCTGACATTAATTTAAATTGGTTTGAATAAAGAAGGGCATAGTCATATGGATTGGAAAGTGAGTAAAACCATTAATCAAAGAACCCTATTAAATGCCACCACATCCTATTAGGGGAGGTGTGCATTGGGGTGCTTCAGAGGTCATTCTGAGAATTAGTCTTATAGTACATTTGTGGGAAAGGGAGTCTATTGAACATTAATGACTTTTTGCAGATGGTAATAAATAGAAAAGTTCGGTAAACACAACTAAGGTCAGTGAAATAGGCATATAAATGCAACATTAAAAAAAGACAGGTAGCCATCTGTTCAGGATTATAATTTTTAGCATGATCAAAATCCTCAAGCAACTATGTCTCATTGCTGCTATGAAATGGACCCAGACGGTATCAGTCAGATTAAGACCTCACTGGGCCATTAATAATTAAATGAAAGCAAAGGGAACAGAAAAACATAACCCAAGTCATTAGGGGAAGAGACAAGGTATATTGTGAACTAAAAACTCAGAATAATTTTACAAAGATAGATGAGTTTACCAATATTTTTAAAAGCAACAAAGTATGGAGGTGAAGTGCTCAGAAATTATGACATGTAGGGGAAAGTCTTCTCACACCAGGAATCCCAATCATCTTCCCATCCAGTGGTAAGGCCAGTACCTAGAAGTCCCCACTGTGTTCTCTCAACCAAGTATCACTCAGAACTAATTTTCCTTCTTCCTCTACACCTTTCCCCCAAAACTGATTTTATCTGCCTTAGATCTGAGATTTTGTGATGAGCTGTTAAAATCTGTAAGGCTATAAAGGGCATAATAAACACATTCAGAAATGTTTTAATTAATAAAGCATTTATTCAGCAATTACTATGTACAAAGCATTGTGATAAATGCTGGAGATGGAAACAGAAAAGCAAAATAGCCTCTGCTCTCAAAGATTTCACATTTTAATGAGGGAAACTACACACGTGCATGAATGAAAATCCTATGGTCCTTAGGGTACAGTGGCAAAGCAGATCAGAATGCTTCTTCTTTAATGTCATTTCCACCAAAAACATCACATTGCCTTCTGATGTCAAACCATTTGACAGTGCCAAGGACTTTGGTGACAAGATCTTTCTTTTTTGGATCTTCCAAAGATGTGGCTGCAGGAGCAGTTGCCAGGCTGCATCTCCACAGGGGCTGCTTTCCAGGTTGAGAGCTACAGACGTTGGACTTAGAATCATTGCTATTCCCAAAGTACTTGCGCTCAGGATCCTGGGCTGATGCCACCAGAATCTGAGGAGGGATGACAGTCAAGTTGTTGGTGATGGTCGGACTTACCTGACTCATGCTGCCTCCTACCTGTCCCCCATAGTTCCTTGCTACTTCAGTTAGGATATCCTGTCAGTCACAGCTGACCTCTTCTCCTTAGGATCCCCCTTCCTGTCTGATGGCTATGAGACATGGACTAGAAACAGGACAAATGGAGTTCCTACTCCTCCTAGGTCTCCTGATCCTGGTAGCAGTAGTTGCTAGTGGTAATGAGGAATATGGGTCCCTTCTCAACAATGATTTCTCCCTTCAATGGTGATTATAGAGGATGGGCTGGAAGGCAAATCTGGTGGTTTATCAGTTTAAAGAAAGGTAGGGCAAATCTTTAAATTGTGGAGGGAGTCTACCCTGGTGGAGGGAGTTTTCTCAAGGAGTTGCCTCTAATGGTGAAATCACAAGTCTACTCAAAAAGACAAACAAAACAAATAAAAACCTAATATGTTATTCTTAAATGGGTTGCTTTCAATTTATTTCTCTAACTCTACCTTAAGAAAGACCACTTACTGTATTGACATTTTAAAAATCACTTAAAGGACTAGGGTCAGAAGAACTTGATTTTAGTAGTAGCTCTAATACTTAACAGCTGTATGATCTTAGATCAGCAGCCTCCCCTCTCTGCACCTCATCTGTAAAACTGTGGGCTGGAATCTTCTGGTTGGCATTTAAAATTTTCCATAACCTGCTTGACCCTTGCCTACCTGCCCAGTCTTCTTGTACTAATTCCTCCCACGCCCTCTGCAATCTAGCTACATTAGTCTATTTACTCATCTCCCATCTCTGAACCATGGTTCTCTCTGTCCCCTATGCCTAGTATACTTTCCCTAATCACTGCTACATCTCTTCTATAGGTATTGACTTATTAACATTAGATTCTTTATTAGAATGTGACTCCCTTAAAGGAAAGGATTCTTTTATTTTGTTTTATTTTAGCTATTCCTTGTGTCCCTAGTACTTAGCATGATGCCTGGCACATAGTAAATGCTTAATAAATTATTTTTGGTTGGTTGATTGTTAATTTCTAAGGTTCTCTCAGGCAGCTAAGTGGCAAAGTGGATAGAGTGCCCAGCCTGAAATTAGGAAGACTCATCTCCATGAGTTCAAATATGGCCTCAGATACTCACTCACATGTGAAACTGGGCAAATCACTTAACTCTGTTTACCTCAGTTTCCTCATCTGTAAAATGAGGTGGAGAATGAAATGGCAAAACATTCCAGTGTCTTCACCAAGAAAATTCCAAATGGAGTCATGAAGACTCAAACAGGACTGAAACAATTGTATAAAGACAATGTTGTTTCACATCTAAAAGACAATGCAGAGTTCTAGGAGTGAAGTTCTAGGGATAACATTCCCATTGCATTTTTACATTTCTTTATTTCCTCTAGTGGAGAGTATATTTTGGCCTAGGAAGTGGATTGAGGTACTTTCTTCTCCCAAATTGTGACAAATTGTATAAAATAACAACTTTACTTATTCAATTCTTATATTATATTATAATCTTTTGTGTGTGTCATGGCCCTCTCAGGAGATCTGGTGAAACCTATAGACCCCCTTCTCAGAAGAAGTTTAAAATATATATAATGAAATACATTGGAAACCAATTATATTGAAATATGATTATCAAAACAATTTTTTTAAAGCAATTGGGGTTAAGTAACTTGCTCAAGGTTACACGGCTAGTCATTATTTATGTGTGGGTGCTCATTTTCTGAGGCCAGATTCGATCCGGGGTCATCCCAACTCCGAGGCCGGCACTCTTACTCACTGCGCCACCTAGCTGCCCCCAAAACAATTTTTTTTTAAGTTCACAGACACTAGATCCTTTGTTCTAAAATGAAAAGGCCCATAGCACATGTAAAGAGGTCATGATAGATTGGAAGGTAGCAGGATAAAGAAATAAGTCATAGCCTATTTAGCCTGTGAAATTAGATAGTATTACAAGAGTTCAGGTCATGATGAGTTTCTCTTATTCATAATGTTTTAAAAACCACTTCAGGAAGAACACTCCAGGGTGCTATTCAGAAAGCAAGCCTCCTTCTATATTGAAAGGAAGGATATGTGTCTCTGCCAGTGCTAGTTTTTGTGACCATATAGCATCTAAAGCTGAAAGGGACTTCAGATATCATTTATTCTAACCTCCTCATTTAGCACATGAAGAAATCAAGAGCAGCCGTGGTTAGATTATTTGCTCAAGGTCATATAACTAAAAGTAGTAGAATTAGGGGACCTTATAAACAGAAGATACTCAAGAAAACGCTATCTGATGGCTGTAGGACATGGGTTAGAAACGGGACAAGTGGAGTTCTTAACCCTCCTAGGTCTCCTGAGCCTGGTAGCAGTAGGTCAGCAGTAGTTTCTGGTGATGATGAGGAATATAGGTCCCTTCTACACAATGATTTCTCCCAGAAGTGGTGATTATAGGGGATGGGCTAGAAGGCAAATCTGGTGGTTTATCAGTTTAATGACAGGAAGCACAAATCTTTAAATTGTAGAGCAGGTACCAGTCTTTGAACATTTGAATATATAAATGAACTGACTGTTGTACCTGAAGGTTTTACTTTGATAATATATTGCTAGAATGTCCTTGTATGTCTCAGTATTACCAGTGGAAGGGAACTGCTACATATTCCTTCTTCCAAGTCAATGTTCAAAGATAAAGCCCATTGTAATTCAAATGGAACTATTCAACTATGCTTTTAAACCCAATTCACTCCTGCTCACTCCATCTGATTGCCAATAATAGGTCCTAGTCCAAGCTTCAAAAAGTTTGGGTTTTGATGACTCAGAGTGAGTGTAAATAGCAATTGTTTCTGTTCTGACCACAAATTCTAAGGCTCTTCTCCCTCCTAGATTGATTCTTTTGGGAAGTCAAACTAGGTCATCTTTTGCCTCTATTCTTACATAGCCTTAATCACTGAATGGGTGTTGCCTCAGACAAAATTAAACCTGGGAAAGACCTCAGCTTAAAAAGTCCAGTGTCTCCTACTGCACCAGGGCCATCACCAGTCATCTTGACCTATGTCTTATCACTGAACTTTGATGACTCTGGAGAGAGAGGCTGATGACTTTGCTTGGACCTGCCTCAATTAAATTCCATTTATTTGCAAGTCAAAACACTATGATCCCTGATATCCTTGGCTCTTTTTAAGAATTAAGGACAATAACAACAATAATGTAGTTACTGCTTTAAAACCCTATTGAAAACCCAAATTATAAATAGCTTATTTCACCTCAACTCAGATTTAATTTAAGAATAATTTATTAATATCCTAGT
This sequence comes from Gymnobelideus leadbeateri, assembly GCA_011680675.1. Lineage (NCBI taxonomy): Eukaryota > Metazoa > Chordata > Mammalia > Diprotodontia > Petauridae > Gymnobelideus > Gymnobelideus leadbeateri. The sequence goes on along the minus strand of WOXC01006609.1, from coordinate 123,662 downwards.
ATGTCCAAGTCTCTGGGCATGAAAGTCAACCAAACAATCAACAATTTATTAAGTGTTTACTTAAAAAAGCACCGGGCTAATCTACAGGAATAAAAAAGAAAGGGTGGCACAATGAATAGAGCTCTGGGCCCAGAGTCAGGAAGACCTGAATTCAAATTTGGCCTCAGATGCTTACTAGCTGTGTGACCCTGGGCAAGTCACTTAACCGCATTTGCTTCAGTTTCCTCATCTGGAAAATGAGCTATCGAAGGAGATGACAAACCACCCCAGTATCTTTGCCAGAAACCTCACATGGGGTCACAAAGTGTTGTGACAACTGAACAACCAGAAAAAGGACCTGCCCTCAAGGAGCTCACAGTCTAATGTCAATCTTTAACCAAAATGGTTACTAAAAGATACATAGAAAGTAGAAGAAAGGTAACTTCAGAGTTGGCAGACTCAAATGACTGGGAGGACCAAGAAGATGTCTTATCCTATGGGAAAAAAAAAATGAAAACAGCTCTTGTCTTCGAGGAACTTACCTTCAACCGGGTGAATACAACTAGAACAAAGATAAATAAATACAAGATACTCAATTGGAGAGAGAGAGAGCAGTGACAGTGGAGGATCAGGAAGGTCTCAACATAAGAGGTAGCAAAGTCACACAGCTGAACCTTGAAGGAAACTAATGATTCTAAGAGAAAGAGGTAAAGAAGGAGCACATTCTAGATGTGAGGGACAGCACGAAAGTGGGAAATAAAATATGAGTTCAGGGAATAGGCAGAAGACCAATTTGAGTGAAATATAGGGTAAAAGAAATGAATAATGTGTGAAATAATTCTAGGAAGGTGGGATGGAGTCAGATTATGAAAGATTTTAAATGCCAGTACAAGGCAATAGAGTACCCTTGGCCATCTTTGAGCAAAGGATTGACATGGTCAGACCTATGCTTTAAGAATATCAATTGGGCACTTGTCTGATGGATAAATCATAGATGTAGAGCTGGAAGGGACTTCAGAGGCCATCCCATCCAACCTTATCATTGTACAGATAAGAAAATCAAGGCCAAACGAGGTTAAGTATGCGTAACAGTCAGTAAGGGGATTTAATCTCAAATTCTCTCATTCCAGAGGCAGTGAGTGCTCTTTCCTCTGTCCCACACAATCTCTAACCAGGAGACAGA